>JAFISB010000019.1:0-347129 GCA_022560015.1 Diplodia mutila
AGGCACCGCGCGCCCAGGCCCCGCCGCCCGGGGCGTGGGGAGGAGGGGGGGGGGGGTAGGGGGGTTGGGGGCGGGCGCGAAAGGAAAGGGTGTCCTTGCCCCCCCCCCCCCCCCCCCCGGGGGGGTGACTGGTGGCTAGCGCTTGGTCTCGGTTGTTGGCGAACAGGGTGGAAGGTGGTGGTGGTGGTGGTGGTGGTGGTGGCCTGGGCCGCGATATGTCGTCGTCGTCGTCGGTGGCGTCATCGGCATCGTCGGCATCGTCAGCGTCAACGTCGTCGTCGTCGTCGTCGTCGGAGCGGAATCTAGTTGGTAGGTGTGGTGGTGGTGGTGGTGATAGTGGCTTTGATAGATGGTTGTGGTTGTGGTTTCGTCTGTGGTTGTGATGGTGGCGGTCGTAGGGCGGCGGCCGCCGCCGCCGCCACACAGGAGGTCGTTCTGCTGGCGGCCCGGCTCCGCGCTCCGCAGGCCGTCGTCGAACCGGCCCTGCAGACTCTTGACTTGGCCCCGCAGACTCTTGACTTGGCCCCGCAGACTCTTGGCTTGGCCCTGCAGACTCTTGACTTGGCCCCGCTGACTCTTGACTTGGCCCCGCAGACTCTTGACTTGGCCCCGCACGTCTTCGTCGGCCTGGGTCCGGAGGTCCGCAGTCTCGTCATCGTCGTCGTCCTCGTCATCCTGCGGGCTCTCCGCGGCGACCTTGTTGCTTGCTGGGGACGGGGGAACACGGCTTTCGAATGCCGCGTTGGTCGATGCGAGCTCCGTTGGGATATGCTCTAACGCCGCCTGTACGGCTTCTTAGTATGACGGCGTTGACTTTTGTTGGCGGGTAGCACGGTGCGCACCTCGTTGCGGCCGAAGTAGCAGGTTACCATCTTGCTCGAGCGTGTGCTGCGCTGTGGAGCAGCGGTTGAGTATCACCTAAGTCCCTGGCGATTTCTGCGGCAAGTGGTGTTATAGAGGCGGAGAGGGAGAGAGAGGGGGGAAAAAATAAAGGAAAAAGAATTGGGGTAAAGTCAACGTACCGCTATTTCTCGTCGTTGAGACCTCATACAACGGTCGTAAAAGCGGGGTGGGTTCCTCCTTACCAGCTCCGACGGGGCGGCGATGAGACGGCCCACGCCGTCGCAGAATTTGGAAGGCCTGGGGGCGGGATGACCGTAAGAGAAACAGCTTGGGAATCGGTGAAGACGGTCGGCTGCGGTACTCGCGTATGCTTCTACACTTCTACGCGAGTATCGCAGCTGGCCCTCTTTATCGGCAACACAGGCGGCGGAAACAGATTGTCGGAATCAGAAAAGGGACCGAAGCATGACGCGGCAAGCTTTAGGCGGCAGGTTTCACGTAGGCAGTTGAATCCGATATCCGGACACGAATGTCTGCATTTAATACTCACATCTACGTCCGGACATTGGATTCAACTACCCACGTATACAGTGCTGGGTGTGGCTCAGAGGGGCCCTAATCTTCATGCTTCCGAGGCCGGACCTGCGAAGCGTTTTCACCAAAGCTTGCGCCGCGAGCCATGACTTCGTTCACGAACTCGTCGTCGCGCTTCTGCTGCAAGGTAGTGTTTCCTACAGCGTTCATGTAGAGTAGAGAATAGTCTTTAGATAGGTATGTATTACTACGGACGTACTAGACTATATTAAAGAAATCGGCACCACATACCTGGAGGACTACCTCATCCTGACCTACAGACCGCTTATTCGGTCTCGGAACTCATTACGCGAGAGTGCCGGAGCCTTAGGGTGCAGCATTCTACGTAGACAAGTCACCTGCTGCGGCCTACTACGAGTTACCGCATGGAGTCTCCCCATGGCAATGTCCTGTTGATACTTTGAGTTGTTAAGAGCCGTCGTCCAAAAATCGGTTCCCCGGAAGCATCCCCCCGTCATTGCCTCCGAAAAGAGACCCTTCTCCGCTTCCTCGTTGTAGCAACAGCGGATCTAGTAGTAGAGGCACCTTGTAGAAGCGTCCACGAGTGCTACTTCCGGAGTGTTGACATGGAAACGAGGCGGTCTGTACTGGCAACGGGCTCCCGGGGAAAGCCTACTGTGTTCTTGAAATGATCAGGCCAACAATTCAAGATACATCGGGGAAGGACTTTCTCGACACTACGGCTCCTTCAGCTCGGATGATTGGCCTGCTTGGCGTGGGGAGGGGAGGCGCGCGAGTGTCCCACAGTAGCCTGGGATCGCCGGAGGGGAAATTCTCCCAAGTCACTTGAGGAATGGCCGCTGCAAAGATGCAAGAGATGGCCCCATCAGATGCACCGGTTTCGAGTGGAAGGCCAGACGTCTCATCGCGAGGCAGCACAGGCGCCCAAAATGCCGTTCATCTAACAAACGACACGCTCGTCCGTCTCCGTTGCAGCAACAGTAGATCCGGCAGTAGGAGCAACCGTTATCCCCAGTAGTGGTGTACGATCCGGTAAACGCAGTCGGTTCCGTCGCTTTCGTCGCTAGTCGGGAGCACGCATCCGCTCGCTCACTCACCATCACAGCGAACCGATCCTTAAACGCGCGCACAAAGGTCAGCACAAACGTGTCCACGGCGCATTCAATCCTCCACCAATCCCTCCCGCCTCTCAACAACGGACGTTCAAAAGCCAAGGAATCAGAGATCCTCGGGCTTTTGCCTTCTTCAGAACACCCTTTTATAAGCAGCGACGGCCCAGGAGAGATCCTGGACCATACCTAATCCGGCTCTTCCTATATTGTAATAATATTCTCGGGTTTTTCGATGTTGCTCATCATATGAAGGAAAATGGTTTTTCGTCCGTGTGAGGCGGGGACGAGAAAGGGCTTCGACTACTCTCGAGCGGAGAGGAGAGGGAGAAGAAATTGCTGGCTTACATTTTGGAATGCGTGACGGGCGGCGCGGCCCCATTGGCGCTCGCTTGTGTCAACGCGGGTGAGAAGCGAAGCGAGCAATGGGGCGCGCGCGGCGCCCGTCTCCCTCCAGGTACTGCTCAGGTCACCGGCGTGGAGGGATTGGTCCCTCGTTTTGACGATGCGTGCGACTGTGCAGCGTTGTTTGTTGACGTGTGTGTAGGTGAGAGGGGACGGAGAGAAAAAAGTTCGCGAGAGGTTTCTTGCGACCCCACGCGCTCGGCGTTTCGGGTAAACCATTTTTCCGCGCCACGGGCAACCTACCTAGGTACCTTTTAAGTACCTATCTACATGGGTAGCTGAATCCGATCGTCCGGATATAGATATGAGCTTTAAATGCGGACAAATACCTCCAGACAAGGGATTCAGCTACCTATGGGAAAAGAGTGTAACACGGAGATCTGCTGCCAAGTCACTCGGTCGGCAGCAATCAACTTCGACGTTTGCAAAAAAGTCTTGAATATCTATACGCAAAGCTAGTCTTACGACTACTAGCATGTGCTCTTGGTATCAACTCTACAGCCCCAAACGCTGCACAAAAGAACAAAAAAACAAAAACAAAAACAAGAATCCATGCCGAAACACCAGTTCCCCAACCAAAAGAGAAAGAAGAAGGGAAAAAAAATCTATGGCAATCAGCCAGCAGCAGCCCGTCGTTGTTCCCTTTTCTTTTTTCTTGTCCTTTGAACGCCGCCCATGACCAAAAACCCCAATTCCCCTTTTTTTCTTCTATTCGGATTCGGCAAAAAAAAAAAAATCTCAAAACATCGGAGATCCTCTTTCTACTCCGCCATCTCGACACCCTTCTTCTGCAAGCCGGCTTTGAACTGCTCAGCAATGTCCTCTTCGGCACCGGCGGCGCCCTGCACATCCGAATCCGTCGGCTCCGCGGTGGCCAGCTCCCCCTTCGCCTCCATCTGCTCCATCAGCATCGTTTCGACAATGCCCATCATCTTGGCCTTCTCGGCCTCGCCGCTGCCAAACGCCGCGGCGCCCGCCACCTTCTCGTCCAGCGCGAGCTTCGAGTTGCCGAGCGCCAGGATCTGCTCCTCGATGGTGCCGCGCGTGACGAGCCGGATCACCTCGACCTCGCGCAGCTGCCCGACGCGGTGCGCCCGGTTCTCCGCCTGGATGTCCTCCTGGGGGTTCCACGACAGGTCGTGGATGATGACCTTGTTGGCCGCCGTGATGTTGATGCCCGTGCCGCCCGAGCCCGTCGACACCAGGAAGATGGGTATCTCCTCGTCCTCGTAGAACTGGTCGATGATGTCCTGGCGCGTCGCCGTGTCGGTGGAGCCGTCGAAGCGGAGGAAGGGGATGCCCTCGGCGGTCAGCACGTCCCCCATGACGTCCAGGACCATCTTGAACTGTGAGAAGAACAAAGCGCGGTCGCCGTTCTTCTGGTACTCCTTCACAAGTTCCACCGTCTTTTGGAACTTGCCCGACGCGAACTTGAGGTCTTCCTTCATCTCGAACCCCCTGAACATATGAGGGTCTCGCTCAACCATGGTCTTGAGTGTATAATCGTTTTCCTTCCGGAATTCTTCGACGGATCTTTTCACGCTCGGGCTGGCATCGTGCTCAACATGAACCTTCGCCATCTGCAGGATCTTCTCATCGTCGTAAAAGTGACGGGCCAGCAGAGGATGGGACGCGCTGAGGCGGAGCTTCATGAGGTAGTTGGTGCTAACGGTGCCGGGAAGATTCAACTTCTTCCTCTGAAACGCCTTCTGCTGAAGACCAAGGGCATGCGAGTAGACCACCTTCTGTTTTGGGTCCATCTCGCAGTACACTACTCGGCTGGTCTTCATTGGCAGAGCTTTGCCGAGCACCTGTTCCTTCTTCCTGCGCAGAATGAACGGTGTCATCATCGACCGCGCCTTTTCGGTACGTGAAGCCGACAGAAGGGTACTGTGGCTGCTTTTCGACGTTGTCGTTGCCTTGCGACGGAAGATGAAGTTGAGATTGTCAGCATGTTCAGCGAAGATACCCGGCATGATGAAACCCAGGAGCGACGCCATCTCCTGCAGATTGTTTTGTAGAGGGGTGCCAGTGAGCAGGAGGCGCATCTTTGCAGGAATTCGCATCGCAGCCTTGTACCTCTGCGACGAGCTGTTGCGTAACTCATGGCCCTCGTCAAATATGCATACAGTTGGGTTCAGTCTCCGGAAGAACTTTGTGTCGTTCTTGTCTGGCGAACTCATCATCGAGTATGTCGTGACGATGACGTCGATGTCCTCTCGCTCATCGATAATGACTGCTCTGAGCTCGGCGCGCTCTTTCATAGCGCCTTGGTAGGCCCCGATGCGCATCGTTCCTTCCTGGGTGAACTTCTGGAACTCTCTCATCCAATTCTCAAGCGTGCTGTTGGGAACCACAATCAAATGGATTCCCTTCTGACCCGTCTCCTTGAGATGAGCCAGGAACGAAATGACCTGGCAAGTCTTGCCCAGGCCCATATCATCAGCGAGGATGCCCGAGACCTTGTTAGTCCAAAGAGTGTTCAGCCAGTTCAGAGCGACCAATTGGTAATCCTTCAGCTCCACGTCTTCAGCCATGATTGAAGGCTTTTGCAGAGTGGCGGACCTTGAGTGGGTGACGGGGCGCTGATCATCATCGTCCGCCTGCGAAGGTGAACCGGGTGTGCCAATGCCGGAGTCGTTCTTGGCGTCGTCGAGGCTCGTGAGGTCGAGCTCGCCTGAAGCATTCGAAGCCAGTGACTTCCCTCCAAACCGCACCATAGCTGCTTTGATTGGCTCGCCGATCTTCTCGCACTGTTCCACAAGCTCTTTGATGGACTGGTAAGCGGTCCACATCTTCTCCGCGTCGTTCAGGACCTTCGCGCCAGTGGACAGGTGAGTGCGAGGCACTTTCCCAGTCTTGGTCAGCTTGGGCGGGTTGAGCTCCACCTTCCGAATCGCATCCAAGCTCTTGAAGGGCCGTTTCGCCAAGACGCCCTCACAGTCCTTCAAAGGCTTCTCAGAGAGGTCCGCAAGTTCCGCCGCTGTACATGTGTTGAGGTACGCGAGAAGGTTGTCCTCAGCTTCCTGCAGGGCTTGCTCATCAACCTCTTCCTCGTCGCCGGATGCGTCAGAGTCGGAATCCATGGCGACGGCCTTCTTCGTTCGGCGTTCTAATGCTTGCTTCTGAGGTGTTGGTTCGTCGTCCGGGGAAGGTGACTTGGCAACGGGTCGGCGACCTCTCATCAAGCGACCGCGTGGCTTCGCAGCCGGAGTCTCCGCAGCAGACGAATCGTCCTCGATCTCGACCACTTCCGCATCGGCATCGCGAGACTTTCTGGCGAGCATGGAGCTGTACTTCGAAGCGATGGACTTGCTTGACTGGACAGACTTGTTGGTGGTAGCCTTGGCCTTGGCCGGTGATGCGTCATCTTCGGTGAGGTCAATGGTCTCAGCCTTGGCCCGGCTCTTGCGCTCCTGCTCCTCCTCAAGCTCACAGACGTAATTGAGGGCGTCTTCGTACTGTCCCTTCTTACGAACCAACGCTTCGTACAGGAGTGCAATAGGTTTTCCGGAGTATACCAGCGACATCCGCCTGACCTTCTGCATCTGGAAGAAGTCGCCAATATCCGTCAACTTCATGTCGGTGTTGAGTTCATCGACATGCTCGACAGGCCGTGCACGAGATGGGCCGGTCTGGCGCGGCTGAGGGCGAGGCTTCTTCATTGGAGGGGAGTAAGCGTTCGCCATGTCGTCGGCTGAGCGCTTCTGAGGACGACTTGGGGGCTCATTGTGGGAGAAGTGCTGAAGAACCTGCTGGAACGGGGACGGGGCAGCATTCTTGGGAGGCGGGATGCTGTAGCGAGGCTTGCTCTTGCTGACAAACGTCGAAGGCTTGATGTCGGATTTTGACAGCGGCTTCGAAAGTTCGTCCTCGGACGTCTCACCTGCCGGGGAGTCGTCGCTGAAGCTTCCCGCTGAGGCCATCGGTATGTGAGGCGGGCGGGAACCAGCTCCGTTCTGCGCAAGTGAGGCAAGCTTGCGGGACTTGGCTGGTGAAGGTGACGATATAGTTCGTTGGGTGTGCGTGTGTATAGGTGAGGATGCCGGCACCTGAACGACCGCGTTCGAATCGGTTCGGTCTCGCACCGGGGTATCGAGGATCTGTGTTGGCTGCGTAACAGCAGGAGCGGGCGAGCCGAAGTAAGGTGAAGATTGAGGCGGAGCGGCAGGGTTGACAGGGTGGGTGAGCGGCAGAGTCGCAACCGTCTCGTTGTAGTCGGCGAAGAGCTCGTCTCCGCTGTCTTCTTGTGAATTGTAGGCAGCGTCAGAGTGCTGCCGCTTCGCAGGCGTTGCGTCGATGGGATCGCTGTCCATGGCGATTGCGTCGCTTGCGACCGTAACTCAGGTAGGGATTGAGGCGTGGGTGAGGCAGCGATGCACCGGTGGGTGACGCCAAAGGCGAAGATGTGGGTCCGGTTTGATCCTGGTTGAAAGGCTCGCTCTGTAGCCAAAGTCTGAGGAATGCAAACCTTGCAGAGGATCTGCGGCCGTCAGGCGAAGTGCGGAGCGAGAGAAGCGCGGCGGTGACGGGGTGTGGGGTGGGGAGGAAAGAAAGAGAACGGATGTTGATGGTGAGCGGGACCAAAAGAAAGCGCGGGTTCGCGAAAGGACGTGCAAGGGTCCGAGCGGGCGGTCCCTCGAGATCGCGCTCAAACGCGCGAACCCCTGCCACCGCCTGAACGTCGCAGGCCGCCCCGGGCCTTGGCGCGCGCAATGAGTCCGTGCGCAAGGCAGCCAGATGCCGCGCCGAGCGGAAAGTCCAGTGAGCTCCTGCTCTCATCGCCTCTGTGCATTCAGATCATCCAACAGTCCCAGCAACAAAAAGTGAAGATGACTTCGCGAAGGATTGTCTCGAACGAGAAGACGCTCCTGGATCAGGATGATCCTGCGGCCGCCCCGGGCATGGGTGCGCCTCAAGGCGACAGCAACATCGCGCCCGCTGTTCCTGCGTTCGTATACCCTCCCCCTCCGCACATCATCATTGCATCCTTTTATGCAGCTCACTTGCCCATTTGCGACGATGCAAGCGGGTTGCAAACACCACATCACGCCCCATTCATGGCCATCGTCCCAAGGAAGTTGCACATCACGGTGTTTGCTAACAGCTGCTTCTTCCCGCAAACTGCAGGCACGTCATCTTCAAGTTGCTCGGCTTCACGTTTGCCATGGTCACGCTTCCCATCGGCTCCTACTTCATGACCGTGAACACCATCTTCAAAGGTTTGTCGCTCCCTCAGCGTTGTTTCCTCTCAACAGTTGTCCCGCCACCATCCTCATTGTTCAAACACAAGCAAGTGAACATATCATCCTGACACCACCCAAGGAAACTCGACCTTCGCCGGTGGCCTGGCCGCGGTTATGGCGAACGTGGTGCTGATTGGCTACGTCATTGTCGCCATGAAGGAAGACCAGTCCGACAGGCTTGAGGCGGAGGCGGAGGCAAAGAAGGCAAGATAAAAAAAAAACTTCAGCCGCACAACCCGCCATCCCACAAAAAACTTTGAGTCTGAGAAGGGTTGCGGGCGACATGGTGGGTTGGGATTGTATAGAACGACAAAAGCAAGTTACGATCCCGCAAAAAAATTCCTTCTGGCGGGCTTGCACATGATGATACGGTAAGGTGGCTATAAAATTTAACCCCACTACTCACACGTTCCCCGGTGGGAGATAGTTGTAATAACAATAAGTTGCTCTTCGTAAAGTTCGCAAGGGATGTGCTGTGCTGGTGATGACCGTGTTGGTAGTGGTTGTGCTGCCCGTAAACGATCCGGCGGGTGGTTACTTTGTAATGAGTTCGGAAAGATTTGGTCTTTCACATCCTATCTTCAAATATATAAGCTCATTGAATGGATCGTGGAATCCTCTGTCTAGACGTGTTTGTACGGGTTCAAAGCTCGCACCTACGTCCAGATTATTACTTCAACTGCGAATGTTCTTAGCGGGACTTGATCTACTGTGGCGTCGGTAGGACGCATCAGTGGACTGCGCCAAGTAAGGAGATACTCCTTCATTGCATATCAAATTCGAGACGACTCTCTCAACTACTTCGTAAGAAGAAGGAAGACGCGTTCGCGTTTCCTGCTTTTTGCCGAGCGGGCTCCAGAAGATTGGAAACCCATCTTCAAATTCACTGTCCCATGTAGCAGTTGGTCAGGTAAAGCAATTGCCTAGACGTGCGATTACGTAGCTCATAAGAACGTTTGGACAATATCTTCAACTATCCTCAACTATCCACGTAAGCCGCATGCAGTGGTCGCAAGATGTGCGATGGACAACTCTCTTGTGGCATATGGGGATGTGGTTTAAATGCCAAAATCGAGGTCGAGAAGTCCCTATGAAGACCTATTCGCTGGTTCGCAGCCATCTTGTGTGGCCGTTACCAGCTTCAGCTTCGTCTTATCCGTAACTGATGTCATCTAGAGACTATAGTACTAGGCGATAAAGGTTGCCGCGTGGTGGTCTGCGAAGAAGTACGCGTCGTCGGTCCCCCTGGCGGGCAGGAGGTGCTTGATTTCTCCGCAGAGTCCACACGATCCCTAGCCACTTCAAGTTCGGTGGGCCAGTATCCTCGTCTTTGACGGGAACATGATCGGTTTGATACCGGCGTCGTTCCATGGCTGGACCTTGCCTTCCACCCCCCTGGGTTCTCGGATCTCCGCGTACGTGGTACACTAGGGTTTCCCCATCCCCTTCTTTGAGGAACCCCCCCATATCAACGTACAACCACCTGTCCGGGTCGTGGTGCGCTAGCCATGGCGGCTTCTTCAGATGTTCTCGGGTCGCAGCGCTCCTTTCCGTGTTTCCGCATGAACCGTTGCCTGTGATGGTCCGGGAAAAATCGTTCATTGAGCATGCAAACTGGAGGTCACTTCTCACGTTCACAAGTACATGTGCACCAAATTAAGGAAAAACATTGCATTTCGGACCAGTCTTGCTTCGTCGTGACAGCATTCCTCCATTCCCTTGACAATCTCGATCTCCAAGCTAACCATATCGATGAACCCGAAGCGGGTAATGATGCCAAGCAGGAAGGGTGCATCGAGATTATATATCTATGAAAAAAAGTGATTTCTCAGTCAGCCAAAAAAAGGCAAAGAAGAGCCTCCCTTCTTTAGCCAAAGTTCCCGTATTATGAACTGAAACCAAGCTCAAACAACCATGCTGAAGAGTTGAGGGCTCGAAAGTGAGCCTGCGTTCCTCCGGTCGTTGAACAAGCCAAGGTTCCGAATTCCTGTACGCCCCATCACCCGCCATCCAGAAGGGGTTCTTATGTTGTATGCCCAAAACGCCAACAGATAATGCAAAACCCCGGGAATTTGTTGTTCGTCAAGCCATTACTTTCCCCCGCACAGCAGAAGGTCATTAATCCTCCGACAAGCCACGATATCGAGAAGCGTAAAAACCATGGCGACCGGCAACCCCATTACGAACGGCTTATTCCTTGCTGAACCGCCGCTTGAACCAGCTCTTTCTCTTCTCACCGTCGCCGTTGGCAACCGGGCGGCGAGCAGGAGCAGCCGCAATTGGTTGCTGTGGCGGACCGTCACCCATCTTCGGCGCTCCATTGACGCCGTCATGCTGGGGTACCGGTGGCAGCGGCGCCTGGCTCTTGCTGTAGGGTGGCTCAGCGCCAACCGCCGGTGCTCCACCATAGCTTTGTTGATCATGGTAGCCGTTGGCGTTGTAGTCGTATCCGTCCGCAACTGGGCTTCCGCCAAATCCATTGAATCCATACTGCTCGCCCATGTCAGGCTTCTGAACCGGGGGCATCCTCTCGATAGAGCTGTTCTCGCTGCTTGGGTCGGTGTGGTTGCCATAAGCCTCGCCGGAACTGTTCGAAAATCCGGTATTCACCGTGTCGCGGGACTGCTGGTACGAATGACTCGGGTAAAGGCCCTGGTTGTGCGCGGGCGGACGCGGAGGCATCATTTCTTGCTGAAGACGTTGGCCAAATCGGTTACGGCCGGGACCGGCAACGGGAGTTGGCATGTAGGCATCCTCGGCCGGGCGTGGGGAGGCTGGGTTGCGACCGCCATAGTAACCACTACCACCGCCACCGCCACCGCCATAGCCGTTAGCGGTGCTGCTAGAGTAACGATTGTTGCCGTTGCCTGTATACGAGAAGCCAAAATTAGCGCGTGATCAGCGTGCGGATGCGTCAGTATTTCGTGGTTGGGACGGCGATCGTCATGCCAAGACGGGCCACACGGGAGGCGGCAGCGATCTTCCATGGGCCTGATTGTGCCGCAGGAGGCCTCAGGTGCCGCATTGGAAGGAACGCGTGAAAGACGAATGGGTGCGATTGCCCGCGGGCATGATTAAAGGGTCGTCAGGGCTGAGACATTGCTGTTTCACGTACCTCCGTAATAGCTGCTCCGGCGACTGGTGTAACCGCTGAAATCGGCGACCGATTCGACGTCTGCGTGATGTCAGCGGGAAGGAATGCCATTGAACACCTCAGGTGAGCTCACCAGTTCGTGCGCCGCCCGTCCTCCGCTTGTATTCGCCGTCAATCTGCGCTTCGAATTTGCGAATCGTGTCAAGAGGGCGCTCCCAGCGAGAACGAGTGGGGTTGGAGAGATCGGGCTCGGCTGCGCAGGCACGAAGTTAGCCAGATTGGAGTCGCGGCGCATTGCCAGATCGTTCATGAAGAGAAACTCACGAATTGGCGAGCCGTCGACGTCTGTGTGGGTTATGGCGCGCAGCGATCCCAGTGTGGGGGCCTCAAGGGCGGCGGCAACTGTTGAGAGGTCATCAGCGGTACATTCCTGCGGAACTGGGGCGGGCGCGCAACGCACTCGGCTGGGCTTCTTCCATGGCGGCGTTGGGGTTGGCTTTGGAGGTGCCGCTGAGCTGTCTCCTGTGCTTCTCGGCGTTGGACTCGTGGAGGTCCTTGATCTTGGGGCGATGAACTCTGTCGGAGCCATGGCTCTTATCGCTCTTCTCGCTCTTGAAGCTAAAGCCACTCTTCGAGCGCGGACGCTGGTTCGTGTGATACTCCATGACGGGCGTTTGTGCGGATCGGGCAATTTCAGCTGCGGTGGAAGGCCCGAAGGACGGGAAAAATTGGGCCTTGTAGGCAAGGCGGTGTTGATTTAATGAAAAGAACGGCCAAAGCTCCGCGCAGTGCAGGCGGGAAACGGTAACGCGAGCAGCTATCAGCGACCAAGCGAGAGATAGCGGCCGGGCTAAGCACCTGGACAGTGCAGCTGGCGCCGGAGCGGTGCGATGGATGCGACGGGGAGGATGGACGCGAGGGCGCGGGCCAAGTGTTGGTGAGCCGTGCGGGGGTGAGGTGCAGTGTGTTGCAACGAGCGAGGCGGCGGTAGTTGAAAGAAGACGAAGATGAGAGAGCGAGGAAGCGACGCGTGGGCGAGGTGGTTGGGACAAATATGGCGGCCGCCGGTTGGTCGCCGGCTGGCGTGCTTTTGCTGGCGCCAGTGCCAGCGCTGGCACAGCCGCCCATTACGACGCATTCGATCTACAGCCCGCCCGGAAGCACGGGAGCTGTTCACACCAAGCCGCTGCGCCCAGTGTGACCTCGCGCGCCACGGGCGAGCATGTGTTGCAGCTTGCCAGGCTTCCCGGCTGCTCGCGGCGCACTGCTGGGTGCCAGACAGGCGGGCAGTGGCCGTCATGATGATAAAAATAGCGGCGACCCCCGACCCCGACCCCCGCGGCGACTGCCTCGCCTGCGTTTCCTCTGAACTGATCCCATCGCTTCCGCAGGCCTTGGAAGGCGACAGAAAGAAGCTTTGGCAGCCCGCCAGCACAGACGGCCTCAGCCTCACGCCACGACGCCCGCCGCTCCAGGCTGCGACGAAGAGGGCAA
Organism: Diplodia mutila; assembly: GCA_022560015.1. Classification (NCBI taxonomy): domain Eukaryota; kingdom Fungi; phylum Ascomycota; class Dothideomycetes; order Botryosphaeriales; family Botryosphaeriaceae; genus Diplodia; species Diplodia mutila. The sequence goes on from JAFISB010000019.1 coordinate 12,747, forward strand.
GAAGCTCGAAAGTCGGTGACGAGACCTTGCGACAGCTGGCGTGGCCGCTCCTTGCTGCCACACTACTCTCCTGCCTTCCGTCCGATCTGAAGCACGCCGGCACTCACTCCGAGCGCTGGACGCGCAAACCGCAGCTCGTCATTGGCACGCGCCGGAGTCCGCGGCCTGGGCAAGCCTGCGAAGATGTCATGTTGCGGGGAGTCAGGCCGCCACGGCCGCCAACGCCCTCCTCCCGCACCGTCGATAGACTGCCGATCGCGCTGCTGGCCTACGACGTAACTGGCTTCGCGTCCCAGCCAGCTGTGCTCGTTCCCGCCAACATGCATTTCTCCCTCATCCCCCCATGCTGACGAGATTAGATAAGGTGCGTATTCGCGTTCGCACGCCGGTGGCGACAATGGAGCCTCGGCCGCATGCGACTGTGCATTCCTCGCTCCGCAGTTACGAGGGTTGCACACCGACAACACCGCGTGCGTGTCAGGGCCTGCGACCGGACTCCTGCGAGTCCTCATTTCCCCAGTACCTAGTTCTCGTCCTGGTCTTGTCCAAGCCCGGCTTCCAGGTGCTGCCAGGATATCCCGGGCCGCCCTTGGCAGCCTCAAACACTGCTTCAGATCGATCCAAGCTGCATGTATGCCCGTTGGCAAGTCCAGGCCTTCTATCTCAAAATACAAAGAAGCCAGGGTCCATTATTTCTCTTTGTTCCACCGCCCCGCTGAACAGCGCAAAGCTCCTCTCCGCCGCTTCCGTCGCTCTCCGCAGCAGATCCTGGAGAATCGCTTTGTTTCTCTCCACACCCGCCCAAACGCTTCCCAGATCGCCGCAATACCGAACGCATCGCTGCACGTCCTCTTGCACGATCACCGGCGGTGGAATGGTCGGTGACGTTCGAAGTCCATATGATCAGCTCTCCCGTCATCTCGCGACCCCGGCGCAGATCATAATCGATATTGGTTTCACTCGCGCACTCCCGCAACAGCCTGCTCATGGGTGCTGAAAACGAGATAGTGTGACGGCGGGACTCGGAACAAGGTGAGTTCCGTAGTGTGGATACAACACTGCGCCGCCAGGATGCGTCGCTCGGCCGATAACAGGCCATTTGCGTGCTGATTTGGAGCCGACTGCGGAGTCTCGATCAGCCCATGTTTATCGGCTGTCGATGGCCTGCTCCACAGCCACACCTTTGCACGACAACGTCCAGCGCTACCCCTATTATTGGGAAATCTCGATTCTTGTGTTGATCTTTGATAAGACCAAGAGTAGTTCACGTACCTTTGCAGGTTGATCATCGCTGTCGCAATCATTGTCGTCCGCAGTCGCAATCATCGTCGTCAGCACCCACAGGCCAGCCTCGGCACGTATGTACAAAGTCGTTTTGTTTAGTATTGCAACAAGGTGAGGTAGTTGGAGCTCTTATCCAGATGCTGCTGTTGTGCACAAATGTGCGCATTCATGTCCCGATCGACGCTTCAACTCCCCCCCTCTCTCTGTTGCAATACTTTTGCGAACCGACCTCGTAGATGCTCTCTACTACTGTGTACTGCGCTCGCTGGCCCGCTTGCTCGGTCGACAACCCTATTCGTCCGGCTTGCCCTGGGCCGGCCGCGCCGAAGCCCGTTTGTGCATATCTAGATCCCGCGCTGACCGCATGCGCGCTTGACCCGCATACTTCCAAACTTGACTCAGCGCGTGCTAGCCGGCGGAACACACGGAAAGCATCGCCAGGCACCGCGCATGCTTCGATCGTGCCTTGACCGGTTGCGCCGCGGTGAAGCAGCCGTGCCTTTATTTTCGTTTGGAGTTCTCGTTCCGATCGTCGCCCTTTTCCCCCCGGAATAGTCGGTATTTTGGACCTCCGAGGCGGCAAGAGCCTCGGCGTGCAGGTGCAGACGGCCGGAATAAGGTGAATTGGAAACCTGGGTCTGGGTCCGGCCCTTTCCCCGGGAACGAGGACGACGGGGTTTTTGCATACGGACGCGTGGACGTCCGACTTGAGCAGAACGAGTGACTTGCGGATGGTTTGCGGTCGAAGAACAGATGCGCATACCGGCAGCTTCCGAGACACACTGCGGCGGGAAGCCACGGCGCACGGGAAAAAAAAAAGAGCAAGGATTTCCCACTGGTCCCGACGTAGAAGAGTAGCAGGCCCGACGACATGTCACTGAGGATTGAGGCGGCCGCCGCCACCACCACGTTTCGAGATTATCCGTTGATCTGGGCGGGGGCGGGGTGGCTGCTGATCTCTCCCAGGACTTTGGACCGTTTCGTTCGATCAGGATTGTGGGATCAGGTGGGTGGTGCCGCCGACGTATCTTAGCTTGGTGGTTAAGCTCGGTTCAGATCGATGGCGTCACTACTACAGGAGATTTTTTTTTCTTTCGTAGGAAGGATTCGACACTTTTTCCTGCCTGCAACCGCTAGGAAGGGCAAAGGATTTGTCCGCCACGTGGGTAGTTGGAGCACACTGCTGGACGGAGATGTAGGTTCATGTCTTGTTGTTGCGTAGGTAGTTGAAGCAAGTAGCTGGATACAATGATGGAGTTTATCACTCTTTCTACGTCACCAGTTGAAGTAGCCAGACAGGTCTGAAATATATTATTCTTTCTACGTGAGTAACTGAAGTACAACAGCTGAAGCAAATACCCGGACGTCGAATCGTCAGTTACGTTATCCAGCAGTGTGCCTTGTTTTTCCCCCCCTTAGTCTTCCCTCCACATTTCCATCCGGTTATCTGTTTAAGCTCAAGCCACATTCGTTCCCACCCCCGCTTTTCCTCGTTGGAATTCAAGAAGAGCCGGGATATGACGGAGCCAAGAATGCGTCCGGTCCCACTGGTGTTGAAGACGGCGGCTTGGCAGCGGGTGGATCATTGACGCAAGCGCAGCACCACGGCGGTAGTATGCAAGTAGCATGTAAGTTAGCTTATCTGCTAGTTACACGAGCAAAACCTAAATCATTCGGGCGGCGTGCATGAAGCGATTCCGGCGCGGCTTGAGCATCTTCCTGCCGCCGCCGTTCGTGTGCGACGGGGGTCACGGCGGGTGACGAGAAGAATCGAGCCCACCCCACGTCCGTCTTGAAGAGGTGTCGCACCGGCAGTCGTATCTCATTTCTGGACGCGATTATCTGCGTTCGAGGCCTACATCTGCGTTCGGACATGGGATTCAACTACCCACGTGTTGTGGGAAGAATATAGCGTCCTCGGCGGGGCTTGGAGGGGCTCACTTGCCCTGTCGCCCGCCGTGGGGTTGCACGGAATGGTGTCGTGGCGTGTCGTGGCGTGGCGGCATGCGGCGCACACGCCGCCCGGTGTTGCATACATGTTTATAAGCGCGGGAGGCAAAGGTTTCTAATTTTGGAGAGGTTTTGTTTTGAGGGGAGGAGGAGATAAGCGTGGTGTTTGCTCGCAACACCACATGCGCGATCTGAAAAGCTTGTCTTTGCTTGTTCTGGAGATGAATATCGGTGGGGGCTGGAGCCGGTTTCGTCTGGATGCATTCTTCAGTGCACTTTTTCTCTCTCCCCTTTTCGGCGCATTCGAAAGTCATTCCCTCTCAAGCAGGGGCGTTGATGCAGTCTGCGGACCTTACAGTATGTAGTCCTGTGCATGAGTACTGCTTCAAGAACGCAAGTCACCTGTTGTGTCCCGAGGTGTGGGGGTGTATGTATGTACGTAGAAGCATGCACCCGAATTGGGAAGGCTGAAGGTTGCATGCTGCATCTTCTTTTTCTTTCTTTCCTTTTCCTTCTCGTTGATTTTGTTACACCTTCTTATCTATCGTTCGTCAAGCAGCAAAGGCCGACAATCCAAGCTTTACTGCTCTGTCGGGCTGCGAAATACGATTTGGGTCTCTTCCACAAATCAGCTCTCGGGCGACTCATCGTCGGGTTCGCGATTGGCGCCACTTTCACACCGGATGACAAAAGGATCCGCCTCTCAACCTCGCTCCGCCGACAATATTATATCCAATTTACGTAGGCAGTTGAATCCAATATCTGGACGAATTTGTTCACGTTTTAAGACTCACATATACGTCCCGATATTCGATTCCACTACCCACGAAAGGTAGATATAATATCTTCGGTGGAATAAGGTCGAGAGGGCCGAATTCATTTGTTGCCACCCGCCGTGCATCCTCGTCCGTCAATCACCTGTGGAGAGGCGGGAATGCTGAGAAATCGGACTTGTCCGCAGGGCCGGGATGTGTGGAGTGGGGATGCCGCGGCGATAAGCCACACACACACACACACACCCCTCACACTCCCCTCACACTCCCCTCATCAACCTCGAAAGTGCGCGTGGTGATAACCTGCAAAAAAAAAAAATCCCACGAACCGGCCTGAACAACGACGACAACAACAAAAGTCCACCTTTTCTGCCCATCTGCACAACACCCCCACCGTCAACACCAACGAAAAAGAAAAAGAAAAAAAAAGAGACCATCGCAGACAACGATAACGATGACATCCGACGTCGACGTCGACGAACAACCCGTCCCCCTCCCCTCAGCGCCCCCGCAGCCCGTCGCCCCCAACATCGTCCTGCAGCCGCCCCTCTCGCGCCGCGGCACGGGGCCCGGCCTGGTGCTCGTCGTCGCCGCCGACCTGCCGCTGGGTCATGGCGAGGGGACGTTGGACCCGCCGCCGCTGCTCAAGTGGGCGGAGGAGGGGTACGCGGTGGTGCAGATCACGCTGGATGACGACGATGGCGGTGATGCGGAAGGCGGAGGGTTCGATGGGGATTTGCGGAGGGCGGTCGGGGCGTTGGAGGGGCTGGGGGAGTGCGAGAGGGGGGTGGGTGGTGGGTATGGGTTGATCGGTGAGTTTTTTTTGGTTGCACGGCGGGTTAGGGAGGGAGGTTTGAGTCTTTTGAGTCCCCGCCGCGGGGGATGTTGCGTGTGCGCTTCGGACGGGGGTGGTTGAGTCCGGTATCTGGAGGAATTTGTCCGCGGTTACCTACGACCCACGGACACTGGATTCAGCTACCCACGGAAGTATGGCGCCATGTCTCCCGGAGGCGGGCGTGGACGGGCTCAACTCTTTTTCCAAACGGCTACGGACGGAGGCATGAGAAGGGGGAAAGCTGACCACACATCCCACCAGCCTACGTCCCGCTGCCAAAGCCGGCATACGAGTCGTTAAACACCACCACCACCACCGACCCCGGCATCGCCGCCATCGTCAACTACTCCGCCACGCCCATCCCGCCAGACGCGACCCCCATCCCGACCCTCTGGCACGCCGCCGGCACCACCCCATCCCCCAGCTCCTCCCCCTCCACCACCACCACAACCACCACCACCCACACCTACCCCACCACCTCCCCGCACTTCGCCCTCCCCGCGCACCCGCACTACTCCCCCTCCCCCGCCGCCCTCGCCCACACCCGCTCCCTCACCTTCCTCAAACCGCTCCTCGGCGGGCCCATCTTCGACCTCGAGGCCATCTGGGACGAGCACTGCCTGTACGAGTTCGGCGAGCGCGCCGTCGCCAAGACCATGGGCACGATGGTGGGCGAGCCGTACGTCAACCACATCCCCACCATCACCGGGGGGATCGGACGGGAGCGGCTGACGGCGTTTTATCGGAACCATTTCGTGCACAGCAACCCGCCGGATACGCGGCTGGTGCTGGTGAGTCGGACGGTGGGGGTGGATCGGGTGGTGGATGAGTTTGTGTTTGCGTGTACGCATGATCGGAGGGTGGATTGGCTGTGAGTGGCTCTTTCGTCTTCTTCTCTCTCTTTTTTTTTTTTCTTTTTGGGGCTGTGATGGGGGTTGAGCGGGGGCTGCGGTGGTGTGGTGAGGTGCGGTGGTGCTGACGTTTGGAACAGAGTGCCGGGCGTCCCGCCGACCGGCAAGCCGCTCGAGGTGCCGTTCACCGCCATCGTGAACATCCGCGGGGATCGGCTGTACCATGAGCATATCGCGTGGGACCAAGCGACGCTTCTTAGGCAGCTGGGCCTGCTTCCGGAGGTTCGTCATCGATTTTTTGCTGCTCCCTCAACGCTCTGCACACTCGACCGGGTTTCTCTGTCCCTTTGCAGAAGCTTTCTGCAATTCCGCTGACCGTAATGCTTGCAGTACTTGCCTTTTCCTTATCCGGTTGATGGGAAAGAGCCGGCTCCCGGGAAGAAGTTCGAGTATCGTGTCCCCGTTGCTGGAGTGGAGACCGCGAGGAAGCTTGTCGATGAGAATTCGGTGCAATCGAACGAGATGTTCGGCTACGACATTCGAGAAGTCGATACATAGTAGGCGTAAGAACCAATACCATTCAATTCGGCCTCGCATCTACAAAGACCAAGCACTGCGAGCGTGCCAAACCAACCCGCCCCCCCAGGCCGCCATCCGCAGGTAGCAGAACCCAACACCCACCCCCATCCGTCCACACCCACGACCCACACCCACATCCAGCCATCGCCTCCCACCACCCACACAATCCCGTCGAGCTGAGCACAACACCACCCACCACCCACCACCCACTACCCCCAATCCTTCCCATCCCACTCATACTCATCCCCCTCAATCGTCGCCGGCGGACGACTCGCCCCCCTCCTCCTCATCCCCGCCATCGCCGCCCTCAAACTCTCCATCTCTCGACTCGCCGCACTCACCGTTCGTTCCCGCACCGCCTGGCCATCAATCGCCAAACCATCTGTCGTCGACCCGCAGCTCACGAACCGCCACCCCCGCCGCACCAGCGCCGCCGCCGCCCCCGCGTCCGCCGCGAAGTGCCCCGCGAACTTGGCGTGCCGGCGCGCGGCGGCGAGGACGGCGGCGTCGTCGTCGTCGTCGTCGTCGTTTGCGGCGGGCGAGGGGGAGGGGCCGACGAAGAGCTATCGGGGTGTCAGCGAGGGTGGTAGCGATGGGTTGGAAAAGGGAAAAGTGGGGGCTTTGCTCACCGCGTCGATGCCGGCGACCGCCGCGATGCCGTCGACGTTGTCGATGGCGAGGCGCGAGCCGATCTCGACGATGACGACGAAGCGCGGCGAGGGGCAGCCGGTGGCGACGACGGCGCGTTCGGCTTGGGTCTGGTGGTGTGTTGCACGTTCGTCAGCGGGCTCGTTCGGCGTTCGGGAGGAGAGAGAGAGAGAGAGAAAACGGTGTCGATGGGAAAAACGGCTGTTTGCTTACCTTCGTCTCGCACATGGCGACCATGACGCCGTGCGCGCCGCTGTCCTGCGCCCACCGTATCCGCTTCGGCTCGCTCGCCGGCACGCGCACGATGGGCGAGGCGCCCGCGTTCGCGACGGCGTCGACGACGAGGGAGAGGTCGGCGGCGGTGGTGATGCGGCCGCGCTCGCTGTCGATGATGACGAACTGCTCGGAAATCGAGGAAGGAGAGGAAGTAAGCACGTGCACTTCAGATCACATGGAAGCCATCAAGTAACTGCTACATGTGTAGCAGGGAATACGGGAGGAGAGGACGTGGGACTCGTTCCTCCGTCGATCGCAGCAAAAGCAACAGAGTATGCCAGACAGCAACGCCTGCCCTTTTTTTTTTTCTCTTTCCCGGACGACAAGCTCAAGGATGCATGGGAAGGAAAAAAGCGACAAGGATGGGAGACAGAAGGGAGAGAGAGAAAGAGAGTACAATGAAGAAGCACAGCACGTACATCACCGCCCAGCCCCGCGATACTCCCCGCCAGCTCCGCGTTCCGGAACTGGATCCACTGGCCCACCGACGCCGAGCCGCCCTCGCGATCGGCCGCGGCGTGCTGGAGACTGAGCTGCAGGCGCGTCCCACCCCTCGGCGACGCCATCTTCCTTCCCGGCATCTCAAAGCCAGGCTGAACGGACGAACGGGCGGCTTTGCGCTCCAAGGGAGTGGTGTTGCGATGCTATCCCGGAAAGGGTAGTGGATGTAGGTACGGCCAATATCCAAACGGTCAGTGAATTACTCGACAGGTGAAAACGTGGGGGAAAGACGATTTGGGAACGAGAGGCCGGAGAGGGAGGAGACTTGGAGGGCCAGGGCAGACGGATTGTGTGGGCGAGTGGTTTTCGTCGCGGGGATGCTCATGATGGTCCTCCGACGGAGTTCCGCTTCCGCTTCCGCCGGAGGTCGTTGGCGCAGTGGGTCGTCGATTTGTTGTAGCTGTGGTAACGGTTTGGAACGAGAAATGCTGCGGTTTACGTGATATTCGTCGTGAAGAAGGCGGAGTTTATATACTTCTCGACTTTTGAGAAATTGGAAGTTTGCTCCATAGCTGCACGTAGAATAACGCCCACAAACGATCGATCGGTTGGCTACTGTTCACCAACGTGCCACAGAGCATGATGACTAACTCAACATTCTTGAAACTGGCTTCCTAGACATACACTTACTTACATGGGTATAAAAGGTTACGTCTGGACACTCTTATATGGTTTAAAAGCCTGCATGTACATCTGAATATGTGTTTCAAGTGCCCACGTAGAGAGAGCAGTATTTTAACGGAACAGGAGTGTAAGGTTGAGAGAGGCGTATAGAAACATGTGCGTGCTATTCGGTATCCGGCTCCCCATTATATATCCGCCCTCAAGAAGTAAACACGACCTTACAATCTGGATTCCCCCAAACGGCAACCCGAGCCGCGCAGCAGCTGAGCCGAGGTCCCCGCAACCACATCCGACACCGATCCGACCCCGGATCCCGCACGTCCCACAGCCTGTGACATCAACGACAACAACCAACATCATGGCAACATCGCCCAGCCTGCCATGGCCACCCTCACTCCCGCCTCAGCGGTATTGCAGCCCCTCCCATGTAGCTTCTACGCATCAACTGTTCCGAACTGACAGCTACCTATAAAAAACCGCAGGCGGCCCTCGCCCGCCTCCGCGCCTACAAGCCCCCGCCCACCCAGTACCTCAACGTCCCGCTCGCGCGCCGCGCCGCCGTGTTGATCCTGCTCTTCGCCGACAGGCGCGGCGACCTGCGCGTCGTGCTGACCATGCGGGCCGCCGGCATGAACACGTACGCCGGGCACGCCGCGCTTCCCGGCGGTAAGCCATCCACCACCCACCCATCCCGGTTTTTTTTCTTCTTCTTCGTCTCTTTCTTCTTTTGCGTTTTATTTCAAAAGCTGAGGTTTTCGTGAACGAAACGAACAGGCCGCGCCGACGCCCCGACCGAAACCCCCTTCCAGACCGCCCGCCGCGAGGCGTGGGAGGAGATCGGCCTGCCCCTCCTCGACGCGAAGCTGCCGCCGCCCTTCCGCGTCGAGCACCTGTGCCAGATGCCCGCGAACCTCGCCCGCACGGAGCTCGCCGTCCGGCCGTGCGTGGCGTTCCTCGCCGCGGACCGCGTGTCTCCCTCTTCTTCTTCTTCTTCTTCTGCCCCTCCCTCGTCATCCTCGTCTACTGCTGCTGCTGCTACCAACCCCCCATCCCCATCCCCATCCACCACAACCACCCTCTCCCCCTCCGCAGAAGACGTCCTCATCCCCCGCCTCTCCCCGCACGAAGTCGCCGCCGTCTTCACCGCGCCCTTTCGGGGGTTCCTGTTCGCGGAGGGGGAAGAGTCGGCGAGCGCGGGGGAAGCCGAGGCGGGCGTCGAGGCGGCGGGCTTCCCGGCGAAGTGGTACCAGGGTCAGTGGACGGACTGGCACGAGAGTCGGTGGAGGATGCATAATTTCTACGTGCCCGCCGGCGGGGGGGACGGGAGGGGGATGGGGAGGGGGGAGGGTGGGGAGAGGGCAGAGAGGGCGAGGAAGAGGGCGGAGAGGGGGGACGCGGCGAGTAGTGGTGCCAGTGGTGCAAGGCCGAACGAAGACGCCCCATCCGATACTCCTCCCAAAGACCCGACAGTATCAGCATCAGCATCAGCATCAGCGGCAGAAACAGCAACATCGTCGTCGTCTTCTCCCGCGGAAGCAGCGGCAGCACCAGCGCAGACGGACGACGAAAGAAGATTCCGAGTCTTCGGCATGACGGCGCGCATCCTGGTCGACGCGGCGCGCGTCGCGTACGACGAGGAGCCGCGCTTCGAGCACAACGCGCACTTCGGCGACGAGGACATGATCGCCCGCCTGCTGCGCATGGGCCGCCTCAGCGCCGAGCGCAGGAAGGGCGACGTGCTCACCAGGGAGGTGCTGAGGGAGGCGGCGAAGCTGTAGGGCTCGACTGCGGGCTGGGGGGCCGACTTGACTGCTGGTGCGCGGTTGGAGGGGGTGATGGGGCGGGTTCGAAGCGGAAGAGGGGGTGAGTGAGTGAGTGGCTTGTTGGGGTTGGGCGGTGATGGGGGATGAGGGTTATGGGGTCTGATGGCGGACTCGGCCTTGTCTCTGGGGATGGTATTGCCGTTCTTATGTGGGTAGCTGAATCGCATGTCTGGATGTGTTTGTGCGGATTTAAATCTCACATTTGTGTCCGATGTTTGCTTCCGCTGCCCATATAGGAAGAAGTGGCTTCCCGTTAGACAAGCAACATTGTGACATAAGCCTCTTTTACGAGTTTCTTGATATATCATATAGATTTGTCCCATAGCAGGCTAATAATATCATTTCCTTTCCGCGATTAAAATAACCTTAAGGTCTCGCCAAGGATTCAAACGGCAACGCGCGATCCCACAAAAACGTCGTCTTCTCCTCCCCCTCCGGCACCGTCGCATCCGTCACATTACAAACCTCCCTAAACCCGCCCACCGCCTCCAACTTATCGCTCAGCAACTTCCCATACGCCTCCAGCCCGCAGCTCCTCCCCGGCCCGTCCTCACACCCCCTAACCGGATACACCGCATCATTCAACTTCACCCTCACGAACACGCCCTCGCCCCCGCAATTCAGCCTCTCCAGCCCCACCGTCCCCCTCATCGTCACGAACCGACTCGCCCGAAACACCCTCTCGCCCACCATCCGCTCCCCCGGCAAGTCCTCCAGCCCGTCAAACACCCCCACCGCCGCCGCCACCTGGCTCACCTGCCCGTCATTCGTAAACGCCGCCACCAACGCCGGCGGCACCCACGCCTCGCCATCGCCATCGACGTACCCCCTCCCCGGCCCGTCCCGGAACCTCCCCACCACGCCCAGCAGGAACGGCACCATCGCCGCCGCCGCCACCCCATTCCCCGGCCCGCTGCCGTACCAGTACCGCAGGTCCTGCGCGTACTCGTACCGCAGCACCTCGTCGCGCGTCAGCACGCCGCACCACGGCGAGAGGGCCTGCGTTATCTGCGTCTCGAAGCCGCACAGGTACGCGAAGATGCCGACGTCGGCGGTGGAGAAGGCGAGGTCCCCGTCCAGCAGCGCGTTGATGCGCGCCGTCGCGGGCGGCAGGTACGTCGCGTCCCACGCGTCCTTGGGGTCGCCGCCGCCGTCGTCCCCGTACGCCGGGCACAGGTTGGATGTGGCGAGGCTGTTCGCCAACGACAGCGGGTCGCTCCCGTTGACGACGTAGATGCGGCCGAGGGCGGTGGCGTTGCCGGGGTCGAGGTAGCCCCGCGCGAACTGCTGGGCCGAGTTGAGGACGCGCGGGGAGGAGGCGTAGGCGTTGGCCCAGAGCGTGAAGGTGGCGTTGGCGTTGGCCGGGTGGAAGGTCGGGTAGGCGGCGTGGTAGCGGGCGCCCATGGCGAGGAGCTCGCGCCAGCCGGTGGGGGAGAGCTGGGCGATTTGCGACGGGGGGTCGGTGAGGACGGGCGTCCAGGTGTGCAGGAATTGGAGCTCCGTGGCGTTGGTGGTGAAGGTGGCGTTTTTGATCTGGGGGGTTGGTTAGTGTGCGTTCGCGGTTTTTTTTTTTTTTTTTGGGGAGAAGTCTTTTGATGGGGTTGATGTAAGGATGGAGGTCATATGCCGTCGTTTTGGGGGAATGGCGTGACAGAAAAGCATTGTACCTTCGCCTCCAGAGCGGTCCATTCCGCATACGCTCCCGTGTCGGGATACCGACTACCATGGCGGGACACGAAAGCGGCTTGGTCGACGGTGCAGCCCTCAGGGGCGGCCGGATCGATATCAAAGACATTGGGTCCTGGTCAAATCATCAGCTGAGACGGCTTTTGTCTGTTTTCAAATGCATGCGCTTACTTACCGGCAAACCACTGCCCATTTCCACCAAGGTGGTGCAGGGGATTGAAGCCCTGTTGCTCGCCGCTGACGACAGTCGTGAGGGCGGCGGCCGTCGCCGCGCCAAGCGTTGCGGCCTTCATGCTGTTGCTGCGGGACGAGAAGAGACGAACAACAAGCGACTCGAACCGCGTGCAAGCGAACGAGAGTCGAAGGGCGTCAACCTCATCCTGAAAGTCCGTTGCGGCTCTTTATATTTACCCTACCCGCACGAACCCTGCAGCTTGGCAGCGGCGGAAATGAAACATTATGCTGATTTCGGGGATGTCGGCCGGTGAATCGTTTCCCTGTAGCCGGAGAGAGCGGTCTGCGATAAGTGGACGGGGTTTTCGCGAGTGCCCCGAGCGGCGCAGGCCGGGGACGTTAAACCGGGGAAAGCGATGGCTCGAAGATGTGCGGCAGGGATCTTGACAGGCACGTGGCTACCGTGATTGGACGACAGAGAATAGGACGACGGCAAATGGTCGCTTTTTGCAAGAGCCTCGCTTATGGGGTGTGAAGGATTACGCATGTTTCCTTGATGCTGTCGCTAAGTATTCGGCAGGCTCCGTGAAAGCGTCGTCGTGGGTTGTTGAAGTGAACATCAGGATGGAGACGTATTTTTAAAATTAAACGAACACATCCGCACTTAGACTTCAACTACCCACGTAGTGAGGTCAAATACGAGCATTTCTTTGTAGAAGTCAATCATCATGAAAATTGGAAAGTCTAATTTAAGAGCAATGCAGGCCCAAGATAGTGCCCGCATCAAGCAACTTGTGTACTGTAGTAGTGTCTGGTTGTCCCAAACCCGGTTGAACGGCTTGTTAATCTGGTTAGTCCCACCCGCTCACTAGCACAAGTACCACTAAGTAATCCTTGTTCTCGCTCTCTTCGTCGTCATCAACGCCTTGAGCCCGAATGGTCGAACTTGTCCGGCCTCTAGCGTCAGTCTGGCAAAGCGCAAGCCCTGCGCTGCCACGTAGAGGTGGAACGGTTTGACCGAAAGAGTGCGGATGTCGGGCGCCATAGCCTAGCATCCGGTATCAGCACATGCATACAACAAGTCCCTTGTTATATAACTCACACATAGCTCGTCGTAGGCGTCGTTGCTCTCTTGTTCTGTCAAGTACGTCTCGCCGCATGCAAGCTTGTGCAGCATGCTGTTTCCGCCGATCGAGAGCCCACCGTTGCTCGAGGTGCCCTTCAACAAGTCAGTTGCACGCTCCAGGGCCTCGCGAACCGTTGTCTCGCCGTATGAAGTGAGCAACGCCACCAACTCCTTTGCCGGTGACGTTTCCGACTCAACGTCGAGGCCTGTCGTGTCGTGAGAGACGTCCTCCATGATAGCATCAACCTGCATTGCCTCTCGAACCTTCTTCGGCCAGCCACTCTTCCTCAGCGCCTTCGTCGAGAGTCCATCGTCGCGATATTCCGCGAAGAAGAAGACTTCTTCAATGGGGATGTTGAATCCCTCACACAGACCGCTGGACTCGTCTTGGTTGATCAGGCCGTAGTTGGTTGATCAGGCCGTAGTAGTTGGCGGTGGTCTTGCCAAAGGGAGCCACGACGCGGACGGTCTTCGCATCGTAGCTGGCCAGAGTATGTCCGGCGTTTTGCTCAACATTGGCTCTCCTCTTCCTCTTCTTCCCCTCCTTTCCGGCTTCGCCATTGCCAACGGACTTGTTGAGGGCCGATGTCGTGTATTGCGTCGCTTCCGGGAACCATACTCCGACCCACAGAGTCTTGATGCCTGTCTCGGAATCCAAGTCCAGTTCCTCCGGTGTGGGCATCAGGGGAGGAGTTGAGAAGCCCGTTTCGAGTCGGGACGCGAGAGTCCCGGTGCCCTTGTGGAGTTTGCTGGCAACAAGGGTCTGGCGTTGAACACGGTCGGGGTATTTGAAGTCATACGCGATCAGACTGACGTTGAAAGCCAGCGCGTCCGTGCTGGTCTCCGCGGTCGAAGCCGAAGCCGAAGCCGTAGCCGAAGTCGAAGCCATTGTGTGCTTCCTTAATCAAGTGACTTCTGTCTAGAGGTTAGCGCGGATCTTCAGGTGAGGCGTGCAAGTGAGAAGATGTGGCGAGTAGATGTGAGATGTGAGAGGGAAGTCATTGTTCAGGTGAGACGCATGGGTGAGAAGACGCCTGTAACAAGCCCCTTGCCAAGTCGCTGTGAAGGTGAGGCGCATGAGTGAGAATAAGTGGAAGTGAGAGGGAGGTGGTTTGTTCAGGTGAGGCGCATGGGTGTGAAGAAGGACATAGTGCGAGTACCTTGTTAAGTCCCTGTGGAGGCCTTACAGAGCACAGGAGAGCTGCGCGCGTCGGGAGAGGCGTAAAGCGCAGGAAATTGGGTGGTGTTGAGGTGGAGAAGACGGGGTGGAGAGGTTGTAGAGAGAGTCGTTGGAGAGGGTCGCACGATCGAGTTTTATGCTCCCATTTGGTCCCTTCCCTTTTTGGAGCGCCTGCCGGTGGAAGGGGAAAGAGCGACGCAGGGGAAAAGAGCAAAGCGGTCGACCGGACTACCTGGGGACTTTCAGTTACCTTACAGCGGGCTCCAAACAGTTAAGCCCACCCGCATCTGCTTCACTTATGTGGGCAGTTGAATCTAATATCCGGACGTAAATGTGAGTCTTAAATGTGGACAAACATAGGCAGTCGAATCCAATATCCAGACGTACATGTGAGTTTTAAATGCGGATAAACACGTCCAGATATTGGATTCAACTACCCATGTATGAAGAGTGTAGCCTCGCTGATGGTTCTTACAGGGCCCAAGTCACTTGTGCTTGCCGTGAGATCTTGTAATGGCAAACTGGGACATAGTCGGGTGTGGGAGATGTGCCATGAGGGTGGGGATACTGAAGCATTTGGCTTTGTCGTGGTTCAGCGCTTTATTCGAGACCAGGAGTTGGAGCCTTTCCGTGAAGTGCACAGCCTGACTGCAGAACAACGCAACCGGTTGCAGGTTTCGGCTGCTTTAGCTTGCCATACAGCCTTCGCTTCGGACAATGGACCATCTATTGCTGCTGCTCCTTAGACAACGTCCTCAACTCAAACCGCTTCCTTCACTCAAGCCGGCTCCTCCGCTCAGGCTATTTCTCCTACTCAGCCTGGATTAGCCTCACAGTCTCACTCCGCTGCTGCGGTTGGTTCGTCTTCTCAGCCTTAGTTCTCATAGCAGCAAGCCTGCGTGCGCCCAAAACGGCTCATGAACGCGCAAGCCTTGGTTGGCCTTCGCAAGTATGCGCTTGCTCATGGTCTTTGTAGCTTCTACATGAGGACTGCTCTACGTCAGTTAGAAGGATACAGGTTCAAACAATTGACATGAACTCTCATATTGACTCACGAATAATACACTGAAGTGATATTTGCGCTCTCGTCTACGTTCCATTGTATTTACCAAAGATGCCACCCATTCAGTCATATCCCACAAGCTACGCACTGCCACGGTGGAGTATTCAATCCCTTCCATATTCGGCAGGAAGCTCCCAAAGCCGCGGCTGCCAAATTTGCCTCCCATCCTCACATTCACCATATATCGCCTCCAATATTTCCACATCCGCCCAACCTCAACACCCAGCTCCTGTCCACGCCATTCAACAGCTTCCGGAACATCCACAATCAGAGACTGCCCCACACTCATTCCCGCCGTTTCCCGCAAAGTGAAGTAGGGTGTCGTCAAGGCCTTCTACGACGTCGAAGAGGCCTCCAAGAACAACTTTGACAGCAATCAAGAACATCATCTCACCAAGACTTTGTCGCATCACCAAAGATACAGCTACTCTCAACACTGCCACGATGTTCCCGTTCGTTCCTCTTTTGAACGCCATCGGCTTCACTGCCGTCGGCCCGGCCGCTGGTGAGTGAGGCGCTCGGAAACTTCTACAATGGCGTCGTGTGCGCTTGGTACGGTGAGATTGGTGGCTAATCCGCGCAACAGGTTCCATCGCCGCTGGTATTCAGTCTTTCATTGGCGGGGCTGTGGCAGCTGGCAGCCCCCTCGCCATCATGCAGAGCGCTGCCATGGGCGGCTACGGCGTTGCTATCCTAGACGGCTGCGTCGCTGTCGGCGTCGCTGCCGGTGCTGGTATTGGAACGTTGCTTTACCTTCTGAACCGTGGGGACGACGACGACGACGACGACGAGGCGGCGGCGGCTATGGTGGTGACTTGAGTCACCGACAGGACGTGACGATGCACGACTCGGTAGTACATGGGGCAGTCGCCGTCAATTGGGCTCAGATTGGGGCTTAGTTTCGCTCGTCGGGAGGGAATGCCGCCTTGACGGGAGCGTACCTACAATTCCGGACAGGCAGTTCAACGCCTAGTAGGTTACCACAGGTTCGAAATCCTCACATAAGGTTTCGGATTGCCTCACGAGGCGGTCCGGATGTGATGTTTGCATGTTGACAGCTTTCCGGTATCATTTTCCTGCAACTGAGATGATTCGATTTCGTTCGTGTGCAAGGAATGCTAGATGGGAATAATGAGCAGACCATTACATCAAGCTATCCAAGAGCGGTAAGTCCAGATGATGGCGTACCGAGTATCGCATCAGCTGTCGGTTCTCCCTCGAGTCATGTCACTTACCCGAGTTGAGTTTAATCCGACCGCACAGCTCGCTTCCCCAACCTGTACCATTACTTGCAGGAAGGCTCAACAGGCGCGGCGTTGAGTTCCGTGTATCGCTGCAAGCCGGAAATCAATACAGGAATGCTAGGCATTTGTCAAGGCTTGCAGCATCAATGGGCTCGGAATTACGCAGAGGTTTGAGCAACTTAATTTCAGTAACAGAATTCATAAATATCCACCACTACCAGGTTCCTCACAAAGGGTAACAATGACCACCTTGGGATATCACGCGTACGGAGAGCCAAAGGAAATAAGGAAACGACTGGACAAACCAAAAAAGAAGTAATCAGACATTACATCATACGGGAGGTTATCTTCGTCCGGGATCATGAGAGTGATAGTAAAGGTTGTGAATCACCAGTTGGTGTCCCTCCCCTCGGATTGTCCGCCATTGGTATGGCCGTTATCGGCCGCTCCATAAGTCGCAGCTCTGGCCTTTGAGCGGCCTGTGATGTCTTGCCACGTAGCGTTGAAGCGGCGACCGGTGCTGGACAGCAGCCCCTCCTCCTCCTCTTCCTCGAGGTCGGCATCGAGCTGAGCCACGTCGAGTCTTGGAGCACGGAACAACATGGTAATGAAGACGATCAAGTACACCGCTGGAGATTGTTAGCTCGGCTGTTCGGAGTAGGAAAGGGAGTTTTCCAAGTGATACTTACCAAGGAAAGCAAATTGGGCCCAGAAGTCCACCACACCGAAGAACGGGAAGTTTACCGTCACGCGGTTGATAAAAGTGGTGACTACACTAGGAGTGCAGACATCCTTGGCGACAGGATTCTCTGCCAGCTCAGTGCAGGGCTTGACGGCACTCTTGTGTTGCGAGCAATCCGGCTGCTCTCCTGGGTGCTGGGCAGGACGGTCGCAGTAGGTCTGAGGGCCAAAAGTGGCATATTGCGGCGCAATCATCATGGCAACAGAATAGTTGATGGCCAGAACCATCAGTGTCAACAGCACTGTTGCCAGAAGAAGGGCTTGGGGGCTTGTGTGACCCTTCCTGATGCGGAAGATAGTGATCCAGAGGAAGCGGATGCCCACGGTGGCAATGCCGACGACTGACGCGGAGAACAAGAACAGGACCAACAGAAGGAAGATTATGTAGTCGATGGGGAAAACCTTTGAAGACTGGACGAAGATCCAGTTGACAGGCTGGAAAATGTTGATGTGACCCAGCACGTAGCCACAGCCTGCCTTGCAGATGGAATTCTTTGCCTTGTCAATGCCGGTAATGAGCATGGAGACGAAGATCAGGAGGGCGAATATCATGAGGACGAGTCCACCGAGAAGCTTGATGGGTCTGAAGACGGCCTCAATCTTGATCCAAGTCTTCATCAACCAGCCTTGCTCCTGGCCACTGGCTTCAGCCGCAAGACGCTCTCGCCTGACGAGAGTGCGCTCCTCGCGCACAAGAGACTCAAGTTCGCGACGATCGCGAGCATCCAGGCCTTCAACACGACCCTCGTTGCGGCGCTCAAGCTGTCTCTGACGCTCGCGGTTCGATTCGAGCTGCGAAGCAGTGTCTTCGGCCAACGTCGGGGCAGAAATAGATGGGGCAGACTTGATCATGACAGCAGGCAGCAGTGCGAGGCCGGCAGCTGTGTAGAGGACGTATACGATAGTACCAACGGTAATCAAAAGGCCCAATGCGAAGGTAAGGGCTCGCTCGCCATCTGATGCGGTGTTATTAGTTTTCTGGAATCGAGCTTGATCAGCAAGGACGACTTACGATTCTCAGCCAAGAGATTCTTGAAATAGTCCAAGTCTAGGTGCTTGTTCTTTGTGCTCTTCGCAACAGGCACGAAGAAGCCAACCAGGAACAGAATTACGACCAACACGATCAAAGCGATGGTGTACTTCAGAGCACCCCACAGGCGGCCGCCAATGGTCTGGGTGCCATCCTCTTCGGCGCCCTCGTCATACTCTTCGAAGAAGAAGTAGGTGAAAGGAACGACCAGAAGACACAACACAGCGTCCAGAGAGTACAGGGTATAGTATACAATCTTCAAGGTGTAAAGAATGTCGTCGACCTTGTCGGGCGTGGCCCAGTCCTTGCGACGACCTTCCTTGGAGACGTTGGTGGCCGAGGTGAGGGCAATGTCGACGGGCATGAGCAAGATGGTGGCCCAAAGGGCGCTCACGGTGAAGATGCATACGGTGGTCACGGAGGCGGCGCGCTCGCGAGGGGTCTGGTAGATGTAGACGAAGACGGCGGCGATGGCCAGTAGGATGACGATTGCGACGGCGTAGGCGACCCAGATCAAGCTCGTCTGGATGAGCGCCATGGTGGTTGAGGGTGCGTCTGCAAGCGACGCTGGAAATTGGCGGGAAAGAAGCAATCAGAAATTGGTGGAGAGTGGCAGTAGAGGAGTCGGGCGTGATGGGCTGAGCAGGCGATGGAATCTGGGCGGCGCAGTGAAGCTTGCTGCGGGAGCTGCTCACGATGACGTGGGGACGTGCGTGCGTGCGCGCGGCCGCCACAGCTGCAGCCACAGCCACAGCAACAGCGATCCGCGTCGCTCTGCAGCCACAGCGAATGAATGCTTGGCGCGTCGGCATTCCGCTCGCGACCACCCACCACCGCGCCCCAGACTTGACCGCGTCCATTGCCTAGCGCACCATGCTCGCGCCTGTCCTGCGCCCCATCCACCGACACCATGCAGGTCTACACTGAGCTCACCCCGCCCACCGCCGTCTCCAATGCCGTCAGCCTGGCCTTCCTCGGCCCCAAGGCCCATAACCTCGTCGTTGCGAAGACGTCGCTGCTTCAGGTCTTCGAACTGAAGTCCATCGTCACCGAGGTCAGCCAGGCCCAAAAAGATGGCTCCGCTACAGCTGTCGCCGCCGACGACCCCTCCGAGCCCGCCGACCTGTTCGTCCAGCGGACCGAACACACCTCCAAGCTCGTCCTCGTCGCCGAGTATCCGCTGCAGGGCACCGTCCTCTCGCTCGCTCGTATCAAGGGCCTCGACACAAAATCTGGCGCAGATGCTCTTCTCATCGCCTTCCGAGACGCGAAGATGAGCTTGGTCGAGTGGGATCCTATAAACCACACACTATCGACCATCTCCATCCATTTTTACGAGGGCGAAGAGCTGCAGGGAGCTCCGTGGGATGCCGAATTGGGACAGTACCACAACTTTCTGGTTGCCGATCCCAGCAGCAGATGCGCCGCTCTCAAGTTTGGCGCAAGACACTTGGCCATTTTGCCTTTCCGTCAGCTCGGCGATGACCTGGTCGAGGGTGATGATTACGACCCGGATTTGGATGAGCCCATGGATGCCCCTGCCGCCAAAGAGAAGGCGACCAATGGCGATGTGCCTCAGACGCCATACAAATCTTCCTTCGCTCTGTCATTGCCGCAGATCGATCCTACATTGACGCACCCCGTCCACCTCGACTTTCTCCACGAGTATCGTGAGCCTACATTTGGTATCATCTCAGCAAACAAGGCGGCCGCTGCCTCACTGCTCTATGAGCGCCGGGATGTTTTGACCTACACGGTGTTCACGCTGGATCTTGAGGAGAAGGCATCCACCGCCCTACTCTCGGTCCCCGGTATTCCGTACGATACTTGCAAGGTCCTCCCGTTGCCTCTACCTGTTGGTGGCGCGCTCCTCCTCGGCGCAAACCAGTTCATTCACGTCGACCAAGCTGGAAAGACCAACGCCGTTGCTGTCAATGAATTTGCCAAGCAATGCTCCTCCTTCCCAATGTCCGACCAGTCAGATCTTGCAATGCGGCTGGAAGGTGCCAGCGTAGAGCTTCTATCTTCTGAAACTGGCGACTTGCTCGTGGTTCTCCGAGACGGTAGCTTGGCTATCATCAGCTTCAAGCTCGACGGAAGATCGGTTTCCGGTATATCCATCCGGAGAGTTACAGAAGACAAGGGAGGCTTGGTCGTGATTACAGCAGCTTCTTGCACGACGAGTTTAGGGCGCAATAGGATGTTCATTGGCAGCGAAGACGGTGACTCCGTCGTTCTCGGTTGGACAAAGAAGGCGACACAGCTGTCCAAGAAACGAACGCATGCTGAGATGCTTGCTGACGATGCGGAGTTGTCGTTCGATGAGGAAGATTTGGAGGACGACGACGATCTGTACGGCGATGGTCCGTCCGGCGCAAAGTCTGCTGCGGCGTCGACAGACTCCAGCGATCCTAGCAATTATACTTTTAGGATCCATGACAACTTACCAAGTTTAGCACCAATCAAGGATATGGCTCTGGCTGGTCATAAGGCAACAGACGACGCGGGCGGGCCCGTGGCGAAAACGACAGACCAGCTCGATTTGGTCGCATCGATTGGGAGTGGTAAGGCTGGAGCTCTCGCGGTCATGAGACGGGAAATCGATCCAGTCATTATGCAAAAAGGAGAGTTCGCTACTGCTCGGGCTGTCTGGTCAGTGCACGCTAAGAAGCCGGCTCCCAAGGGAATGGTAGCTGCAGGCCCGCAAGATGCCGAAGCAAAGCTTGCAGCAGATGTGGATTATGATCAGTTCTTGATCGTCTCGAGGTCGAACGATGAGGGTGGTGAAGAGTCTGCTGTCTTCAACATCGCAGCCACTGGCTTTGCAGAGACCAGCAAAGGCGACTTTGAGCGCGAAGATGCGGCCACCATCAACGTAGGCACCATTGCTGGCGGTACAAGGATAGTCCAGGTGTTGAAAGCTGAGATTCGCAGCTACGATGCTGGTAAGTTTAAATTTTCATATTCATCCTCCGTTGCTGCTAGAACGCTAGATCCCGATGCCCATTCGGACGGCATACTACCGACTGTTGCCCGTATGGCCAAGATGAAGCTTCGAGCTGCCTTGGCATACAACGGTTCTGCAGGGCGGCAAAGCTGCGGTGTCTCTGCCTGCCAAAACGGCATGCTATTCGCAGCTCGAACTGTGGCTAGAGCATTTGCATGGAAGCTCAAGAGGACAGATCGGGCTGCAACAGCTTCCACAAATCATGTGCTTTTAGATCAATACAATGTTTCCACCTCACCCTACTCTCTGCCCTCGAACCTGTGCACAAAGCAATGTTTGCCATGGAGTGCAATCTACCAGAGCATGACTAATTTTTCGTTTGTGTAGAACTTGGCCTGGACCAAATCCTTCCGATGGAAGACGAGAACGGCTCGGAACTCAGAATCGTCAGCGCCAGCTTTGCAGACCCTTACATCCTTGTGCTGCGCGATGATTCCAGCGTCATAGTCTTGCAAGCGGATGCCAACGGAGAAATGGAAGAGGTGGATCGGGGTGATGGTTTGCTGTCTACCAAGTGGCTTTCGGGTTGCATTCATCAATCACCATCCACCGGAGACAATGCCGTGGCCTATCTTCTTAGCGCAGAAGGCGGTCTGCATGTAGGACGAGCGCTCTCATCCCAATCAGAGCGAAGGGCTGATCTTTTGAACAGGTTTACACGATGCCGGATCTGTCGAAGCCGGCCCACGTTGCCGCAAGCCTTGGCTTCCTTCCACCCATGCTGACAGCGGACTTCACACCTCGTCGTTCGTCTGCAAGAGCAACGCTAAGTGAAATTCTCGTGACGGATCTTGGTGACTCGACGTCGAAAAGCCTATACCTTATTGTATGCGTACTTCCTTCCTCATATTGAGCCATTACTAATTTCATCAGGTCCGCACCTCATCAAATGACTTGGTGATCTACCAACCGTACCATTTCCCCGCCCAGGAAACCGAGCAACCCTTCGTCGAAAATCTGAGATGGCTCAAGGTACCTCAGCCGCGACTCCCGGAATTCAGTGAAGATCCTGCTCTGGAGACCGAGGAACTTGCAGATGGCAGGGAGTGCATTCTGACCCCTCTTTCCAACGTTGGCGGGTACAGCGCCGTCTTCATGGCAGGAACCTCGCCAAGCTTCATCCTGAAGGAATCGTCAAGCCTCCCGAGGGTAATCAAGATGAGGACGAAGTCGGTCAAGAATCTGAGCAGCTTCCATACCGCCGAGTGTGATCGCGGGTTTGCCTTCATTGACACCGATGTAGGTGCTCCGAGTCTGATGTTCAGCTTCCAGTAGTTGCTAACCTGGCTTTCGCAACAGGGAAATCTGCGCATCTGTCAATTTCCGCATGGATTCCGTTACGGCCACGTCGGCTGGGCGGTGAAGAAGATTCCTCTGGGACAGGATATTCAGGCCATGTGCTACCACCCACCGAAGGATGTTCTCGTCTTGGGTGTGGGTGATAAGAAACCATTCACATTGCCTGAGGATGAACATCACCACGAGTGGCTTGAAGAGAGTGAGTTTCATGTCCTTCCGTGCCTCTGTTGCCTTAGATAGTTTCTGACACCCCTCCCTCAGACATCTCGTTCAAGCCAATGGTTGAGCACGGCATGATCAAAGTTCTTGATGCGCGGGCCATGAGCGTAATTGACACGTAAGGACAACATCTATTTTCCACGTGCTCTCAAACTGACCTTGTCGCAGGTACGAGCTTGAACCATTTGAAGTAGTCCTCACCGTCAAAGTGCTTAATCTCGAAGTTTCGGAGAACACGCACGAACGGAAGCAGCTCGTGACTGTGGGGACGGGCTTCATTCGCGGTGAAGATCTGCCGTCCCGTGGCTGCATCTACGTGTTCGAGGTCATCAACGTCGTGCCCGACCCCACCCGTCCCGAGACAAACCGCAAGCTGAAGCTAATCGCCAAGGAGGAGGTCAGGGGCTCGGTCACTGCCATCACGGACGTCGGTAGCCAAGGCTTCTTGCTCATGGCGCAAGGTCAGAAGTGCATGGTAAGAGGTCTGAAGGAGGACGGCACACTGCTGCCCGTTGCCTTCATGGACATGCAATGCTACGTGACGGTGGCAAGAGAGCTGAAGGGTTCGGGAATGCTGCTCATGGGTGATGCCGCCAAGGGAGCTTGGTTCGTCGGATACACGGTAAGCAATCAATCCACACCCCTCACCTTCACCAGAATCAAATTCGATGCTGACTGACCACCGCTTTCTCAGGAGGACCCATACAAGATGATCCTCTTCGGCAAGAGCCGCGCACACATGGAGGTCATGGCGGCCGAGTTCCTGCCGCACGACAAGCAGCTGTACCTGATGATCGCCGACGCGGACTGCAACCTGCACGTGCTGCAGTACGACCCAGAGCACCCCAAATCGCTCTCCGGCCAGCGACTCCTCCACAAGTCGACCTTCCACACCGGCCACTTCACCACCACCATGACCCTTCTCCCCTCCACCCTCGCCCCCAGCTCCGCCACCTCTGCCAACGCCAACAACACCTCGTCCCCCGACGGCCTCGACGGCGCCAACGCCAACCCCGACGACGACGACTACGACCCGGCCACCGCCGCGGCCGACGCCGCCAACAACCCCGACGCCATGGCCGTCGACGACGGCGACCACCACCACCACCACCACCACCACCACCCGAAAAAGCCCCCGGCCTTCGCCCAGCACCACGTGCTCGTCACGTCGCTCGCGGGCTCGCTCGCGCTGCTGACGCCCGTGTCGGAGCACCAGTACCGCCGGCTCGGCGCGCTGCAGACGTTCCTGCTCGGCGCGCTCGAGCACCCGGCCGGGCTCAACCCGCGCGCGCACCGCGCCGTCGACGCGCACAACCCGCAGAGCGAGGGCGCGTTCGGCGGGAGCAGCAGGGGGGTCGTCGTGGACGGGGGGCTGCTGGCGCGGTGGATGGAGCTGGGGAGCCAGAGGCGCGCCGAGGGCGCGGCGAAGCTGGGCGTCGAGGAGTGGGTCGTTAAGAGCGATTTGGAGGTCGTGGGGGGTGCGGGGTTGGGGTATTTGTAAGGTAGGGGGGGATGGGATGGGAGGGTGATTAGCGTGCGTGCGTGGGAATGGATGGCTGATGGCTGATGGCCGTGTTTCCTTTGTAGTTTTTCCTTTGAGTTTGCGCAGATGGAGATAGGCAAAAAAAATAAAAGAAAAGAAAAGAAAGAAGAGCAAATGGTATGCGATTATTTGCAGTGATGGGCTCTCACCGTGGAGCCTGAGCCGTGGATCCACCAGGAACAGGCAGGCCGATCGATATCAAACTGAGCGTAGAATTTCTGTTTAACGCTCGTTGGCCCCCACGAGATATGCTGAGTCCACTTCTGCAGGAAACTCGCATGCGAAGGCTGCCACCAATCGCGACCGGGATGCTGCCTCAAGGTAGCCTAGCGGCTGAATTCCCCATGCTTACCCACGTACTCCGACACCAACCTCCACTTCACCTCCGTCAAGACCTCGCGGTAGCCAAATCCACCGAACCGGCTTCTCTTGGCCACTTCAAGCCCTTCAAAGTGCTTCAAACCGATCGTCAGATTTCTTCACTGGCATTTCGAAGCCCTGAAACGGATTACTGGCCCAGCCTTGCTCATATCGCATCAGTTCAGCCATCTTTACCGGTTAGGACACAGCTATCTAGGCGCTCAATGGCCCAGATGGCTGTCCCAAACCTTCAAGTTGCCATTTCTCAAGTCCTCCAGCCAATCAATTGGGCCGGCGACCCTACACGGGCTGCGCGCCTTCAAGATGGAACCGTTGCACGAGTCAAGGGGCTCCTCATCCAATACGGGGACGTGGATGGGAGTGCGAGACCACGTACATACGCTCTTCTGTACCTCAGCCATTTGACGCATTTTCACGACGCCTTTCGCGGCTACTCTGACGATCACCTTCCATACACTGACTGGACCCTGCCACGCGGGATTCGGGAGCGAGACGAAACGGCCTGCAAACACTTTCTTGAGTTCCAGCACCTGGTGATTTCCGAGGAAAGGCAAAGATTGGGGCCAATAACAAGGATGCACGTGCGGTTTGAAAACGTCGAGGCCTGCCCCCTGCGCTTGATTAGGCTGCTCGGTCAGGGCGGCTTTGGGACGGTAAATTGCGTGAAGGGCAAGTACAGTGGGCAAGAGTACGCGAGGAAGACTTTTCAGCACCGAGGCGATGCGGCCAAAATCAACTCTTTCAAGCGGGAGCTCGAGATTCTCAAAGATGTGCGGCACCACCACCTCGTCCGTTTCATTGGAAGCTACCAGGATCCGGAATGGTTGGCATTCACAATGCTACCGGTTGCGGAAGGAGACCTGTCACGCTGGCTTAAGTCTCACCTCGGTGATTCCTTGATACAAAGATTCTTCGGATGTCTCGCTTCAGCTGTGGCGTATTTGCACAAGAAGAACGTGCGGCACAAAGACATCAAGCCGCTCAATGTGCTTGTCTGCAACAATGAAGTTATCCTCTCAGACTTCGGCTCTTCGGGGAAATGGCAGGATCCAGACCAAAGTGTTACCAGGGGCGATGTGCCTTACGCGTATACGCACAAATACGCACCTCTGGAGGTCCTGGAAGCAAGTGTAAGAGCAACTGCCATTATTGTTGGTCCAAGTGCTGACTCTCTCAAACAGGATCGAAACAGGGCGTCTGACATCTTCAGCCTTGGCTGCGTTTTTCTGGAAATGATTTCTGCGCTCTTCGGATACCAGGTCACTGGCGTCACTCAGTACCTGGTTCAGCACGGGACTGGCTCCCATTGGTACAGCGACAACAAGCCCGCAGTCGACTCATGGGTCGGTTTTCTCAGAACGAAAAACCCCTCAAAGGCATATCAGTCCATTCTGGAAATGACTGCTTTCATGATGGATGCAGACAAAAGCAAGCGTCCGTCCGCTTCAACGCTGGCCGGCTGCATCCTAGGTCTGGGAACAGACTTCGCGTGCAAGCGTTGCCACCAGGAACCAACCATACAGTATCTCGAAAGCAAGGGCATACGTGTGAGCGAGCCCCACGCAAGAGGATTAGCCCTGTGTCAGGCTGCGAGCGTGGGGAATCTTGACATCTTCCAGCACCTGCTTAGAGTGACGGACGATTTGAGCTATAAAGCCACTCATAATGGGACCCTCAAGACAGCAGTGGAAATTGCCGCTGCACAAGACCATTCCGAGATTGTCCATTGCTTCTTGTCCCATTGCCGGAACAACAACATGCTGCACGACGTCACAGGGTCGCTTGCATGTGCACTCATGGGCTCTTCGCACCGGACAGTAGAAATGCTTCTGAACCGTGGAGCGGACCCTTTTGCACCCTATTGGATTTCAGGAATCACCCCTCGTACCTTGATTTACATCGCAGCCAGCCGGGGAAACGTGGAAGCGTTGAAGGTGATGGTCCAGCGTCGGATTGACCTAACCCGTAAGGACAGCGCCACTGGACGGACTGTGCTGCATGGCGCAGTGCGAGGAAAGCAGATCGAAGCCCTGAAATATCTTTTGGCTCAGAAACTGGACGTCAATGCCAAAGACAACGCCGGTGTGACCCCGTTTCACGAGGCCGCTGTCGCAGGAAGAGCGGATGTTGCGGTCTTACTGGCTCAAGCAGGTGCAGATCCGAACATCTGTGATGGTGAAGGATACTACCCAATGAGCCGTGCAGTTCTAGGCAACCATGCGCATATGATTGCCCCACTGGTCCACCTTGGCGCGGATCCACGCCTTCGCGACTCTCGTGGAGATACTGCTGCCGGTCTGGCGACGCGATGGGCACATCTGGCACCTTTGGACGCCATCCTGACCTCCACAGGCACTAATAATCATTACGACAAGAACGGTGCAAGCCTTCTCCACATCGCCGTATTGAGCAACCAACCAGCAACTGTCGAGGTGCTCCTCAGAAGAACTCCCCGGGAGATCAACTATGCTCTGAAAGGATCGAATATGACTCCACTCCACTACGCCGCTCAGTTCGGTTCAGAAACCGTTGTTCAAATGCTCCTTAATCTGCCGCAGGCCCCGACCAGGACTATCAACTCTCTGGGCTACACGCCACTACGTGTCTCAATGGACGTCAGGAAAGACTACAACTCCATCTCGCGCCAGTTTGTTGTCCGAGACCCTGTAACCGTACACATGATCGATCCAACTGGCGGGACCCCTCTTCGTCGAGCAGTTCTGGACGGAGCTTTGGAATTCACGCGGTTCCTGGTCGAAAAAGGGGCCTCCCTGGAGCGAATCGTCGACTTGAGCGGTCAAAGGCCACTTCATGTTGCCGCCGCCAACGGCAACGCAAGCATGACCCGCCTACTACTGGATCTTGGAGCGCAGGTGAACGTCCAAACCTTACGGGGAGTTTCGCCCCTCCATCTCGCGGCTGCCATGGGACACGGGGAAGTGGTGGATTTGCTGCTTGGAAGAGGTGCTTCCGTCTACGCCACCAATTCGGAAGGGCGCGACGCATTCCGCCTCGCCGCATGCAATGGCCATGTTGCGACCGTTCAGCTACTGGGCACGAAGGGATACAATATCAACCATCTCCTCATGGTGGCCTCCGAGTGCGGGGACCTCAAAGTGGTGCAAACCGTTTTGGACGCAGGTGCCGATATCAACACAAGAGATGCCGCCTGGAGGTCTTCTTTGATGCTCGCGATAGAGCGGGGGAGAACCGACGTCGTCAAGACACTTCTTGAGAGAGGTTGTGAGGCGGAGATGAAGAACGCCAGGGACATGAATCCTCTCATGTTGGCGGTTCGTCTGAACAACAAAGACGCAGTCAAGGCTTTGATAGATCGCGGTGTGCACCTCGATACTCAAGATAAAATGGGCAAAACCGCTCTTTCGAGGGCCGCTCGAGAGGGGTATACGGATATCGGCCGGCTGCTTGTGGCGGGAGGTGCGAATGTCGACCTCGCCCCGGACTCCCAGCCGACGCCACTGTACAGAGCAGCGCACGGGGGCCATGACGAGATCGCGTGGGTGCTCATTGAGGGCGGTGCAGATGTACAGAGGGCGATCCGGTGCGCACCTCTGCACACAAAGTACTCTATTTCCCAGTTCTTGCACAGATTCGAGGACGGACGAAACCCGACATCCCGCATCTCTCAGCGGATCCTGTTCAGGGCTTAGCATCGTTGCATTCCGCAGATTCTTGGTTCTAAAGGACCGCATGAGCTGCTGCAGGATATAAAAAGAGGCCACTACAACAACACTTTGAGGCTGTATAATCATTATCCACTCGACCGCGCTGAAAGTTTCGAATGGTTTACGGCATCATTTCAAACTAGGTAATCCGTGGACATCTGGCTGCTACAATGCATATTCGTACTGGCGTTTGGAGTCTGAGGCGGAACTTAACGATTGTTTTTAGTTCAAAGGTGCCCTTCTCTTTGCATATAGTGAACTTTGTCTTATGAATAGAGATAGATAGATTTGCATCGCCAGGTTACGACAGGTATATTGTCTCTCGGACATGCTGCAATAGAAGCCAGCCGCTTCACTCCGAAGGTCATGCACGTATTTTGCTATCGCTCTCGGTTAGACTCCGAGTTCAGAGGGAAAGAGACACGGTATCCAATCATCAGTTTCATCTCCGAACTTGACTATGGTATGACTGCGCTACTGCTCAGACTCTGATCAGCTTCCGACAACGCGCATCAAAAGGCTTGTAACACTCACTCTCTCCCGACCAGTTGCCCTTGGCTTATTTCTTCGGAATAGTAATCGTCGGCAGGTTGTACCTACAGCTCACCTCGGACGACCGAAAAGGGTAAAAGGACAATAATGGCCCCCCGAAGCTCGGACCTCCCAGAATCGACCTCGGCGACTCACCATACCGCAACGAAGAAATCTTGCAGCCTGAATGCAATTACTAATCGTGACGACAAGGGAAAGCGTTGAAAAACAATGGCGCCATTTTCCCAGCTTTAGAGGCGAGAGCCCGCTTTGGTTGTGGGTCGTAATGAAAAGGGCAACGCGTCCAGTGGAGGCTGAGTTTTCTGAGTGGACTTGCGAGCAAATTCACAGCATCGACAATGAGAGAGTCACGAGCAAGGGAAAGGCGATTGTTCGCAGGAAGGTCAATCGCATTCCTATGCGTTATTGCGTTAGATTGCGCTAGTCAGGCTGAGGCTGCTTGAACCGCGTGAGTTGCCTCAGTGCCTCAAGAAGCCGAACTTGTTCTGACATACGGCCCGCGCTCGTTACAAGATCTTGGTCCTCCTGCGGCCCAAAGGGCAGCCATGCTTATCTAAGGCACCCATCCGTTCGTCTACCAAAAGCTGGTATATCTCATCCATAAAGTCGTGCTTTTGTAGCAAAGGGGAATTAAATAAGGAAATAAGAAAGCGTGAAATTTTGGCCTTTTACAACGTCTCGATGACGATGGCAGAGGCACCGCCACCGCCGTTGCAGATGCCGGCAGCGCCGATCTCACCGCCCTTCTGGCGGAGGACGCCGATCAGGGTGGTGACGATACGGGCACCGGAGCAGCCAAGAGGGTGGCCGAGGGCGACGGCACCGCCGTGGAGGTTGACCTTGTCCTCGGGGATGCCGCACAGCTTCATGTTGGCGAGAGCGACAACGGAGAAGGCCTCGTTGATCTCGAAAGCGTCAACGGCGCTGATCTCGAGACCGGCGTGCTTGAGAGCCTTGGGCATGGCGAGGGAAGGAGCGGTGGTGAACTCGGAGGGAGCGTGAGCAGCGTCGCCCCAGCCCCTGATCTTAGCAATGGGCTTCAGGCCGTACTTCTTGACCGCCTCCTCGGAGGCGAGAACGACGGCGGCAGCGCCGTCGGACAGAGGGGAGGCGTTGGCAGCGGTAACGGTACCGGTGCCGGGGATGAAGACGGGCTTCAACGACTTGGTCTTGGCCTCGTTAAAGTTTTTAGGCTCATCATCCTGCTCGACAAGGACGTTGGGCTTGCCCCTGCCGCCGCTGACCTCAACGGGGGCAATCTCGTCCTTGAACCAGCCGTTCGCCTGGGCGGCCTGAGCCTTCTTGTAGGACCGGATGCAGTAGTCATCCTGATCCTCGCGAGAGAAGCCGTGCTTAGAGGCGCACTGCTCGGCCTGGACACCCATGTGCTCCGTCTTGTAAACGTCGGTGAGACCGTCCTTCAGGACGCCGTCGACGAGCTTCTGGTCGCCGAACTTTGCGCCGGTGCGCAGGTTGGGGAGGTAGTGGGGGACGTTGGACATGGACTCGGTGCCACCAGCGACAACAATTTCGGCGTTGTTGGTCATGATGGTCTGGGCACCGAGGATGATGGCCTTCAGGGCAGAGGCGCACACCTTGTTGACGGTGGTAGCGACGGTGGCCTCAGGAAGGCCGGCGCCGAGGGCACACTGGCGGGCAGGGTTCTGGCCCAGGCTGGCAACTGTCAGCGCACGCTGCCTGGGGGAAGGAATTGCTCGGCGACTTACCCAGCAGAGAGGACATTGCCAAAGAAGACCTCCTGGACGTCCTCGGGCTTGATGCCGGCGCGCTCAATCGAGGCTGTCAAACGCGTAAGTTGAGGGCGGCAATTGGGGCGCGAAAGGCAGAGACATACCCTTGATGGCGTGCGAACCCAGCTGAACTGCGGACTGGCTGCCAAGAGAGCTGGTGGAGGTCAGCGACGGGAGGGTAGCAATTGGCGGGGCCGTCAACATACCCTTGGAACATGCCCAGCGGGGTGCGGGCAGTGGAGACGATGTAGACAGTCGGGAGGGAAGACATGATGACGGCTGGACTTGTTTGAGAGGAATGAGAGTTTAGAGGAAGCGCGGGGAGTGAGGAAGAGGAAGCAAGAGGGCTGGCGGTCAGTAAAAATAATGGCACGAGGGGAGGCTCCGGCGCCGGAGCTTGGGCCCAAGCACCAACAATTGGAAGCACAGGCATCGGAGCGGACCCCTCGCCCCCATCCGCATCTGTAGCCCCGAGCGCCACTAGGTAGGAGCTAACTCACCAGCCACGCACCGCCACGCACCGCCACGCACCGCCACGCCAAGATTGCGCGCTCAAGTCGACAAGCTCGCGAAAGTCTTCCGTCACAAGAAAGCTGCGCTCACAGCACCCCCGCCACCTCCACCCCGCGCGCTGAGCTCCCTGTCGCCCACCATGGATGACCTATACGACGAGTACGCGACCGCCTTCCCGTGCACCTTTTTCTGGCCCATCACTGACGATGCCGCAGGTTTGGCAACTTTATCGGAGAGGCCGAGTCTGAAGAGGAATCCGATCATGGCGCGGCGACGGCGGACGCCTACGTCTACGACGATGAACCCGAAGACGATGAGCCCGCCAATGACCAGCAGCTCATGGAGGTCGACGACGAGGGCCCGTCCAATGCCGTCATCCTGCACGAGGACAAGCAGTACTATCCGACCGCCCAGCAAGTCTACGGCGCCGATGTCGAGACACTGGTGCAAGAGGAGGATGCGCAGCCCTTGACCCAGCCCATCATCGAGCCCGTCGTGCAGAGGAAGTTCAATATCGAAGAGGCCGACCTCCCGCCCGTGCGCTTTGCCCGCGACTTCATGACCGATCTCATGAACTACCCGGACCAAGTACGGAACGTAGCCCTGGCTGGACACCTGCACCACGGAAAGACTGCCTTCATGGACACATTGGTACTGGAGACGCACGATATTCAGGAGAGGCTGGACAAGAGACTGGGCCGCAGACGCGACGAGCAGCTGCGCTACACGGATACCCATTTGCTGGAGCGCGAACGCGGTGTCTCGATCAAGGCTGGCCCTATGAGCTTGGTGCTGCAGAGCTCCAAGGGAAAGTCGCATCTGGTCAACGTTTTGGACACTCCCGGTCACGTCAACTTTGTGGACGAGGTTGCCGCATCGCTGAGGTTGGCAGACGGGGTGGTGCTGGTCGTGGACGTGGTTGAGGGCGTGCAGATCAACACCGAGCAAATAATCAAGCATGCTGTTCTAGAGGGAATGGCCATTACGCTGGTCATCAACAAGATGGACCGCTTGATTCTGGAGTTGAAGCTGCCTCCGGCAGATGCTTACTTCAAGCTCAAGCACGTCGTGGAAGAGGTCAACACCGTCATCGAAAACACCATACCTGGACAGGGTGCAAAGTACCGGTTGAGTCCTGAAAGGGGCAACGTAGCCTTCGCCTGCAGCACCATGGGATGGTGCTTTACCCTCGGATCCTTCACGAAGATGTACGCGGACAGCTACCCCGGCTCTGGCATTAACTCAGATGACTTCG
Organism: Diplodia mutila; assembly: GCA_022560015.1. Taxonomy (NCBI): domain Eukaryota; kingdom Fungi; phylum Ascomycota; class Dothideomycetes; order Botryosphaeriales; family Botryosphaeriaceae; genus Diplodia; species Diplodia mutila. Next base: position 45,341 of record JAFISB010000019.1, read on the forward strand.
CCAAGCGTCTGTGGGGCGACATTTTCTTCAACCCAAGGAGCCGAAAGTTCACCAGAAAGGCTGTGGAAGAGGGTGCAAAGAGATCATTTGTTCACTGGGTGTTGGAGCCTATTTACAAGCTTTATTCGCATACGCTCAGCGAAAGCCCCGAAGATCTGAAGGAGACGCTGGCTTCGCTCGGAATTACGCTGAAGCCCTCCCAGTACAAGACTGATGCGAAGCAGCTCCTCAAGCTCGCCTGTGAGCAGTTCTTTGGCCCGGCCACTGGTTTTGTTGATATGATTGTTCAGCATGTCCCGTCGCCCATTGAAGGAGCAAACCGGTATCTGGAGCGTTACTACACTGGCCCTACGGACACACCAACAGCGGAGGCCATGAAGAAATGCGACCAAGACGGTCCCCTCGTTGTTCACGTCACGAAGCTTTTCAACACCACCGACGCCAGAAGTTTCAATTCCTTCGGACGCGTTCTCAGCGGTATTGCGAAGCCGGGTGACCAGGTTCGCGTGCTTGGAGAAGGTTACACCATCGAAGACGAAGAAGACATGGTGACGGCAACCATCAGCGACGCTTGGATTGCGGAGTCGAGATACAACGCCCCCGTCAGCGGTGTGCCTGCAGGAAACTGGGTGTTGCTTGGTGGTGTGGACAACTCGATCGTGAAATCCGCCACCATCGTTCCTCCCCAGCTCCCAGAGGACGAGGATGCATACATCTTCCGCCCCGTCAAGCACTTTTTCGAGTCTGTCCTGAAGGTGGCTGTGGAGCCCATCAATCCTTCAGAACTGCCGAAGATGCTTGAGGGTTTGCGGAAAATCAACAAGAGCTACCCGTTGATCACGACAAAGGTGGAGGAGTCCGGTGAACACGTTATCCTCGGCACTGGAGAGCTTTACATGGACTGCGTTCTCCACGATCTTCGTCGGTTGTATGCGGAAATGGAGATTAAGGTCTCCGACCCTGTGACTCGTTTTTGCGAGACTGTCGTGGAGACTTCGGCCATCAAGTGCTACGCCCTCACGCCCAACAAGAAGAACAAGCTTACCATGGTTGCGGAGCCTTTGGACTCGGGCATCGCAGAGGACATCGAGGCAGGAAAGGTCAACATCAAGGACCCGGTGCGCGTTGTTGGCAAATTCTTCGAAGAGAACTATGGCTACGATTTGCTCGCCTCCCGCAACATTTGGGCGTTCGGGCCGGAGGACCAAGGGCCCAACATCCTTCAAAACGACACTCTCCCTTCGGAGGTGGACCAGAAGGTGCTGAGGAGCGTGCGCGATACCATCCGTCAGGGATTCAGCTGGGCGACCCGCGAAGGTCCGCTCTGCGAAGAGCCCATCCGCAACACCAAGTTCCGCCTCACCGACGTCAGCTTAGACTCTCAACCCATCTTCCGTGGTGGTGGTCAAATCATCCCGACGGCAAGACGGGCGTGCTACTCCAGTTTCCTGATGGCGAGCCCCAGGTTGATGGAGCCCGTTTACTCTTGCTCGATGATCGGACCCGCCGACGCTGTCAGCAGCTTGTACACCGTGCTTGCACGGAGAAGAGGCCACGTCCTTCAGGACGGTCCCATCGCCGGCACGCCGCTGTACTCGGTCAAGGGCCTGCTCCCCGTCATCGATTCTTTCGGTTTCGAGACCGACCTCAGAGTAAGTTTTCACCAACCCCACACTAGTCTCTACCTATTAGCGGTTTCAAGTCAACTGACGCTTTCACCTATAGATCCACACCCAAGGCCAAGCGACCGTCTCGCTCGTCTTCGACCGCTGGTCCATCGTGCCCGGCGACCCGCTCGACAAGGACATCAAGCTGCGGCCGCTCGAGCCGGCGTCGGCGCAGGCGACGGCGCGCGACTTCGTGCTCAAGACGCGCCGCCGCAAGGGCCTGTCCGAGGACGTCACCATTTCCAAGTTCCTTGAGCCCGAGCTGTTCCGCAACTTGAAGGAGAGCGGCATCCTGGACGGCTGAGCGCAGCGCAGTGAGTAGGTCTTTTCGAGGGGTCCATGGGCCATCCTGAAACGCGGTGAAAGACGTGGCGGAGAAGCGAACGGCATAAGGAATCGTTGGCAGCGAGTAGCTGCTGCGACGGCGGCGGCGGCGGCGGCGGCGGCTACCGGTGAAACGTAACGTGAAGTGGGGAACTTTCTGGGCAAAGGCGGTAAGAAGGAACGCGGCATTGCATCATTGGAGGCTCAGCGATTGGAATTTGGTTGTCCGCCCACCAGCCGTTTTGTTCGGCCTCCCCCAAGAAGAAAAGAAAAAAGTCGGTTGGTTGCGGGGGGGTTCGGCAACGAGCAGCGGGCGTTCTCGGCGCATGGGAAGCGGTGGACGCGTAGACACACACCGGGATGCAATTACTTTTTTTTTTGGGGGCTGCTCGGCAGGCGGAGAACTCCTTCGGCGTGGAGAGACTTGTTGGACGGGCCGAAGTCATCGGGCATGTGGTCAATTAGGGAACGGACCGGTCAACCACGACCACCGTACCGTGCCAGCGCAACAGCGTGGTAGTAGTATAGTATAGCGCGGCACTAAATCCTTGCAGCAGATGCGCGAGATGTTAATTGATCATTTCCTGTCGTGCAGTCATAGCGAATAGCCTTCTAGCCGAAAGGGAAGTTTGCGAAGTGAACTGGCTAATATTTTTTTTTCCAACTGCATATGTGCGTCACCTAGTGAGGGGAAAAAATCTGGGGGACGAGTGCTGTACCACCGCTGCTATTGCTGCCGCTGCCACTTGCGTTGTACAAACGTAGCTCTCCATGCGTCACGTTTAGATTGACTGGCGCAGATAAGCTTGCAGCTTCGCCCGTCATGCAGCATGAGGCTATCCTTGCTCAGTAAGCACATGTATCTGCTCGCATCGCAGTGGAAGAAGATCCCGGGTTTCCTCCTCTTTTCTTCTTTCTTCTCGCACGACGCGAGCGATTGGCTCACGCAGATACATAAGGGTGGGGAAAGGTATGCATGCATGTAGGTTGATGCGTCAGCTTTGCATGTGTTAGCCTCATTTCACGTGCATGATGATGGCGGGAAAGGTACGATGCATATGCAGTGGACTTGGGTGTTGAAGTGTGAGCACCCAGGGTACGTGTCTCCAGAAGCACAGTCTCGAATTAGCAGGCTTGAGATAATCGGTGCACGAAAGATAGATGAGGGAGGGGGAGGTGGAAGAGTGAATGGGGGTCTATCTCTTGCCCCCTCAGACACCAGTATAAGCTGCTTTATTAGCGATACGCCATTTGTTACACAGGCAGTGCGTCTGGGGTTTTCTTTTGCTCCCTTTCTTTTGACTCCACACGGTGAAGGCAAATACCCCAAGGGAAAAATAAAGGCCTGTACGTCATCCTGCAGCCCTCGCCCGAAGGAAGACGTAACCGAATCCTGCCCACCTCAGCATACGCTCGTGATCCCCTATCGGGTCTTCCGGATACTTCGGAGGCGCAAAGAGGGAAGCAAAGGCGGAAGACTTCGACGGCCAAAAAAATCTTCCTCCGACAACGGGCAGTCATTGGGTGGAAAGAGGACAGTTACACTAAGGAAAACGGAGGACTTATCCCCGAGCGACCCTCGTCGGTGATCCGACCGACAAGTCGTAGGTGGATTATTACATCGCTGGCACCTCTGTTCCTGCAGTAGTGAGGGGTTTTACGGTGCCTGCAGCGGCAGCCCGGCTGTTGTGCTATCCGCCACAACGCCTCGCAGGCTGCATCGAGCCGCAGTCCAATCTTAAACCCGCAGCTGCCACGCTTTTCCATCGTGGGAGCTGATTACAAGGGGGATAGCTCCTTTTGCGTGTACACCTACCTGTTCCGACCGTACCCCCTCATCAAACTCGTCCAGCCAGTGAATGGGACGGGTCTGTCCAAGAGCTGCCCACACTTGCCGCCCGTGACTGATTCGGACCGGTCGTAGCCGCCGGTAGGTAGTGGTGCGGCAGCCGGTGCCGCCGCCTCTTCTTTCTTTTTTTCTCCTCCTTACGCCGGTCCCCGCTGGCTTCTGCCGTGTGCCTGGTTGCGCCTTTGACTCAAGACCCCGGTCATGCGGCGTGGGAGTTCACACGATCCTCCCGGGGCCGGAAGGTTCGCGGACCCATGTCTTCCACGAGAACGCGGCATTTTCAGGGACGGATACCGGGGGGAGGAACAGCGCGTCCACCTATCAGACACTGAACTGGCGTTGCGAGGGGAGGGGGGAAAGGAAAAAAGAGGCGGAGAAAAGCATACGAGTTCTTGATGTGAAAAACCACGCGATATTTCCTCCGAGCGAGGAGTCACTAGTTTGTAAGGCGTTGGGCTGATCGACGTCGCTGGCGAAGCTTACCGGGCGATCCCCTCAGCATCCCGCGTCCTTCGAAGCGGGCCTTCGCACAGACGGGCTTGAACAAACTCAACTTCCCTTTCCCCATCTCCGCAAAAATCTGCGCAACAAGATCTAGATTTGCCTGGATGGAGTGAATGAGACGAATAGAGTCGTTTGGTGAGACGTGATAGGCCGCAGGCAAGGCGCTGATTGGCCGCAGACTTTCATTAACGGTGGGGTAGGTCTGCATAAGGCTGCCCAGGTACCCATTCGGCAGGCGTTTTGCAGAACCCCCCATTCGCTGCTCGTCGAGTCTTCATGCGCATCGCCTAGCCGAAGGAGCATTTGAAACAAAACGGCTGGCAGGCCAGTTGTGCCACTTACAATATACCTATGTCTTGGATAACCCCGGAACGGCCGAGAGCCCTTGGCTGCGTGCACAGGGGGGGTTGCAGACTTTGCGCAGCATTCGGGCGTAGTGCTCGAAGCGGGCTCGTAAAGAAGCATAAAATATAAGCATGCAGCAGGGAAATGCAACAAACCTGGGCTTTCAATAAGGTACCATGCCCGGCAGGTACCGCGAGGACAAGGAGGTGGAGGATCTTTCCTGTGTAGGCTTCGCGACTCGATAGGGGACTTGTTAACACGGAACCTCCGACGATAATATTGTCTCTGCGGTACGAGCAGGAAAGACTGCCTATTGGGTAGGTCGTCCGTTTCACTCTGACCCTTCGCCTCGACCGACCAACCGAGGGGCGAAAGTCGTGGCCGCTTTCCGCATGAACAACGCCCCTCGCCTCCCTTGTTAAGGCCGCCAGAAGTGCACATCGTGACGAGGCCTTTGCAACGTCGTACTTGGAGACTGACCTCACTGCCCCGCCGGATACGAGTAGAGTCAGTAAATATAGCAGGCAAGACAGCGAGGCTGGGAGATATTTTCGATCCAGAGGCGAAGTGGTCACTACTTTTGGTGGCGTTGGCTTCGTATGACCATGCGTAAGCCTTCGTAAGACCTTCTTCGGCAAGGCTGGCCTGGCCGCATGTAGCTCCACTGCGGCGACAACCAGCCGATGATAGACCAGCGCTGACCGGTGCGAATATTGGTGTACTGATTCAAGACAGACTTGGACTGCACATGCTGTGCGTCACCCTTGGAGACATGCGGTGGCGGTGCCGCCGCTAAGCCACAAGGTCCGAGTCGAAGCGTGAAGAATTGGCCGGTTTGCTGGTCGTGGTGCTGGTGCTTGCGCAATACGATAATAGCGTCAACGGTGATAATGTGAGCGCTAAGGAAAGCTGGAATTAGGTTGGGGGCGGGAGATGGACGCTGGAAGGGTAGTCAACGCTCGGCGCACGGGTGGCGCAAGGCAAGGTGCAGGTGCAGGACTGCTGTCAGCTGTCAACAAACTCACGCGAGGAATCATGGCAAAGGCCGAAGGGTTTCAAAGCGGATTGAGGTGACGCATGACAGATCAAATAGCGAGGTGGTGGCTCGGGGGCATCACCGCAGCCTTGCCTTGCAGGCGCGCGTCGTCTCTCGTCGCGTCGAGCGCGACTCCAAAGGGCGGCGTGAGTGGCCAGGTGGTGGATTACCGCGCTGCGGTGTGCAGACAGAGCCCGACGCGCAGAGAAAGTCGATGGATTGCGGGCATCGATTGGCCCGGGGCGGCTGCCGGGGCGGCTGAAACATAGCTTGGGCGCGGGCGGGCGAATCGCGAGGCGGATCTTCAGTCGGTAGCGCGCTTCCCCGGCGCGTCTCCGTCGCGGCCTCCGCCGCCAGGCCACCGTCCTCCACCTCCTGGCGAACGTCGGCGTTTCACGACACCTGGCTGATCGAGGCCGCATCTGGAAGCCCACTCTGCTGTTCCTGCAGCTCCCGGCCTCGCCACTGGCCAACGCCTCCCGCCCTTTAATCCTGGCTCCTCGTGCATCGCCGTGTTTCGGGGCTTCCTTCAGTACTATCTGTCTGTAAACTGTTTCCCTGGCCGCGACATGGAGGCTGGCCCGAGACCCACCTGCCACCCTGCGAGCCCGCGCCCGCGCTCGCAAGGCCTGCAGTGCGTTTTGGACCCACCCGGCCAATGGCATCCAGCCGCCCTCCCTGCCCCTAACAAACAAAGCCGGAGCCGTGCTATTGTCGGCGGGGCCATGATCTCCAATCGTTAGCTCCGCGTGGCTCCCTGCTCAGTCACGTCTGCTGCACGGGGTATATAGGCGCCTGGCCACGCTGCACTCCACACGCTTTCGACGTCCAGCCGTTGACCGCGCTTGTTGATCCCCCGTCAGCTTTTCTTTCCAGATCTTCTCACAGATCTCACTTCATTCCTTTCTTTGCGGACTGGTTCTTGCATTTACCCTCTTTCCACAAACAATCAACATGCGCTTCTCTTCTGTCATCGCCTCGTCCGCCCTCGTGGGCTCGAGCATAGCTGGCTATGCCATCAAGGACGACTACTCTCCCGAAAACTTCTTTTCCATGTTCGACTTCTTCACTGACGCCGACCCGACCAACGGTAAGCTCCACTCTGGCCCTCCAAGTGATCAACCCGCTCATGCTCTGCCCTAGGTTTTGTGGACTACGTCGATGCCTCCACTGCGAACAGCTCCAGCTTGATCGATGTTTCCGATGGCAAGGTCTACATGGGCGTCGATTATTCCTCCACCTCCTCCGACGGCCGCGCCAGTGTTCGCATTTCCAGCACTGCCGCCTACGACGAAGGCCTTGTTATCCTCGATCTTGAGCATTTCCCCGGTGGCATTTGCGGTACATGGCCCGCCTTCTGGATGCTCGGCGAAGGAGAGTGGCCCGAAGGGTAAGCTCATCTCAGTCTCACCTCACCTCCACAAATAGGACTGACACGTGACAGTGGCGAAATCGACATTCTCGAGGGAACCAACAGCCAAGTCGCCAACCAGATGACTCTGCACACTGCTCAAGGGTGCTCCATTGCTAGCAGTGGCGCCATGGCGGGCAGTGTGAGCACCACCAACTGCTATGCTCATGCTACTGAAGACAACACCGGTTGCGCTGTCAAGGACAGCGAGGCCAGTACCTACTCCGAGTTCAACCAGGACAAGGGCGGTGTCTTCGCTACGGAACTTGACCCTACGAACAACAAGATCCAGGTGTGGTACTTTGACCGCAGCTCCATTCCTGAGGACATCACCAGTGGCAGCCCGGACCCGACCTCGTGGGGCCAGCCGCGCGCTCTCTTCCAGGGTGGTTGTGAGGTCTCGTCGCACTTCAAGAAAATGAACATCATCCTCGACACCACCTTCTGCGGTGACTGGGCTGGCAACGCCTGGAGCTCAGACGAGACCTGCAGTGCCAAGGCCAGCTCTTGCGAAGACTACGTCCAGAACAACCCCGAGGCTTTCAAGGAGGCCTACTGGTCCATCAACTCGCTTAAGGTCTACTCGAACGACGGAAGCACTGGCAGCAGCAGCTCTTCGGCGGGTGGATATGGCTCGACTCCCCTGACTCCTTCCGTTGGCCAGACCACCCCGGTTGCCACTCCCACTCCGATCTCGACTCCCTACGGCGGATACAACACGCCCGCTGTCAGCGAGTCCATGACGCCCCCGTATCCCGCCGGCAACAACTCCGATATCCTCGCCACTGGCTCCATTGGCAACTCGGTGCGCTCCAAGACGACCGTGTATGTCACCGTCACGCCCGAAGGAGCCCCCACTCCTGCTGCTACGCCGACCGCTGCTGCCGCCAACGCTGAATCCGCTGCCGCCTGGCAGCCCGGCGAACCCCTTCCATTCTCCATGTTCGCGAACGGCGTAGGCACGACCGTGGAGACTGGGACCCCCAACAAAGTTGCCCACATGATGGCACACAAGAAGCGCGCTCACGGTGCTTGGAAGAAATAAAGCACTTCTTCAGAGCCCAGCAGTTCTTGGACTGGGATATCTTTGACGATTTTAGGGGGTTGCATGGCTTGGTGATTTTCATTTCTTCGTCCTTCTTTTTACATACTTGGATTCTTGTGCATGGTTTACTATCTTTTTTTCTTCTTCTTCTTCGGTTGGCTTTCTCTCTTCTTCTTTGAGGTTCGCGGTTTGGCACGGCACATATACCCGGGGGTTTCATGGGAGGAATCGGGAAGGTTTCTCTTTCGTCAACGACACACGCACAGTTTGCGGGACACAGGAAACGACACGACGAAAACAAAAGTTGCAGAAGGCACGGGGCTGGTTCCTGGGACGCTGTTGACGAAAACTTTCTACAAAACTTTTTGATGGGATACCCTGGGAACATGGGAAAAGGAATTTTCGGGTGGAGGGTTGATGGCATCTAGACTCTCATTCTCTCACTCTGCATGAGCAACACAATGCATGCAATGACTTCATGACCACTTATATCCGTCCTCCATTGTCTGCTGAGTGCTTCACCTGTCACGCTTCTCTTTGCTATACGGTATCCGTCAATGCACGTCCTACATCCACCATGGTGCGGGTCTGTCAAGTGCCAACCAAGCTTTCCTTGCTCCACGCGACCCAAGCCTTCGGCGCGGGGGATCGACCTACATCAGCCGCGAAAGCATTTCCTCATATGATCTTCATTCTTTGACTCCTTGATCGACAGCACAAATCCACAATGCGAAGTGGATCCCAAAATCCCACATCTACGGTGCACTTTAACACGTGTCGCTCATCGACTTGCTCAGCCTCCCCCTCTTTGTCTCCTCTGGTGCAACGTCCAACGCTGTGCTCTGTTCTTCTTCCTCGCACCGACACATTTGTCCCCGGGAGGGTGAGGACTGGAAACAAGTTGTTAATGTTAGTGGCCGATAACGAACGGACAATGGTTTCAGTTTGCTGGTCTCAGATAAATGAGTGTTAAGGTTGTGTTCGCAGAAAAGTTGGAGTTACCACGCAGAAGCCGCCGGCTACCAAAGGGAATGATGGTACGGTTTTCTGAGGAGCTCGCAAGAGGGAACAAGTACTTTGGACTACGTAGGGTTTGCCGGTCAGTATGTCACCTGCATCTGTACGAGAATGTCATAAAAGACCAAACCAAAGAAAAGCAAACTACGAAAGACCTGAAGTTTGCAAGTGGATGGAAGAGAAGAAAGAGAGGGTAACAAGCGCCTGTCAGATCACATGCTCGCGCGTCGTGGCGACCCGCGTTAGCGCGTGACGGCGGCAGCAGGCTGCAGTCTGACCTCACCACTCTGACTCCCAAGCATTTCCCGCGTCGCGTTTGCACGTTTCACGCGATGCACCCACGCTTCTCTGCGACGACGGAATGGTGCTCCAGCAACGAAGCCCGTCCAAGCACAACCATATGCTGGGCAAGAAGCAGACCACCCTGATCCCTCACCCGAAGTCGACCAACTATGACGACGACGATGCTTCCACTCGCCCGCTGAAGCGCATCAAGCGCAATGAGGACGACGCTGCTGAGCATGCGCACTCTCCCGCCTCGCCGAAGCACGCTGTCCGAAGGGTGATTCCCGACTCCGATGCCGAGAGCGACGACGACGACGAGGATGCGGACGCGCCAGCTCCGGCGGCTCGCACTGATCTCGAGAGCGCTTTGCCGCCGGTCGAGACGGACAAAGAGGCCATTGAGGCATATGAGGTACAACGAGCTGCCGAAGAGGCCGAGAGGCTGGGTCAGGATGGCCGGTTGAGAGAGGGCAAGTGGGTCAAAGGGAGAAGCTCGATATACGTCGATGCGTTCAACCTTGCCTTGGACACTGTTCTGGAGGAAGAGCGCCACCTCTTTGACGATGCGGAGATGGAAGTCTTCTCGCAGTGGCGGGCTCTGGACTACGAGGCGCAGTACCTGTATGTCCATCTTCCTCCATCTGTAAGGGAAATGCTCATGCGCTCCGCAGATACGTCCGCCTCTTCCTCCGGAAAACGTCGGCCTGGCACCGCATCAATAGGCTGGGGTATCACAGTGATATTGCAGATCTTGATACGGCAATCGCGGCTCTGCAGCAAGGAAGATCCTTGCCTGATTCGAATGCCCCAGCGCAAAGCAATCCAGGCGAGCTCGAACTTCCAGAAGGTACAACCCTAGGGTCATCATTCACGTTTGCAGACAGATCGGAAGACCGCATCGACACGCTTGAAGAAGCGTCCTCGTTGCTAAAGCTGGACGAGCTTAAAGCATTGGCAAAAGATGCTAAGGTCCAAGGCAAAAATAAACAAGAGCTCCTCAAATCCTTTCGAAGAGCGAGCCAAAAACAAACTGGTCTTGGATGGGTAGGCCTCAAACGGTCTGACACCGACGCATCCACGAAATCTTCCGACGGTGATCTCGATAGCTCGTCAACACGTGAAAACACGCCTTTGCCTGAGGACGCGAATCGGGACACCCACTGGGTACGGAAGATCATGGCTGAGACAGGCCCCTGCATACGACTTTCCTTGCCGGCGCTGAAGCTATTCGAGCGAGTTCACTTGGTTTTCTACCGTTCTACGGAATGGACTGAAAAGTCCTTGACGACCATCATCTTGGCCAGGATAGCACGGCGCAACTTTCCAGACTACATCGTGTCCAGATCAGCGAACATTTTTGCTTCCCGGGCTCTGCTTCTTGAATTCGAGGCATCTCTCCGAACACAGTTCCGAGTTGACAATATCCTGGAGTTCAATGGCACGCCGGGTCCGAAAGATTTGCAAGCAATCCTTGATTTGTTTGAGGAAGTGTATCCGCGCTGGCTTGTGCTGATCCAGGAAGAACAAGCCAAGGAAGATAGCATATACATCAGCGGTGAGGGCGCATACTTGCGACGGCTATCTCCCGCTTGGGTGTATACTCGTATTGTGCACAAGGCTGCCTATGTGCTTGGAAAATTCAAGCAACACAAGCGGGAGCATGAACTGCTGACAGAGTTGATTACCCAACGTTTGTTCCACGCATCACGCCGTGGTGCTTGGTATCAACGCAAAGCATTGCTGGAGGAGCATTACATGGCAGCTCTAATGCCATTGGAAGGGCGCAGTGAGGAATCGCAGAAGAGGCATTGGAGGCAGATTGCACTTCAGACGTGCGAGGAAGGGCTTCAAGACCACCTGGTGCATCAAATATACCACTATGACCTCCAAAAGCGCGTCACCAAGCTCGAGAAAGCGCTCAAGATCGCCAAACGCTTCCAGCACTCCTTCAGCCACGTCCGGCTGGCCACTCCAGTCGAAGTGACCATCGAAGGCATCCGCATCGAGAGGGAGTCGACACCCACCAACAACAACCGCCGCAACAGCTCCCCCTTCCCCACCACCACCACCGCCCGCCGCGGCATCCACCGCACCATCTGGCTCGACGAGCGCGAAGGCGGCGGCGAATGCAGCGTCGAAGCCATGTGCCTATCACACTATCGCGCCCAGGGGTGGAAGGGCTTCCACAGCGAAGGCGGCATCGTGCGCACGCTCTTCGCGTACCTCTTCTACGACGTGCTCTTCGCGTACGTTCCCAACGTCTTCCAGACGCCCTTCCAGACGTGTCCGCTCGACCTGCACACCGACGCCTTCTTCCCGACCCGCCTCTCCGAGATCAACCACCGCCTCGCGCGCATCGCCAACGGCGGGGCCGCCGGCCTGATCCGCGACGTGTGGGACGCGCACGCGGAGAGGAAGACGTGCGTCGTGGGGCTCGACTGGGCGTTCGAGGTGGGCGATCTGGTGGAGATTGCGGAGTGTTTCGAGGGCGAGGCGCTGGCGACGGTGTGCAGGGTCGTGGCGCAGGAGTACGGGCAGAGGGGCGGCGGCGTGCCGGATCTGTTTTTGTGGCATCCCGCGCGGGGGGAGGTCATGTTTGCGGAGGTGAAGAGCGAGAACGATCGGTTGAGCGATACGCAGAGGTTGTGGATGCATGTGTTGACGGGGGCGGGCGTGGGCGTGCAGCTGTGCAATGCGGTTGCGAAGGAGGTCAGGACGGCGGCGGGTCAGTGAGGGAGGGAGGGAGGGTTCGTGTAGATTGTCTTTGATACCACATGGTTGAAGTGCCCGATTCTACACTGTTCTTTATACGCTGCTGCTCGTCGAACATCCAAGTGATGGAACGTAGCAGAAGAGATTCGGCCATGCAAGCCACCGGGTGCCAGTGACGCAGTGCTGCTTCCCGGCACAATCACTGGAGAGGCAAAGCCTACATAAGTCTCTTTCGTTCCACTCTTCCTCCGACTCCCTCCAACCCACCTCCCAACAAACTCCGTTGGCCTACACTTCCTCCTCCCGCAACCATGGCGAACAACCCGAGCATGTCCACCGCCCTCCGCGACGCCGCAACCGCCGCTACCGCTTCACGCCCGCATAGCAACAACGCCGCCACGCGTCCATCCACCACCACGGCCGCCCCGTCGATCCCGGCCGCCACCTCTGACGACGTGATCATCATCGACGACGACGACGACGATTCCGACTCCGACTCCGACGTCGTCATGTGCACGAACGGCCAGGAGCAGCAGAAGGCGCACCAGCCCCCCCCCAACACCGGCAGCGTCAACGGCGCCAGCAACACCAAGACCGCTGCCGCCGCCGCTGCCTCTGCCGCTCCCAACACCATGGCCTCGGTCTCGCCCTCCGCCGACAAGTTCGCCGCCACCGACAAGCCCGACGAGCACGACAACGACGACGACCATCCCATGGGCGCGAACACGGACGCGACCGCGAACCGCCCGGAGGCGCAACAGTCCGCCGCCGCCGCCGCTCCCAACGCCAGCAGCAGCGCCAGCAACGCTCCCAACGCCGCCGCCCCGGCTACTGCCGCCGCCGATGCGACCGAGCTCTCCCCCGCCCCGCCCACGGCGGCGCATCCGTCCAAGAGCCGCCTCGACGCCCACCGCGAGTCGACCGACTTCTGGAGCCTGCTGGCGCGGCACCGGGAGGCGGCGCGGGCGATCGCGGACGCGGTCGACGCGATCGAGACGAGCGCGGAGAAGGTGGAGGCGAGGGTCGGCGACGTGTCGCCTTCTGCCTCTTCTTCCGCCTCTTCTTCTTCTTCTTCTTCTTCTTCTTCCACGTCGAGCGGCCGCGACGACGGTGGTGGTGGTGCTCGCAGGGCGGCGGCGGCGGTGGTGATGAAGGCGAAGGACAGGCGGACGGTGTGGCTGATGATGAAGGTGGTGTTGGCGAAGGATGAGGAGGTTTTGGTACGTGGTGTTTTGTTTTGTTTTCCTTTCCCTTTCCTTTCCCTTCGTGTTGTTTTTTTCCTTTGTTGCTGGTTTGATGCCCTTTTTTCTCTGTGGTTTACGATCTCTTTTCCCCTTCTCCCACACCCTCTCCCCCTCCCGCTACGCGTAAACAGCTAACGAGCCCTTACGCCCCCCAGTCCGCCGTCGAGACCGCCCTCGAGCGCACCCAGCACAGCATGTGGAAGCTCTCGCGCGAGGTGCGCGCCATCAGCAAGAAGCTGCAGCAGCAGCAGCAGCGGAGCGACGGCGACGGCGACGGCGACGCCAACGCCCTCGCCATCGCCGAGGCCGAGGCCGACGTCGAGCACGACATGTACGAGCTGCTCGAGGGCTTCGTCGGCGCGCTCCAGGCCAGCCGCGGCGCCGACCGGGCCAAGTGGACCGCCGAGGGCGTCGAGCTGGGCGAGATGCTGGACCGCGTCAAGGCGGACATGGAGTGGTGGGATGACGGCAAGGATGAGGATGAGGACTGATTTGTGTGGATCCGGACATTGGGACCTCGTTCTTTTCCCGTGGGGGGGTCTGATGCTATTAGCTTGCCGCTGCGCAAATAGTCGCGGCCTCAATTCAGCATGCAAGCCATGCGGAAAGACTGCGAACTTGATGGTGGTGGGTTTTGCTTAGAGTACTACGGGTTGGAAATTCGGCATACTGGAGCTACTTCTTCTTACTTCCCCATGGCAAGCGTCTGAGTAGAGATATCTTCGGCGTAAGAAAATTGGGCCAACTTTTGGCGCCGGATAACAATTTTGATCGTTATGTGATACCATCCTCCAATTGCAGAACGCTTGCTCGTAAAGCAACAAATGCACCTCGATACGCCATTCGTGGGGATCCCAGCCTCTTATGCCTTCTTTAAACATTCTTGGGAAATGTTTCAACCGAAATTTGGAAAAAAAAAAATCCACTGCTGTTAACAAGATATGCACACACATGACGGGAACTCTCTAGCTCTGGGTATACGTCACCCACTGCCCTCTAATTCCTTCTTGATATCAACCGCCAAAAGCAACCCAAACACCGTAGTCGTCAGCTGAAACCCCAGAAAGTCAGTCCCGGACCTCAATATTGAGAGGATTAGAAAACCGCCATTGGTAACTTACAATCGTACTACCAATCATGATGGTAAAGATCTCCCACCCGCCCGCGAACACCTTGCCGCGCACGATGGCGTTCTGCTGGCGCCAGAAGCGGAAGGCGCCGAGGATGACCATGGCGATGGCGGCGGTGATGAAGACGGCGGCCAGCGGCTTGCCGAGGGCGTGGTAGCCGAAGTGCGGGTCCGGGCTGGGGGCGTGCTGCAGGCGCATGAGCTGGGCGATCATGACGCCCGTCATGGAGAGGGCGATGGAGGTGCGCAGGTAGCCGAGAAAGGTGCGCTCGAGGGCTGTTTTTTTTTTCCATCGGGGAAGGAAGTCCGTCAGCGTTGGCAAAAGAGTTGACTTGATGGTTTCGGATCATGCAACGCCCGCAGGGTTTCCGCCGTTGAACTCCCCCGACCACCCGTCAATCCATCACTGACCTGACAGATCAAATCAGAAATCCCGGAAGCCCCACGCACGCAACGCCAAACTCCCCTTCCCCGACCATCCAAGCCAACCAACAAGAAGAGATAAGAGACAAGCTACGGATGGATGAATGAATGGATGGATGGATGGAAGAACCGCAAACAAACCACACTCACCCAAATGATCCCTCATGCCCCCGGCCGGCACCGTCACGCTGACCTGCCTCCGCCACCACCTCGTCACCACATCCCACCAGCCGACCTCCTGCCTGGTCAGCGTCAGCTTCCGCTGCTCGCGCACGCTGCAGTCGTCCCTGCAAGTCGGCGCCTCGGACGGCGGCGGTGGCGGCAGCGGGTTGTCCCCCGACTCCCCCCGCAGGACGGGCGCCTCGGCCGTGCTCGCCGTGCCGACCCGCCGCGACGACGACGGGGTCGACGAGAGTGTCGACGAGGCGGAAGACATGGGCGCCAGCTCCGTGGCCTCGCGGTCGTTGGCCGTGTCGAGGGCCGTGTCGTCTGCTCTCGGCTCTTCTTCTGCGCCTGCTTCCGATACGCGACGGAATTGGTGATCGTGATGATGGTGGTTGTCGTGCTCGTCGACGCCCGAGCGAGGAAGACCGCTTGGCTGCGCGATCAGGCCGTTGCCCGCCGTGCCTTCCTCCCGTGCCGCGCCGGGATCGTGCGTGGTGCTTCTGCTGCGAGGAGGCCCATTCCCATGGTCATTGGCAGCGACAGCGGCGACGATATTGTCAAGTTGTCGCTGTGTTGGGGATTCCGCATCGCTGTGGCCAGGATTGCTGTTTCCGGGCCGGTCCGACGGCGGTTGACCGTTGGCCGGGCATGCAAAAGAAGGCGAAGAAGGGCGATCAGCGGCGCCGGCGGTCGTTGGTGCGAGGGCGTCGCGTGGTGGAGCGTTGGGACGACCGGGAAGCGATGGCGTGCTCGCAACGGCCTCGTTCGATTGGGCGTTTCGTGTGGAGCGACGCGGAGAACTACCAGCTTCGGCGCGGGTCGGCTCGTCGTTTCCGTTGCTTCGGTGCATGGTTCGTTTTGGCCTCTGTTGCTTTTTATATCCGCATGTTTCAAGTGTGAAGAAAGTGGCAGCTTCTCAGCTCGCGTGCAATTATTGCGGGTGGCAATTACGAGCGTTGGGGGAGGGGAGATCGAGACGCAGGTGGCAGGCAAGAGGGTCCTCGGCGACTCACGAAATTCCTTCCTCCCATTGGATGGTCGGCGACCTCTCCTAGGTCCCGCTCCAAGCTCCAAGCTCCAAAGGCCTCGGGGAATGCTGCAGGATAGGCGGTGACGTCGCCAACGCGGGGAATCGGCTGTCCATTCTTGGCGGGCTCCGATAGGTCGGGTGGCAGGGGCATTGACCGTATCAATACTGTGTACCCGTCGTCAGGAGTATCGCTTTGCACGGTGAGTGGGTTAAGTGGGGGGACCAATCGCCGGAGCGGTCCCCGTTGATCTACCCGAAGATCCCTTAATCGACCCATGGGTATTTCGCAGTATGGGAGAAGAGTTGAATTGCCACTATAGTGAATGCACAAGGGTTCCTGCACAAGCTGTGCAATCAATGACTGCACCTTCAACATGAATGTGTGAGGGTACGCAGAAATGTGTTCCTTTTTTCTTTTGGTTCAGCTACCCTCGTTTCTTCATTCCATCTTCTGCATCTTGTTGCTCATTTACAAATCCATAGCAATGACCTCGTGTGCTGGAATGATGCGGGAACATTGAAGACCCACAGGTCTTTTGCCGACAAAAGTTAACGGCTGCTGACACGTCCCTCCCATGATAAAACAAAGTACCCAACACCGGATCAGTGGAAACCCTTGCAGTAAGTCTCCCGACGTTGCGTATACTTGTCCAGAGTGTCCCCACTCAGCGACCAATGGAAGTCCCGACCGCCACCCAGAAATTTGCCTGCAGTCCGCCTCACTGTCTTCTTGTCGCCCGGCACCAGTAACGGCAGGTTGTCCATTGCATAATACCTGATCTCGACCTTGGCCTTTGCGTCGTGTGACACCTTTACGCCGTTTTTGTATTCGTACTCCTGGATAAGGAAATCGATGAACGCGTTTGTCCGGGGATCATTGGTCATGCTTGCCGCAGTGTTGTAGCTGACCCTGGTCAAGAACTCCGCATGGCTATCGACGATATTGCTGAGGGATTTCGCCGGTGTCCTTTTGCTGGTAGATTGTGGCCTTGTGGGTGTCTTTTTGATGGTAGATTGTGATCTCGCAGGTGTGTTTTGCTCTTGCGCCACTCGTATGGTGCTTTCCAAGCCGAAGTCCGCTCCACTGTCGCTGCTCCCATCCTCGCCCACTACTCTCGGTTCTTCCTGCCATGAGTTACGATTCGCCTGTAGCTTTGTCTGGGGAACTTTTACTTACCGATGGGCGTCTAACAGCCAATCTATTGTTCGTAATACTCTCTGCCAGCTTCCTTTCCAGCGCCTCAACCTCTTGTTTCAACTCATTGAGCTCCCTTCGAAACGCCTTGCTCTCATCACTGTTGGCTTGGTTGGAGGAATTTCTCTCTGAATTAAGCTTCTCAACCGCCGTCTTTGTCGTCCCACTCTCCCTTCTGAGCGCCACGGCCTCTTTGTCATGACGGCCGATTCCTTTTTTGCTGAAGTCATCGAGCTCGTCGAGTTTCGCCTTTGTCGCCTCCATCTCCCTCTTAAGCTCTTCGACCGCCCTTCTGTTGCTCTCATTCTTCATTCTAAGCGTCCTGTTATCACGATCAAACTCGCTCTCCTTTTTGCTGAATTGATTGAGCTTCTCGAATGTCGCACTGTTGGCCCTCCATTCTTCGCGAAGCCCCTCAAGCCCCGCCTTCAGCTTCGCATTCTCCGCCTTCAGCGTCTTGTTCTCATTCTTGAGCATATTTCGCGCTGTGATGTTCTTCTCTTTCTGCTCCCACAGGTCGTCGATCGCGGCGGTGTCGGTTTCCCGCTGCTTGTTCAGTTTTTCGTTATCCGCTTCGAGCTGGCCCAATCTCTCTTTCACCTCTTCCAGCCCTTCTGCCATTTCCCTCTTCTCCGCAGCGGTCCTTGCCTCCGCTGCCGCCGCCATTGCCTCCATCTTTCTGAGGATATCGTATATTGGGTACGCGGGGTCGTGGCCGTCGACCATAACACTGTTGAGAAACATCCCGCTGAGTGAGCATGGCTGTTGTTGCTGCTGTTGCTGCGGCGGGTTCTGTTGCTGTTGATGCTGCCCGTTCTGCAGTTCCTGCTGACGCTGCGGCAATGGGTACTGCGAATGCCTGTTCCGCGCGTGGGAATGCGGCGCCGACGACGATGACGACGACCCGCCGCCGCTGTCCCCCATGTCCACGTCGGGCGACGAGTCGATGGGAGCGGTGGAGAGTGCAGGAGGCGCCATGGGCGGAAAAGGATGACCGCGCGTGATGACCGCGCGTGACGTGCCGCGTAACGGCGGTCGGCGAGTTTGGTGTAAGGTTGGTGTGCGGAGAGGGGTTTCGCGGTTGGTACTTGTGCGCGCGGGTGAGTGGGCGGGTAGGGCAGGTACGAATCGCGTGGTCGTTTGGCCGCAGAGTCCGGCGGGAAAGAGCGACCGCCGCGCGTGGGAAAAGGTTAAGGACGTGGCGTCTGGCTGTGATAGAAACTTCCCGGGAACTGCCGCGCTCTGATTGTACAGGTTTTCTCTCGAGCGAGTAAGGTCGAACTTCCCCGGATAGGGTCGACGCCGATGTCGTAGTTGGACTGTGTTGTTGTTGTCCAAACGGGCGGAGCTGCGGGAACCTGCATGATGCACCCGTTTGCTTGGGCTGGCAATACCCGATGACCATCCATTCACTGCCTGCTCCCTCGTCCGTCCAATATACTTATCCGTTATCTGTCATGGTTGCTTTGAAACAAGGTCATAGCTTGGGACGGGTACTTCAAACTAGCGCCTGGTTACGTGTTCAGTGACCATTAACTGTGCCACAAAAGTATTAACTTACTGCAAGTATCATGTTCTCTGCTTTCCGATTAACGTACCTCCGTTCAGTAGAACACTCAGCATCGAATGCCTCGATTCATCGTTACGCGAAGCACAATTTCACTGCCACAATCCGCCGCGGCGCTTACATCTCAACTCTATTGACTGATACCCTATCCCGTTTCTTAACTCTACCTCTAATTCTTTAAGCCGGTCCTTTCATTCATAAACTCTTCAGCATGACCATCCTACACCTCCTTCACCCCCTCCGCCTTCGCGAACTCCCCCTTCGCCCACCCCTCCACCTCCCCCTCCCCGACCGCCACCCACGCACTCAACGGATCCGCCCAAATCTCCCACCTCTCAAACCTCCCCTCCTCATCCCAGCCACCCAGCACATACACAAACTCCTCCCGCCACTTCCTCCCCGTCTTGACGCTCTCGAACGTGCCCCTCCCCACCACCGTCACCGTCCCCTTCAACCCGTGATTCAGGGCGTTCCCGTTGACGCCCCCGTTCCCGCTGCCGTGCCACAGCAAGCCCTGCGCCATCTTCTTGGCCGGCTCCCACAGGTGGTGGTGGAACTGGTCCTCGCTCGCGCCGCCGATCGCGCGCCCGCCGGCCGTCGCGTCCGCCGCCAGGTCGACGACGAAGCCGTCGACGCCCGGGAAGCTGTGCTCGTCCAGGTGCATCTTCAGCGTCGCGCCGAGCGCCTCGAAGTACTTGTCGCACGCGTCGGCGCCGACGAAGGGCTTGCCGAGGAAGGGCAGCCGGCCCGACGCCGCCCAGTGCGGGCCGTGCTCGAGGATCGTGGGCTCCGCCCCGTGCGAGGCCGACGCCGGGTTGACGAAGAACTGCCCCAGCAGCTCGCACGGCGCCGGCGGCGAGAGCAGCGTCTTGCAGAAGGCTTGGGCGCGGTGCCGGAGGAGGGTGGCGCGGTCGTGGTTGGCGGCGGAAGACATGATTCGTGGATTTGTTGGTTTCTTTTCTGCTTCGTTTCGGACTGGATTTTGGTCTGTGACGTGCGGTCGTTGGTCGGTCGGTGGTTGTTCTATTCCGACACTCTTTCTATTCTCTCTTTCTTGCTCTTTTCCCGGGCGATTGAGTGGTTTGGAGGAGGGGAAATTAGGAGGATGGAGGGGTTGTTCCTGAATCGGGGCGGGCCGGGAGTTTTGTTGTTCTCTTCCTTCTGAGAAAGGAAGGATGGCGTGAGTATCACTGCTGCCGATCGCCGACGTCAATCGTGTCTCGGGAAGCGGTCGGGATTCGTGCTGATTTCTCCGTCGCGGGTGTTGCCTAGCCTTCTTGCTTGACTCGGTCGCTTCGGTCGACCCCAAGGTAAAGAGAGGGAAGGGGGGGGGGAGAGAGTGTGTGTGTGAAGTTGTGAACGCCAAGGAGATAATTCGGTGAGGGAAGTCGCTTTCTGAAATATTGGGCGTTGGTATAGCCTTACGCCGCTCACATGCGATAAGCTCTTCCACCCGCCTAAATAGTACACGGGCAATCGCGTCAACGGATGAGCGACCGATCGGAAACCCGAGGGGTAACGGCGATTGACACCCCTATGACGTCAACTGACATGATGTTCCGAGCTCCCCGGATAACTGACTAATGTTGCACAGGGCCGGAAGCGACACGAGGTGCGGGAGTGGGGAAAACAATCTGCATGCATGCGGTGTCGCTCTCGTTGCATTGGCGGTGAGAGACCCTCTTTCTCCTGAGCTCAATTGAAGGCAAGAGTTTATTACAGGTAGAGAAGGCTGCGCTAAGTAAATAACTAGTAAGAAGATGAGAGGAAAATTAATACTATGCCCATGTTTCAAACCCCCCATGCACGAAGTGACCTCCAACTCCAGGCTGCGCTACCGTTTCCATGTATGCCTGCGTACCGAAGGCCAAATCAACAGTCTGCCATTTCCTCCCTTCCTATCCATGCTTACAGTAAAGCATCTCCCTAGTACCTCCTCCACGGCAAGTCGTACTCCACTGCCGCCTTCACCAACTTCTTGAGGCTCTTCTCCATCGCCAGTCTACCCTCCAGCGTCTGCCACACCCGATGCGGCGCCTTGTTGACGACCGTCCAATCGACGAGATTGTCCGTCAGATGCGTCAAATCCCTCTGCTTCCGCTCCCACTCGCTGTCTCTCCTCGTTTCGATGCCTGAGCTAACAACCACGACCGGCGCGTTGCGCTCCTGGATCGTGCGGCTGCTGACCAGCTCGTTCTTGGTGAGCGAGTCCGCCACGAGGTTCTCCTGCAGCTGGGCCTTGATGTACTTGCCGCCCTGGTACGCGTTGCGCCCGTACACTCGGTCCTCGCGCGTGCGGCCGCTGAAGATGGCGCCGCCGAGGCGCTCGATGCCGAGCGGCGAGATCACGCCCCAGGCCCATAGCAGGAAGCCACGGCCAGGCGAGGACAGCCTGTGCAGCAGGTCCTCGTGCAGGGGGTCGACCATCATGATGCCGACCACGTCCCGCAGGTGCCTCGAAGAGAAAATGCGGCTGGTAACGCTGCCGATACCGGCGGAGACGAGGATCCAGGGGCCTTCTTCCCCTGCGCGAGCGAGAGCCTCCGAGAGCGCGTCGGCCGACATGCCAGCCGAGTGCGGAGAGGGTGCGTTGTCTGACCAAGCGTAGCCGGGCCTGTCCCAGTAGCAGTAGCGGCTGATGGTGCCGTTCTGCATGGCGTTGTAGACCCAATGCTCGAAATCATACTCCGATGGCTCTTCGCCAGCCTCGAGGATGACAGTAGGCTCCTTCTTTTTGTCCGTGTACGTGATGTTGCCAATGCAGGCGAGGTGGACTGCGTACTTGTCGCCGTCGACCAAGTATCTCTCTCCGTCCATCGATAGCGTCGCGTCGCGGGTACGGAGGCCGAGAGTACCCGTCATCAAAATGGTGATGACCACGAAGATTATCAGGATGGTGGTCGAAAGCAGCACGGCGATCCACTCCTTCAGTGTCCTCCGGGTCTCTGGTCGGCCAGTCAGGCGCTCCTCCTCTTCAGCCTTTCCCCAAGCCACGATGCGATCGGCTATTACACACCACGCGGCGATAACTACTGCCCATACAACAGAGGCAATGCCAATCCAGCCTTCTTCAAGCCGTATCCGAGGGACGGCTAGGACGATGATCATGTCGATGAGGAGTACACCCGCAACGATACCGGCGCTTATGCGCATGGCACGCGAGGGTGCGGAGAAGAAGAGGAGGGCGACCAGCAGGTTACCGACGGTTAGAGAGGTGAATGAGAAGTCGAAGAATCCGGAGCCGCGCGAATGCATGCCGGGCGGCGAAACGAAGATGCAGACCAGAAGCAACACCCACCACAGAAAGGAGATTACAAGGAAAAGAACGGTGAGATAGCGCGTGAACCGCACGCTCCAGAGGTTGTAGGGCGAGACCTGCGACAATTTAGCAGGAGCTCTACGGTACTTGTTGTCAGAGGCGATACGTACGGCAGGGTCATCAGGATCCAGGTAGCCGTCAGAATTGGGCGGATGAGGGTGGTGCAAGAGCCGTGTGCGCTCATCAGGCTCGCGCTCATCGTAGGACCTTCGAGGGCCATCATCGCTCCGACGCGGGGCCCCAGCATCGGAGCCGTTCGCGTCGTCGTCCTTGTTGGAACCCCAAAGGGAAACCATTCTCGCAGGAAGAGTTGGGCGATGGTAGGAATTGGCGATGGTCGCCTTTAGAGACGCGTCGAGGATGTGGGGATGTCAAGGCGGCGGCGAGGAGGTTGGGTGTTCAGGGTAGACGGGATAGTGATGTGATTGAATGGAGGATCGGAGCAAGGAAGCGGCGCACTGGCTGGACCGGGTACGACGTCATTTTGGCGTGCTCGACGCGCAGCTCTACACTCAATGCAGCTGTCCCAATTTTCGTTTTGCTGCACGTCACCTCGTCAACTGGGCGCGATGCCTGCTAGCTGTCGGATACCATTCCGCTAGTCCCGGCGTCTCATTCGTGGCCGCAGCTTCGACGACAAGCTCGTGCCTCCGATGCAGCTCTCAGTGGCCGATCGCATGTGGGCTCGTGAGCTCTGACCCATGCGTCGATCTGCGTGCATCAAATCACCCGCCATGCGCCTCTCCAATCCCCTCCATTCAACCCTCCAAAAATCACCGCCACCGGGCTGACCCCCACCGTTTTCTCAAGATCTCCATGCATCGAAAGCTAAGCGAAATCGAGATCGATCAGTCTAGCCCCTCCCACTTTTCTGGCTATCTTTTGGCGCTTATATCCCTTGTTAGCTTATGTGCCTCACCAAACATAAATCCAGATGCAAATAGCCCGTTCTGGCCCTCGAAATAGCACTGTTGCCTGCGAGGCGCTCCCCAATAATGTTATCTCAAGCTTCAATGTGTTAGTGTAAACTTGAACGAATGCTAGCCATCACGGCCGTGGTAAAGTTACTTTGAAATATCACCTTCGATTCATTGCGCACCAACCCAGGTATACAAACTACGCAGTGGAGGTAGAACCAATGAACAGAAGCCAGTGTGAGATAAGGAAACTCGGATAATAGTACAAAATTAGGGGCTTGAACTATCTGACTCTGCCCATCCCATCTTGGGGCCGGCTATCAAAGACCATACTGAAAACCGCTACAGTATTGAAACTTGCAAATGAAGAAGCGCTTTTCCAAACGATAACAGGAAACCACCAAGGAGGCTATAATAGCCAAGTCTATGACCGACACCACATGCCCACGAAAAAAGTTCGTTTGCGTCATAAGCGCCTGAGCTCGCAGACGATCAGAGAGGGAGCGGCCTGACGCGTGTATGCACAGTGATTATTCATCGAGTGGGAAACGTGTCGAAAATGGTGAAGTGGGTATCTTTCCCGGAACAACAGAGAAATGAATGGTTGGCTTGACAGGGCACTTGAACCAAAGTCCCAAAAATCAGTTAACACGGAAGGAAACGTAGTGCCTGACGGCAAATTATTTTAGTGACTGTGGCCGCTGCCATCGCCGTGGTTATGGGGAGAGGGGTCCCGCGTTTCCTCGGTGGATTTGGGAGGGCAGCACTGAGTGCTTTCACCGCAAGCATCTCCACAAGCGAGCAAACAGGTCTCGGGCTCGCTTCTGAGACTTCCAGTCTTGCTAGCCTGCTTGCTGAGCTTCTTGTTGAGTGTACTGTTCCTCGAGTTCGGGTCGCCATCGCAAGAGCTGTTGTCGCTGCCAGAGGCGGTGTGGTTGTGTCCTTCGTTGAGGCAGAACTCGGGCTGGATAGTGGAGGAGTGGATGCCGTATGCGTGCAGACACCTCCTAATAGCACGCGCAAGCTCCATGTAGCGTGCAGACCCCTGACCCTTGAAATCATAATCGACCTGCACGTGTAGAGAAGCAACCAGCTTGGTGTCACTGAGCTGCCACACGTGAAGGTGATGGCAACTGATGATACCAGGAAGGTCAAGAATGTCGCTCTCGATATCCTCGACATTGATGCTGGTGGGTGCAGCCTGGAGCAGGATACGGGAAGCAGCCTTGCACAGCGGGATAGCCGAGAGGAGGATGATCACGGTAATGATCAAGGAGATGAGGGGATCAGAGTAGAAACGCCACGAGTAGTCCGTAAGCCAGATGATGAGAGCGGAAGCGATCACACCGATGTTTCCGAGAGCATCACCCATAACATGGAGGAATACTCCGCGCATGTTGAGATCGTGAGAATGACCGTGGCCACCGCCATGTCCGGTTTCCGTGGGCTGGTTGTGCTTGTGGCCTCCGTGCAAATCGTGCGAGTGACCGTGCGAGTGGCTAGGCTTGCGCCTGGTGGAGCTCTTGCCGTTGCTCTTTCCTAGGAGTGGGGAGTTCTCAGTAGGTGCAGCGCCTTCAGCAGTGCCGTTTTCGTTTCCATCGCTATCCGAAGAGTCCTCGGACTCGACAGAATCCAGGCGCGCAGCATTGATGATCTCGTTCCTGAAAGAAGCCGGGTGAACTGGAAGATCTCCAAATCCGCCGTAGCCACCCCTCGATCTTGACCGGCTGTGACGACGGACCTGGCGGCTCGTGCTAGAGGAAGGCCTAGCGGTAGCCTCGCTCGAGGTGTCTCCCAATTCGCCAGAATTCTTAGATGACCGCTTCATACCCTGGCTCGAGGGCCAGTTTCCAAACCTGCTCTCGGGCAAAACATCCACGACGTTGCCTCGCTCATCCGCAATAGCATCGACAGCGTGATCCGCATGGCTGTGTCCCTCCTCGGCTGCACCGAGCTCATCTTGACCGTGAGAATGTCCGTGTCCGCCGTGGCTGTGACCGTGGTCGTGGAAAAGGAACAGGCCGAGGATATTGGAAGCCAGACCAAAGCATCCGACGATCAGAACAAGTCTAGGGTTTCCGACTTCCTGCGGCTCGACAAAACGTTGGATGGCTTCGAGGAAAATAGACAAGCACAGAGCGACGAGGAAAACACCGTTGATCAGTGCACCGAGGGTCTCGGCGCGTTGGAACTGGGGCGTGGTTAGCGTGTTTTTTTATTTCCCTTCGTCGCGCAAAACTTACGCCGTAGGTGAAAAGTCGCGAGTGGTTGGTTGCATTGGCGGCTCTAACCGCCCAAAGACCGACGCAAAGGGAGAGTACATCATTGAGCTACATTGACGTCAGTAGGAACAGGCATGCCCGGGTTCGGAGTTACGAACCATGTGGAAGGAGTCCGCCACCAGCGCCAGGGAATGGACGGAATAGCCTGCGGAACGTTAATAAGAGACGGTTTTGACGACAGGGTGCTGCATACCGACGATTAGCTCCAGAAAGAAGAAAGCGCTGTCAATCCCCAGCAGAATGGAGATGCGGGTAGTTTTGGAGAGCCCCATATTGCCGAACGACGACACGCGTCGGTGGCGCGTTGCAGAGAGTGAGTCGGCGACAAATGTCTGCAGCGGCGGGCTGCGCGGTGGTGTCGATATGCAATGCAGGCGACGACGAGCGTAGGTGTTGTGGAGGGAAGGTGGTTGGAATGAGAGGAGTACGTCGTAAAGTGGAGGGTCTTCAGACTTTGGGCGGGCATTGTATTAATGGCTATCGATAGCGCGGGCGCGAACCACGCAGCGTTCGGGCCACTGCGATGCCCCCCGGGTCGCCGCCCGCAATCCGCCTGCGCCTGCACCTGCGCCTGCGGTACCGCCGAGTCCACATTTGCACGTGCTGGGCTGCTCTGGTGCCACCGCAGACAGGGAAAAGAACCACGCAACGAACACAGCACCGCCAATATTCCATCCTCTCCGAGGCGAATGCGCTTCAGCTCTGATTGACACGTCTCAGCAAAGCAATTTTAGGCATCGATCTGATCTAACTGTTTAGCACACGGCACCGCAAGGGCCAAGGGGTAAGGGAGGCAACTCCGAACTCCGGTGCTATCGCTGACTTCAGCACGCCACTTCGCACAACACTGCTACACTACTAAGTCAAGCTTGACTGCGATTGTTAGAATCTCTCTGCTACGTGGTTTCTCCGCCCGATCAACGAGAGCCGGTTGTGGGATTGTGCAGCGATTTGGTCGGATCTGCGAGCGAGATCGGTTCCGGCAACGGGCATCAATTCCGGAATTCATTCCATCTTCATCCAGTCGGACTCCGAACGCGCGCCTGTTGTCATCAAGACCCTGAAAGAACGGACCGGTGCAGCATTATTAAGATCTCCAGACCGCTAGATCTATGAGTTTACAACATTGCGGCCTGGTGTTTCGCAGGTTGTCAGGTTCATTACTGACAGAGTATCCTGAGTCAGGAGTGACACGTCAATGGTCTTCGATGCTACGCCATCGCGTGCTCCTGCTTCTCTTACCGAGTGCAACGGGATCAGCTGCCCCTATGCAAACATTTATGCGACCCAGGACGTCTCACGGGATGCTGATCTTGTAGATGCAGGTAGCCGCAATTAACGAACTCCGCAACCACAACATTTACGGAGTTCCGAACAGGTGCCGACTGGACTATAAGCTGCTGTCAGCCGCAGAATTTTCTAGACTACATCCACTCGGGACGAGTCTGGAATCTCTTAAAATCAATCCAAATCAAGTGGCAAGGTCTCGTAATGCTTAGCAAGCAAAGAAACCCTCAATGGCAAAGAGAAACGGACAACGTTTCTTGCCCCAAGAAAAGCGAAGCTTTCGAGGCGGGCGGCTTCGGATGCTTATGACGACATACAATTTAACAGGGTTTTGCAAGGGTGCGGATGGGAACCGTTGCGCAGTTGCAAAGTTTGAGAGCTGTGCGATCTAGTTACGATATGCTCTGTGTTTCGCATGACTTGTGCTCTTGTCGCGAATCAGAGAGTGTGACTTCCAAAAAGAACAAACAAAGCAGCCTGAAACTGCTCGTAGGCTAACAATTGACATCCCGAAGTTCGGCGAGTGCGCTCCTGCCTAAGGCGGCAACAAGGTGATGTGCTTTCGGCCCCGCGCTTTGTTAGCCCCCGCAATCGCTGCCCGCTCAGCCGTCAGCCCTGTCAAACGTCATTCGACCACTCCCCACTCAACACCAGCGCCTAACTAACGCGTCCTCCGCAAAACTCAGCCGCGACCGCGAAACGCAAACGCGCCGACCATGCGACCATGTCCTTCACCATCCCCGACAGAGTCCTCTGGCTCGGCATAGGCGCAGGCATCTACGCCCTAGTCCGCGGCGTCAGCTATGGCCTGCACAACGTCTACAACCTGACCGAAGTTGCTCCCGCCCCCGACTCGCCGCGCGCCGTCGCACAAGGCACCGAGGATGGTACGTCGCATAACGATCCTCTGCACCACCGTTGCGCTAACTCCGCCAACACAAGACATCCCGCTGCCGAGCCTGCAGGTCCTCGCGACGCAGCATCCCAACCTCGAGATCCGCAAGGCCGCCACCTCCATCGTGACGACGCGCGTCCTCAATGACCCATCCACCATCCGCCGCATCCTAGCCGACTACAAGAAGCCCGACGGCGCCCCGGGCCAGCGCGCCGCGCGCAACGCCATCCAGCTGATCCGTACCACTAACGGCGTCGACCTCGAGGATTGGGAGGAAGAGCACAACAACGAAGATGACGCCACGGTAGCGGTCGAAGTGGGCTTCGATGCCGCAGGGCGCCGCGGCCGCTCGCGCTCGACCGCGGACATGCGCCGCGAAATGGCGAGCCGCTACTGGGCGGTCGAGCATGTTGAAGGCGACGACTGGGACGATGCGTCCGATGACAACAGCCACGCCGCAGACGTTACATCCGACGATGGGAACGACGACCAGGATTTGACCATCACGGTAGGCGGCGGGCGTGTCGACACCGAGGACAATGGCTCCGGGGCACAGCCTTCAAGGCGTGGTGGCGAATTCGACTTGGACGCCTTCCTCGATTTTGAGGAAATCAGTCGCCTGGAGCCGCCTTCTGACGGCATCGAGGCTGCTTATGGGACTGCGCCTGCTGCTGCTGCTTCCAGCAGTGTCCTCCGCGAGGGCGGCGACACCACAACTGTCTGGGACCGCCACCGTCTCCCGGAGAGTCGGCGTGCTCACGGGCTTAGAGAGCGGCGCCGTGGTGACACCAATCACGTTGTGGAGGATGTTCCAAGGCCGCATGGCAGGAGACATCTCCGCGCTCGGAGCAATAGGGAAAACGAAGAAGAAGTGGCCCGGCGGCGCGTCAGACGCGAGGCCGTTATTGTCAACGACGGAGACAGGCCGATCAGTCAGGATGATATAATTCAAAGACCGCTACAGCGGCGATCATATTAGGATTCTGAGGGATTGCCGCGTTTTATAGCATAGCTATGCATTGGGCGGGCGTTCTTTGGGCGGTTGGAAGGCTGGGATAGCCAATTATGATATTAGCGAGTTTGACTGATGGCTTTATTGCATGGATGGGGTTCAGTATGCATGATGACTGGTATGTCAATCTGTGCTACAGCAAAACTATTTTGGAAAACAAGGACGCTTTTGATGACAATAATTTTCTTCCGCATGGGAATGCATTTTAATATGACTGCAATTCGTCGATTTAGCAAGTTTCACGATTGTGGAATAGAAGCCTACCCCCGGCCCTTTTCTGCCTAATAAATCTTCCAGCATAAAACCACGTTGTTTTCCACAGCTACACTTCGTCCATCACGACAAGCAAGCCATAAATGAGCACTAAGAGCCCAAAGATAGCAAACAGATCCAGCAAAACCTTCAATTATCCCCCACGACGCGCACGCACACACTCTCCCCCTTTCTTTCCCACCAGATCACACTCAATCAGCCACCCACTCCTCCACCCAAAAGTCCAGCACATCCCCCGCCGTCTGCTCCCCAAGCAACCACACCATCTCCTCCACCTTCCCCCTCACGCCCTCATCCCCCCGGCCATGCGCGACCGCGACCGCCGCCACCTCCCTCAGCGATCCGAACAGATCAGTCAACCGGAACAGCGCGTCCCTGCCCAGCGGCGCCACCGCCGCGTCCGCCGTGCACCATGGCAGCAGGTCGAAGGCCGTGTTGAAACCGGAGGACGACGATGGTGACGAGGTGGAGGCGGAGGATGAGGCGGTGGTGTCCGCGGCCGCCGCCCTGCGCTCTTGCACGCGGCGCGCGGCGCGTCCGGCGGAGTTGGTGCGGATGTAGGTTTTGAGGAGCGGTGGGAGGGAGGTGGTGGATGAGAGCGGGAGGAGCGGGATGCTGGAGAGGGCGGGGTCGGTGAGGAGGGTGGCGCTGAGGAGGGCGTAGGCGTGGAGGCCGTTGGCGGGTGGTTGTTGTTGTTGCTGCTGCTGGTCGGGGCGGATCGTGGTCGTGGCGGGGGAGTCTGGGTTGAGCAGGAAGATTATGATTGAGTCGATGCTGCCGTTCAGCGCTGCGAAGTGCTGGATGCGGGCGAGGGTCGTGGGGAGCGCGGATGGGGCGGTGCAGGTGGGTGAGAGGAGGAGCACGCGGAGGGTGCGGGTGGTGTCTGCGCTGCCCTGGCGAGGGAGAGGGATGGCGAGATCATGAGTGGTAAGGCGATTCTCTAAAGGGATTTCTAAGTAAGGTGGTTCATTTTTGGGCGGTTGAATCGCTTACCTCGTAGATTCAGCCCTGGGTTTGCGGTGAGGGCTGAGATGGCCGATGTGAAGGACTTGCGGCGACGGAGAGTTGTACAAAACATCGTGATGCACCAGGAGCGTGTCTTTGGTGAGAGAGCGTAGGACCATGTTCATCCAGGAATTGAGATTTTGGTTATCAGTAGGCTGTTTTGTCTGGAGGAAAGCGCGGCCGATGAATGATCCTGCCAGTTTCAGCAAGAACACCAAAGGCAGACATAAATCCACTAGCATTCAGTCATTCTATTGATCTTACATGAGTAATTCATGCGAGCAATTCCACTTCATGCCCACAGGAACAAAAGCCTGGAATACTTCAATCAACAAGAAACGCCTCAAACCGTCTATATATTTTTTTTCCCAGCAGTTTGACTGAAGATTCTATACGATAGGAGATTCGGGTATCGACAAGTGGTCATGAGGAGAGAACATGAACATATGATGGAACTGTACAACATGCTCGTACTGAAGTGATCCCCCAAAGGAAATTCTAGGCTTTCCGAACTTGCGAGGTTGCAGCTTTTGAGGCATTAGGGCTTTCCGCGTCTGGCGGTGTAACCTCTTTCGTTGATGGTTCCGGCGGAGCAGCACGCGCTGCTGATGCATTTAAGGCATGGTGTTCCGCAGCCTTCTGGGCTTCTTCGCGGGCATCCTCTTCAGGAGCAACGCGAGCCTTGAGCAGCTTGATCTCCTCCATAAGCTGCGAGTTCTTCTCCGAAAGCTCGTCCAGCCTGTCGTCGACTACGTCCCGGCGGTCACTGGCCTTTTTCCTCGACCTCCAC
Organism: Diplodia mutila; assembly: GCA_022560015.1. NCBI lineage: Eukaryota > Fungi > Ascomycota > Dothideomycetes > Botryosphaeriales > Botryosphaeriaceae > Diplodia > Diplodia mutila. The sequence continues at coordinate 76,069 of JAFISB010000019.1, forward strand.
TGCTCCCATATGATAACGCTTCCCGCGACAAGGAACATGAAAGCCTCGGAGATAAAATTTGCGCCCATATCGATGGCCTTATTCTCGGCCAGAGGCCTGACCCTCGGAGCCTTGGGTTTATGCTTCTCAGTGATTTCTTCTTTCTGTTTCTCCAGCGCCTGCTCGTCCGCTCTTGTCTGTGCCTCGGTCTTGACTGTGGGAACCTGCGACGCGCGTCGCCTCGCCTCCGCTTCTTTAAGCTCCCTCTGGATTTGTCGTTCTATGACCGCTGGATCTTGTAGCAGTCCCACGCGCCATCGGACGTCGAGACGGTGGAGGGATTGTGCGAATGCGACGCAGGATCGTCGGAAGCTTTCATGATTGCGGGCGCTACGTTTAATCCCGTTCTAGCCGCTATTAGCCCATGCATCGAGAATTCCAATTTGGTAGACGCACGGCAATCGGCTTGGCAAGCGTGCGAATGAAGAGAGATCCGATCTTCAAAGTGAGGGACATGGTTGCTGCTGCCTATGCGGATGTGCGGAGCTGGCGGGAAGCGTATAGAGCGAGAATTGGCGGTAATTTTAAGGCATCGAAATCGAATGCGTGTGGGGACTTGCGGGTGTAGAATCCCAATGCGATGGATTGTCCTCGAACGGACGCGGTTTGCAGACGACGGGGATACACAAGAGCTGGGAGGTGCGTCATGCTCGGCGCTCGGCGGGCGGGAAGCTGGCTGGGTGGTGCCTGCAGTTCGGGTCTAGCGGGGATATTCATTGGTGCAGGGGCCCCGCTGGTGGCTGGTGGCTGGTTGCTAGGGCACCTACGCGGTAGTGTAAACAGAAGCCTCGGTTTCTCATACCGCTTCCGCTTCTGCCCAACCTCCAAGTCCCCAAAACACCATCACGAAATGTCTGTCCACGCCGACCCGCCTCCATCGCTGGTTCGGGAGCCCCACCGATTCGAATATGAAACCGCAGAACAACTCGGGAAGGGTGGCTTCGCCATCTGCCATCGCGCTGCCCTTCTGGACAACGGCAAGCCCACCGGACGGATAGTCGCGTTAAAGATCGTCAAGTCGAAGATGGAACCACCCAAGCTTGCGCAGAAGGTATGGGAATATCCGCGTACCTGCACGCGTCCTGCTGACGTCCAGCCTAGTTTGTCACAGAACTGCAAATACACTCGAAACTTCATCATCCGAACATCGTCGATTTCTACCGCGCTTTCTCCTTCGAAACTAGCACATACGTCGTTCTTGAAATCTGCGACAACGGGTCCTTGGCCGATATCCTCAAGAAGCGGAGGCATTTCACCATGCCTGAGATTCGACGTTTCCTAATCCAGACATGCGGTGCTGTCAAGTACCTCCACCACCGAAATATCATCCACAGAGACTTGAAGACCGGAAACCTCTTCCTTGACAAGGACATGAATGTCAAAGTAGGAGATTTTGGCCTTGCCGCTGTCTTGATTTCGCAAAATGACCTTGGAGCACGAAGAACTACCATGTGTGGAACGCCAAACTACCTTGCACCGGAGATTCTCGAGAAGGGCGGCAAAGGTCACAACGAGAAGGTCGATCTCTGGGCCATTGGGATCATCGCATACACTCTGGCCGTTGGGAAGGCGCCGTTCCATGCACCAAAGAGGGAAGACATCTACAAGAAGCTCCAGACGCGCGATTACAGCTGGCCGGATGCCGCGAAGACGACGAACGAAATTTGCCTTGAGCTGAAGGATCTCGTGGGCTCTCTTCTAGTCCATGAGGATGACAGGCCAAGTCCAGATAAGATTGTCAGCCACGACTTCTTTAAGCTCGGATACATGCCTGCGAGGCTGGACGTGAAATACAAGGCAGGTGCTCCCAAGTGGCCCACGAGATCACTTCCTGCTTCGGCACGTGCCCGCGGCTACTCCGACGAGTGGTTCAAGCTCTGTAAGGAGTCGGGTGTCGGTGAAGTTGCAGAGGGTAAAGTTTTCTCCGTTATTGGAGGCAGGAAGATCAGGTCTGTCGTAAAAGACTGCGAAAAGGAACTCGCTCTTGGACGCCAGCCGATCGTCCCTATTCCGTCCGATACTGTCTATGTGCCGTACCCCGATCGCAACGACTGGCCGGACGTGAACCCCTGTGCACTGGCTGAAATCGTGGAGGATAAGGAATCGTCCCAGGAAGGGGGCCACTTGGCTGAGATTACCGGCAACGACCGGGCTCAATCAGCACTTATGAAGCCGCCCACGAGAGGAGGCAGAACTTTCTCGCACAAGGAGAACGTTGCGCCACAACCCCTTCAGACAGGCGAGAAGCTGGAGAGGCCGAAGCGCACGAGGAGTGTACAGGGAGCAATTCGCACAGTCAGCGCGCAGAGGCCGCCGAGGCCATCAAGGGAAATCCACAACGCGCCATTGGCTAGATCTGCCAGAGAAGTGCCATCATCAGACTCCTCCTCGGATGAGCTAGGCGAGATTGAGCCCATCCCCAAGGTTCCGGCGCCGGTCAAGAGAAAACAACCTGAAAGGGTAGACTCGCTAGAGCCGACTTCGCGCCCTTCCACACCCTCCGATCCCTCTCTGGTCGCTCATTCCGATCCCGAGTCGGTACTTTTGCGAGTCTCGACTTTCCGCGACAACATCGCCAGAGCTTTGGCCAACCGGCCCTACGCAACGCGGAAACCAGCCAGTTCGTATTCGCTCCCATTCGTATCAAAATGGGTGGACTACTCCAGGAAGCATGGAGTCGGATACGTTCTTGAAAACGGAAATATTGGATGTATCCTAGGAGCCACCACACGCGAACCGGTGACGCATGTGGTGGTCCGAGATGGCTACAGGCACCTGCAGGCGCTCGGAAAAGAGCCAAGCTCGGTTGACAAGGTGCCACTGGAGTACTACACCGACTGTGGGGAGAAGGGACTGCGCAGCACAGAGATTGCAAAAGAGAGGAGACGTACAACTGGCATTCTCTGGGCCAAGTTCGGCAAGTACATGTGCCAGCAAGGCCCGTCCCAGGGCGACGAAATGCAAAGTGAAGACGACAAGGTTGCCGTGTTCGTCCGATTCTACCAACGGTTCGGAAGCGTGGGAATCTGGGGATTCGGTGACGGCTCGTTCCAGGTAAGCGAAGTGAAGCAGATCATTGCGGTGAGAATAATCGCTCATGCCAGTCACAGTTCAATTTCCCCGACCACACAAAGCTGGTGCTCTCATCGGACGGCTGCTTCTGTAACTTTACGTGTCTGTCGTTGGAGGCAGCGCGGTACCTGGAGCAGTACGGCGAGGTGCCGTACAAGTACATTAAAACGCGCAATACTCTGACGACCTCTCTGCGCACCCTACTCAATGCGACGGGAGAAAAGGGCGCGCCGATCAAGGCGCTGGCAGAAGCGAACTACCTCAAGGAGAAGCTGCAGTTCATCATGACGGTCATTGACAGCTGGGTGGCAGGCGGCGGCCTTGGCTGTTCGACGCGGGAGACGGCGCGGCTGCGGTGGGAGGGACCGCTGGTTGAGGACGAGAGGAAGCAGGAATGGGTGACGGTGGGGCGGGCTGGCGGAGACGCTCCACGAGGCTCGGCGTAGGCAGCAGTTACTGTTATTTCGGGTTGGGTGTTCGGGGCGGAGTTGCTTGGGATTACCCTGATGACGCTTGGGCAGCATTGGCGGCATGGCTGGGCGTTGGACGAACAGCCTCTTTTCTTGTTACGCGTCTTGTTCTGTTGGGATACCTTAGGCAGCGTTGGCTTTCGTACAGTAATGACAAATGAACAGGCAGCAGTTAATTCGGTCTAGAGCAACGGCGGCGCGGGATGTGCGGGAGAGCGGCCAGCTGTCAGCGGGTGGATTGCGCGTCGGGCGCAGCACCGCCACTGCGCGCCACAGGCCTAGCTGGAGGGCCCCTTCTAACGCAGCGAAGCCCGGGGCGTGACGCTGCCCAGTGAGTGACGTCCGCCCGCCAGGCCTCTCATTTCGCAACTCCCGTAACACACCGCGCCCCATTGCGATCTCCATTGCGCGCAAACCCTCTCTCCCCCCACGACCCTCTCTCGCAGACTCGCGCCTGTCTACTCGGCCCAGGCTGCTTCTCTGAACCCGCGACACCCGCTTCCATTCGTGATACCCGCCCCCGACTCGTGGGGTACAGCTGTTCCTGACTGACTTCAGGGCGCACACCGGACCCACCATGGTGAGCCGCCGACAACCCCACGCCCCGAGAGCTCAAGCAACTTGACTAACCAGGTTATCCGCCTACAGGCCGTTACCAAGCGCGCAGGGCGCAAGAAGGACCAGGGCGGCTCCAAGCAGGCCGCTGCTGGCGGCGGCGGCGGCGGCGGCGGAAAGGGCTTCTCCAAGAAGGCCGTCTTCGAGACCACCAAGAAGAAGGAAGTCGGAGTGTCGGATCTGACACTGATCAGCAAGATCTCCAACGAGGCCATCAACGAGAACCTGAAGAAGCGCTTCGAGAATGGCGAGATCTACACCTACATCGGCCACGTGCTGGTCTCGGTCAACCCGTTCCGAGACCTGGGGATATACACGGAGCAGGTGTTGGAGAGCTACAAGGGCAAGAACAGGCTAGAGGTGAGAGTACCAAGGAGCGGGGCAGCGCCGCAAAGATACTGATTGCTACGCCGTCCAGATGCCTCCCCACGTCTTCGCCATCGCCGAGTCCGCATACTACAACATGAACGCGTATAAGGAGAACCAGTGTGTCATCATTTCCGGTGAATCGGGAGCCGGCAAGACCGAGGCAGCAAAGCGCCTCATGCAATACATTGCCAACGTGTCGGGTGGAAGCAACAGCTCCATCCAGGAGATCAAGGACATGGTGTTAGCAACGAACCCGTTGCTGGAATCCTTCGGAAACGCAAAAACGCTGCGCAACAACAACTCGTCACGATTCGGAAAATACCTCGAAATTCAGTTCAACTCGCAAGGAGAGCCCGTCGGAGCAAACATCAACAACTATCTGCTCGAGAAGTCGCGAGTTGTTGGCCAGATCAAGAACGAGAGAAACTTCCACATCTTCTACCAATTCGCCAAGGGCGCCGCGCAGAACTACAGGGAGATGTTCGGCATTCAGCAGCCGCAGTCCTACGTCTACACGAGCAAATCACAATGTTACGATGTGGACGGCATAGACGATCTCGCCGAATTCAACGATACGCTCAATGCCATGAAGATTATCGGCATGTCACAAGACGAGCAGGACAACGTTTTCCGCATGCTCTCGACCATCCTCTGGCTGGGCAACGTAACTTTCGTAGAAAACGATGAGGGAAACGCGGCCATATCAGACCAGTCCGTGGTTGATTTCGTTGGCTATCTGTTGGAAGTTGACCCGGCGCACGTCAACAAGGCTCTGACCCAAAGAGTCATGGAGACCAGTCGCGGTGGCCGGAGAGGCTCTGTTTACGACGTTCCGTTGAACCGCGCGCAAGCAGCATCTGTTCGGGACGCTCTTGCGAAGGCCATCTACTTCAACATGTTCGATTGGATTGTCATGAGAATCAACATGTCCTTGAAGGCCCGAGGAGAGCAAGCTCACTCGATAGGTATCCTGGATATCTATGGATTCGAGATCTTTGAGCGCAACAGCTTTGAGCAACTATGCATTAACTATGTCAATGAGAAGCTGCAACAGATCTTCATCCAGTTGACCTTGAAGGCCGAGCAAGAAGAGTACGACAGAGAACAGATCAAATGGACCCCCATCAAGTATTTCGATAACAAGGTCGTTTGCGAACTGATCGAAGAGAAGAGGCCCGCCGGTGTCTTTGCTACGCTTAACGACGCCTGCGCAACTGCTCACGCCGATCCCTCCGCCGCCGACAACACCTTCGTCCAGCGTCTCAACGGTCTCTCATCACACCCCAACTTCGCGGCACGCCAAGGAAACTTCATCATCAAGCACTATGCCGGCGATGTCGAATACGCGGTCCAGGGAATGACGGACAAGAACAAGGACCAGCTTCTGAAAGACTTGCTTGTTTTGGTCGGCCAGAGCTCGAACCAGTTCGTCCACACGCTGTTCCCCCACCAGGTCGATACGGACAACAAGCGCCGCCCCCCGACCGCAGGTGACAAGATCAAGGTTTCTGCGAATGACTTAGTCTCAACTCTCATGAAGGCCTCGCCTTCGTACATCCGTACCATCAAGCCGAACGAGAATAAGTCGCACAGCGAGTTCAACGATGCCAACGTCCTGCATCAGATCAAGTACCTCGGCCTCCAGGAAAACGTCAGAATTCGCCGTGCTGGTTTTGCTTCTCGTCAAACATTCGAAAAATTCGTCGAGCGCTTCTTCCTGCTGTCGCCGAAGACTTCGTACGCAGGAGAATATACCTGGACTGGCGATTACAAGACTGGAGCCAAGCAGATCCTTAAGGATACCAGCATTCCTGCTGAGGAATGGCAAATGGGTGTCTCAAAGGTGTTCATCAAGACTCCGGAGACGCTTTTTGCTCTGGAGACTATGAGAGACAGGTACTGGCATAACATGGCTATTAGGATCCAACGTGCTTGGCGCAACTACTTGCGGTACCGCGCCGAGTGTGCGACTCGTATTCAGCGGTTCTGGAGGAAGCTGAACGGCGGCAAGGAGTTCATCCAATGGCGTGATCAGGGCCACCAGGTCTTGGCTGGAAGGAAGGAGAGACGACGCTACAGCTTGACTGGATCCCGGCGCTTCATGGGAGACTACCTGGGTATCGCTAACTCAGGTGGCCCCGGTGAGGTTATGGCGGATTCCATCAGCATCAGAGGAGAACCAGTGCTCTTCTCGTGCAGGGCGGAAGTGCTTATCTCAAAGCTTGGTCGTTCGAGTAAGGCTGAGCCTCGTACTCTGATCCTGACGAAAAAGAACGTCTACATCGTCAAGCAGGCCATGGTCAACAAGCAAATCACAATTCTCGCGGAGCGGACAATCACCCTGGGAGCTATCAAGTTTATAAGCTGCTCAAACCTCAAGGACGACTGGTTCTCGATAGGCGCTGCTTCACCTCAGGAGCCAGATCCCCTCGTCCACTGCATTTTCAAGACCGAGTTCTTCACCCACCTTACGAATGTCAGCCGTGGCTCCTTTGAGCTCAAGATTGGACCGACCGTCGAATACAACAAGAAACCTGGCAAGATTGCTACTGTCAAGACTGCAAAAGACCCTCAGGTCCCACCGCAGCAGGACTTGTACAAGAGCTCAACTATTCATACCAGCCCAGGAGAACCACCCAACTCGGTCTCTAAGCCAACACCAAAGGGCAAGCAGGTCGCAGCGAAGCCAATCACCAAGGGCAAACTTCTACGACCTGGTGGCCCTGGCGGCGCTCCCTCAAAGTTGGCCAACCGGCCCAAGCCCACTCCTCCTGCTCCCGCCGCGGCACAGCAGCCCAGAGCCATGCCGCAGCCGGTTGCTGCATTGTCAAATGGCCATTCACGCACTGCATCGTCATCGTCAGGACGTGCGCCCCCGCCCCCACCTCCGCCGCCTGGACCACCCGCAGCGCCGAAGGAGCCTACTTTCAAGGCCCTCTACGAGTTCAACGGCCAGACAAGTGGCGAGCTCAGCGTCGCCAAGGACGAGGTCATCCTTATCCTCCAGAAGGAGAACAACGGTATGCTTTCCTGTCTCACCCTAATAATCCACACTCCAACAGGAAAACCAACTAACACCCTTTCCCAACAGGCTGGTGGCTCGCCAAGCGCATGGACGGTTCGGCCCAGGGCTGGGCTCCCTCCGCCTACCTCGAAGAAGTCGTCCAGCCCGCGGCCAAACCCACGCCTCCTCCCCCGCCGCCACCGCCCGCCTCGCGCCCCGTCCCCACGCCTCCCAACGGCGCTGCGGCCGCGGCCGCCAAGAAGCCGGCTCCTCCCGCGCCCCCAGCCAAGCGCCCCGCTGGCCGGAAACCCGCGCCCCCGCCCGCGCCGAGGGACAGCGGCTACTCGACGGCCGAGAGCGGTGCGAGCAACGGCGCCGGCGGCCCGCCGAGCATGGCGGGCGGATTGGCGGAGGCATTGAGGGCGAGGCAGGCTGCGATGAATAAGAAGGATGATGATGAGGATGACTGGTAGAGGTGTGCAGTGGGAAAGGTGATGGAGCGATAGATGGAGTTGAGAGCGGGACGAAGGTTCTTGGGCGGAATTGGAATTGATGGATGTTATGCGGAGGGAATTGCATGAACGGGTCAGGGCTTAGCAGGGACGACGTTTTTGGCCATGGGCTGCTTGGGACGGTCCCGCTTTCCGGCCTCTATTCCTACGTTGGGGGGAGGGATCCTTTTGAATTTTATTTTTTTGCGGATAGTTTCTTGTTACTTTTTTTTGCTTTCTCTCTTGCCTTTTATACCAGGCGAGAGGATTGGAATGAAAGGACAGGCCGATATACCTCTCTCTGACAAACAAAGGTGAGAAGGACATATGATGGTGGTGGAGGGAGATCAGGGGATAGATTCCGATGGAACTTTTTTCTTTTCAGGTTTGAGACGTGGGTTTAGTATAGAATCTATTTTTTTCTCTTGTTTAGCACTACCGTTTGCCGTTGGCTGTTCACTCTCGCGGGTTTGATGCTCATCCCCGGGGGTTTACTGCGACCATATGGGATACCTATGTGTGAAGAACGTTCCGGCAGGTGATGATTGGCTATTTTGCGATGGGACCGGAAGTTTCAATTGTCTTGATTATAATTCCAAGATCAGCCCTACACATTATCGAAATGGTCAGAGGCGTGGGTTGAGGGTCATCGCTTGGAATTGATCTATGGAACGAGGCAGCTCTGCCTTTGTACAAGCACCCATCAGCCCCGACCTCTGCGTGAAAACCGGAGCGGAGCGGGAAAGCTGGATCACACCACGTTCTTCTCGAGCCACTCCTCCCATTGCTCCTTAGTGAAGCTGCTGGAAATGCTGTTCTCCACAACGCCCTACATTGTTCCTGTTAGCCAAAGGCGGGAAGATTAGATCAACGTTCGGGAGCATGGACTTACGTTGAACACGACGGTCGGCGTGACATGGATGCCCACGAGGCGGTTCGTCTTGACCATCACCTTGACATCGTCCGTCACCTTGTTGCCGGTATTCAGCGCGCCGTCGGGGCCGGGCTTGTCCGAGATCTCGAGCAGGCCGTAGACCTCCCTCTCGTCCAGGCCGACGCCCGCGGCGACCTTGGCCAGGCGTTTGTACGTGTTGTTGCGCGTCTCGTTGACGACGCTGACGTCGAAGAAGTCGGTCTGGGCGTCGAACAGCGCGCGGCTGAAGTCGGGGAACTTGGCGGGCGCGAGGCGCAGCACGGCGGCGCCGGCTTCGTGGACGAGCGTCGACGAGGGGTGCCACGGCTGGATCTGCTGGCGGAAGATGATTTGGAGCTGGGAGTCGTATTTGGACTTGATGGTAGGGAGGACGTGGTCGTAGACGGTGGTGAACATCTTCTTGGAAAACTGGTGGCCGCCGGATGTCAGCGGAAAGGCCTTTTGCTTTGAGAGGCATGCCGGAGATTGCCTACCGGGCAGACATAGTCGAGGTCTGTGGAGGAAGGAAATCGGCTGTCAGCTGTGGCTCTTCACATGAAAGCGCGGAGGATGTGCATACAGAGCTCGAGGGTGTGCACCGTCTTCACGCCAGAAGCGAGCTTCTGACCAGCGAATTTGGGTGCCAATGCCATTTTCTTTTTGAATATCTGGTGCGTGGGTACTAGACTGTATACAAGAAACCAGAAGTGAAGAGAGAAGCGATCGAGGTCGTCGAAGTTGGGGTTTATGTGAGGGAAGCTATGGCACGAGCGAAACCCCGCGATGACGACAGTGGGGCCGATAAGTACCCTGGAAGCTTCCGACGTGCACCTTCCTCAACTTCAGTCATTTGCATGCAACCGGCCCAGATAAGTGATTTATTTGCAATCCGTTCGATCAAGCAGGTGTATGTGTGTCTCTAGGCCGCAGTGTACGATTAAGGAAAGCTGCTTGCCCGGTAAGAGCAACGCTGAAGGTATCATGTCATCCAACCAACGCCGGGAATAAAGCATTATCATCTCACGCCGAGTTCAAAACGCCCTTGATAACCCAGACCTCACCGTTGGCAACCTTGTCGGCGATGCCGGAAACCTCGATGTTGCCGGGCTGGAGCTGCACTACTATCAGTACTCTGCCGAGCGTATGTAGGCCTCTGAACCTTACCATCTTCTTGCCATCCTTGATTTCGTACCACACCGTGTTGCCCGCGAGCGACTGGATCTTGTGGTTCTCCTTCCATGGACTTTCAGGTACAATGTGCGCGTTGACAAAGCGCTCCAAGTTCTTCTGGGCGCGGCTTGGGCCATCGGCTCCTTCGTACGCGTTCGCACCCAAAGACTCGTACTCTCTGGGGTCCTCCCAGGGCTTGCGCGGCAGGCCGTGCATAGCGCTGTTATCAGGCGCCAGGATAGTGGCGTTCTGAGAGCCGTCGTTCAGACGGGCAGCAACCGAGTCGACATCCCGCGTGAACCCGCTGAAGATGTTGATGCTCCGATCCTTGCCCATCACGTCGGACAGGATCGGGGCGTCGTCGGACGAGGCGGCGGGCGGCATGACGATGCTGGGGATGTTGAAGGATGGCACTTGGTCGAGCACGTCGACGAGTTTCTCGCGCCACAGAGGTCCAGCTCGGGCGGATGTCACAAGGAAGAAAGTGGAAGTGAGCAGTGATCCTAGAAGCAGAGGGTGCCGCATGTTTGAGGATTGAGTTGTCAGGTTCTTGAGCAGGGCAAGCGGCGACTGGACCGGGCATGGGGATACCTACCGCCTTGCCCCGGCCGTGCGTCATCGGGTGGCACGCATCACGCTATCTTATCGGCACGTGCTAGCTCTTTTAGCGCGCCTTCCTTGCTCGCTTCGGCGCGCGCCCAAGCTTCCATCATATCTTCCTCCGCTGCTGCCTCTCCTCCGCGCCGACCTGAACACAGCAACACCGCCTGGCATTCAGCTTCGCGTCTTCGCTCGCACCGCATACTCGCGTGGGTGTATTCCTGCAGCTGTCACAAAATGGCCTTCTCCTTCGCTCAAACCACCGAGGTAAGTTACGGACGGTCCGCGCGTGTCCTGTCTCAAGCTCACATTCTTCGCAGGAGGAGTTCCGCGAGTTCGGTCGCAAGCACTTTCCCGGCGCGCCGCAGCCAACCATCCTTCCGCCCTTCGTGACGCCTTCTGCCAACTCGCAGCCTCAGGGTGGCGCGTCTCCGTCCTCCGTTGTCGACATTGCCTACAATGCCGGCTTCACGACAGGTGCCGGCTTTGGACACGCCATTGGACGCGCTTCCGGCTATACCGAGGGTTACAATGCGGCACTTGCTGAGCTCGTTGGCCAGACTGCCGATGCTACCGCCCCCGCCGAGCCGGATAAAGCTGAAGAGCAGGTCTACGCGGCTCAGGGTTATGAGGAGGAGGACTTAGGCTTCTACTCCGATGGAGCTAAGCGCACCATCGATGATGAGGACGTCCAGTTCTACCGTCGCTCTGAGCTTATGCAGATGCTCAAGGATGCTAAGAATCGTGTTGCTGAGCGCAAGGAGCGCGAGGCGGACGAGCAGGTTGAGTACGAGGCCGAGTTCGAGGCCGAGCTTCAGGCGGAGCTCGAGGCCCAGATGAAGGACGATGAACAGGAGAAGAGCGACGCCCATGACTCCGGTGACGCTGAGTGCAATGCTCCTGAGCAGACCGAACCAAAGAAGGCCGAGCCTAAGGTTGGACACGATGTCAAGGAAGTCAACCAGCCTATCACCCCTCTTGTATCGTCCACCGGTAGCCCTCTGACCCACGAGTCGAGCTTTGTCAAGCCCGATATGGTCAGCTCCTTGATGGAGGAGAATCAAGCTGATTCAGGTGCTAACACTCCCTCATCCACGACGAAGGTCGGTGACGAGTCTTGTAAGCGCCCAACTCCTCTTAGTTCAAAGAAGAAGATGACTGCTGTACCAGAAGCAAACAGGGGCAAGAAGCGCAAGCGTCCTGCTCGCAATCCTCCTCCGGATATCGAAGGCATCACCTACCGCAGGATTGCTCGTGAATTGGATGAGATGCCAAGCGAGTCGGTAGAGCTCGACTACTGACTGCCCTTTCTTGCGCTTCTAAGCTGTTATTTCCAAATTATCGATACCCATATTCGTCGTCAGCAGCTAGGGACCTGGCTTCCTTGTGAGGAACCAATGTACAAGGTATGTACAGCTTCCTTTGATTCACCACATCAGCATGTTATGATGAAACCTTCGTATCGTCATCCTTAGGCGTAGATTGAGACGCATGATGAGCGCTCAAGGAAGGAACGTCTTGCTGTGCACTTGGTGTACGCATGCACGGGACCTTGGGTGCCACATGGATAGTCTTGATACTGCCGAGTAAAAATCTTCTCTCTGACTACATGCACACCACACATTCGTATCGAAAATCTCGTCTAAAGCACGGCGCTGACTAGTGCTCTACAGGCCTGACGACTTGAAGCACTTCTAGAACGAAATTGCATTGGTAGAAGAAATTGCGAAGGTTGGATGCGTGTATTTGGACGGCATGCGGTTATGGATCATTACAGTAGTCGCGTCCAGGCAATCAAACCAGCCAGGCAAACGTCATCTTGCGTGTCTAGAGTGACTGCCCCACCTACAAGCGTAGGAGTACCCGGTTTCTTTGACAGCGGGGTCTCTTTAGCAACAGCTGCGAACGGTTGCTACCAATCCAGCAGTAGTTCCTCGACAGAGCCGAAATGGTGGTATAGTACCTTAGGTATGCTGTTCATCTTATTGAGAATTAAGATCGACGGTTAGGAACGCGTGGTAAAAATAGGAAAAATGTAGCTGAGGTGAATGTAGGCAGATACTGAGCGGTGAGGCGAGCGTGTGGGGATAGGAAGAATTGATGGGCACTCGACAAGAAAAGGCCAAGAATGCTTGTGTTGTGTTGATGGGACTTGACGCGGGCGGTTGCGCGGCCTGCAGCAGCGACACGCGTTGAAGCCGCGGACAAGGGGGCCCAGCTGCGAGTCTAAGCTCCCGCCGCCGACCAGGCCCCAATGCCGCCGCCGCATAGGAGACCCGACACGACCTGCGCCAAACTTGCTCTCCCCTCGCCCTCAGCCGAAAGATGCGCACCGCGACTGCGCCCTCGTCCAGTCCAACATGACCGCCTACGATGACTGGGGGTATCCGCTCTCGTCGTCGCGCAACCGCTTCCGCGAGCCGCCCACCCTGATGCAGCATATCCAACTATACGCCAGATCACTCCTCACCCGCTCCGCCATCTACAACCCCAATGCCCCCGCCGGCAAGGCCTGGAACCTCCGGCCAATCTTCTCCGTGCCAAACGTCCTGACCCTCGTCTGGCTGGTCTTCGTGTACTCGAACGAGCGCTCCGCCTTCCGAAACGGCATCGAGGCCTGCGACTGGGGCAACTGGGAGAGCTGGGTGCGCCGCCCGGCCTTGTATTCGATTACGGGAACTTGAGCGCTGACGCCATGGAAACAAACTAGCCCCACGATGCTACTCCGCACCGCCTCGTCTTCGTCGCGGACCCACAGCTCGTCGACCCGCACACCTACCCCGGCCGCCCGTGGCCGCTGTCCACCCTGACCGTCGCCTACACCGACCAGTACCTCCGCCGCTCGTGGTCGCTGATCCAGGAGGACCTCTACCCGGACACCGTATTCTTCCTGGGGGATCTGTTCGACGGCGGCCGAGAATGGACGGCCGACGGCAGCGTGAGCGAGGACAAGACGTGGAAGCAATATGGGGACAGCTTCTGGCTGCGTGAATACGACCGTTTTGGCAGGATCTTTTTCAACCACTGGGGCGATGCTGGAATGGCGCCGAGGTTGGGGCAACCGGGACGCAAGGTTATTGCCGGATTGCCTGGGAATCACGACCTGGGATTCGCCGCGGGCATTCGCACGAACGTGCGGAAGAGGTTCAATGCCTACTTTGGCGACGGTAACCGGATTGACGTCGTCGGGAACCATACCTTCGTCTCGATAGATGCGGTTTCGCTGAGCGCGCTGGGACATGCCGCCGGCTCTGAGGATATTTGGAAGCCGACCCAGGATTTCCTCGACCAGGCGCAGGCGGAGAAGAGGCGGGCTGTTGCGAGGGAATTGAGGGCGAGGAAAGGCTTGAATCCCAACCCGCTCTACAAGCACACGGTTGTTGGTGGCGCAGACATGGGAAAAGCGAAATTGCCAGTTGCAGATGCCGGCGATGTGGAGTTCCCTACAATCCTCCTCACCCACGTCCCTCTGTACCGAGCCGAAGGAACCCCCTGCGGTCCTATGAGAGAACACTGGCCGCCTACCGAGCCTCCAAAGGGCCAGAAGGAACCCGTCTTCCCCGACGAGCGTAACGCCATCGCCGTGCGGGGCGGCTACCAATACCAAAACGTCCTGACCAAGGACGTTTCCAAAGACGTCACCGAGAAGATCGGCAACATCGAGTATGCCTTCTCGGGCGACGACCACGACTACTGCGAAGTGGTGCACAAAGGCTACCAGTCCGGCGGCCACAGTGGCATCCGCGAAATCACCGTCAAATCGCTCTCCTGGGCCATGGGCGTCCGCCGGCCGGGGTTCGTCATGCTCAGCCTCTGGAACCCGGTCGACGACGCCGGACAGTCCCTCCGCGCGACGTCGGAGCCCACCGTGCAGAGCCACCTCTGCCTCATGCCCGACCAGCTCGGCATCTTCATCCACTACGCCCTCCTCTTCGGCATCACCCTCTTCATCCTCATGGTCCGCGCCCTCGTCCTCAAGATTAGAGCCTCCTCATCATCATCATCATCTAACCCCGACGACGCACCCATCCTCCCCCTCTCCGAGGACCACCACCACAACAGCGACAACAACACATCCTCCGCCGAGCAGGAGAAGAAGAAGCTCCACCTGGGATCCGCAGGCCACAGCCGCAACCGCACCGACTCGACGGGCGAGGGCACCTCGTCCAACTCGTCGACGACCTCGCCCGACAACAAAACCGGCCTGTCCGCCCGCTCGGCCCTCGGCCAGCAGCCGCGGAGCGCCGCCGCCGCCGCCGCCGTCCGCAACCCCAGCCCGGTCCCCTCCTCCGGCGGCTACGGCTTGCCCCCCTCATCCTCGTCATCGCCGGTAAACGGCTACGGCTACGGCGGTGGAGGTGGTGGTGGCGGCGGGCCCGGCGGCAATAACAACAACGGCGGCGGTGCCGCCAAGCTGCCGCTCGTCGCGTACGCCGGCTTCTATCCCGACCGCGCGGACGAGAAGAGGAAGGAGCGGGAGAACGCGACGGCGGTCAGCACGAAGCCGGCGAAGAGGAGGAAGAGGAAGAAGGGCGAGGGCGTGTTCAGGGAAGAGTTGGGCAGGGGCGTGGTGAGGATCGCCGCCGTGGTGCTGGGGTGGTACTTTTGGCTGATTTGGAGATGGTAAGCGGGGAGGGATGGGATGGGATGGGATGGATGCAATTCTCTCCGTCTCTCTATCTCTCTCTCTCTCTCTCTCTCTCTCTCTCTCCCTCTTTCCTTCCTATTTCTTTTTTTTTTTTTTCGCCGCGATGCTCCCTACGCTGTATATGGGGGACGGGCGGACGGACGGACGGACGGACGGACGGGCAAAAGGTGTTCGTTCTTGTTGTTGCACGCCTCGTTTTTCGATGACTACTACTACCACCTACCGCTACTACTACTACTACTACTACTACTATTGCTACTCTGTAACGATATTAGACACACCTGTATCTGGGCTTCCTTCTCTCTGCTTGGTGCATGGATTCGAGCTTTTTTTTTCCCCCGCTCTTTGCTGCATGTTACATGTTACATTACATCATGGGCTCGTTTTGTTTTGCTTGGTATGCTCAACCAAACGCCCCTTGCATGGATGGATGGTATCTGGCGTACGGGAGTTTTCCACAATCACGGGGAGAATGTGTGTATAAATGGGATAGGTATATATAAATTCCGACATTCTACCTTTTTTCATCGTCGTTCGTTGTCGAGGGGAGGGGAATAGATAGATTGGAAATATCTATATATCAACGTCATCATAAATTTTTTTTTACATTACTCTCAAGTCTTATCATCGTCATCTCGTTCTTCTCTTTTTCGTCTTCATGAGAACCTCAGAATCAGACGTGCATCCACCTCGCCATCCACGTCTCCGTAACCGTCTTCGCCTCATCGACCAGCCCCATCTCGAGCAGCAACTGCGTCGTCCCCCTCACCGCGCTCTCCAGCGCCGAGAAGATCCACGCATGCGTAAAGGACGTGTGCTCGCCGACGAAAACCGTGTGGTGCTCGGTGTGGTAGTACGCGGGCAGGTACAGCTCCTGCTGGCCGACGAGCGGCGACGCCCACGCGCCGGCCTGGTAGTTGTTGTTCTCCCAGCAGATGCGGTCGTAGGCGCCGGTGAACTGCTCCGCGGCGACGTCGCCGTGCACGGCGGTCATGGCGCGCACGACGTGCGCGACGTGCTCGGCTTCGGTCATGCTGCCGAGCGTGCGGGCGACGGTGCCGGATTGGTAGGAGGCGAGGAGAACGCCAGGGCCGGTGCTGTTGATCTGGTAGGACGGGTAGCAGATGTTGCCGATGCCGGCCCAGGCGTCGGTGGAGCCGCAGCCGCCGAGGATGGGCGGGGAGAGGTGCTCCCAGAAACGCGTTTCGTAGTGCAACGCAACCTTGCAGGACTGTTCGTAGTTGAGAGTGCTGATGGCGCGGGAGAGCAGGCCGGAGTAGGAGGGGAGCTGCCATAGGCGGACTTTGGAGAAGGGCACAGCGACGACGGCGTAGTCGAAAGAGAGCGAGTCGAGGGTTGTGCCCCAGGGGCCGTCGGGCCGCCATGATGCGGTAGTTTGCTGCGTCGTCTCGTTGTACGAGAGTTGCTCGACCTGCTTACCGAAGAGGGTGCGGTTGGCGACGAGAGGGGTGAAGGCTTTGGGTAGTCGGCTGAGGCCCTTGTCGATGGTCCGCCATTCCGTCGCCGAGAAATAAACTGAGTCATAAAGCCACTCTGGATTGTCGCTCGCGGTGGACACGGCCTCGTCGGTGACGTTGAGGTCTGTCTGCAGCTTGTAGCGTAGGTAGCCGGCCTCGGAGAAGTCGAAGTAGCCCTCGGCCACGGCCTGCTTGTGCGCGTCGAACACGTTGGTGGCGATTTCCCGCATCTTCTCCCATGTCAGAGCGTCCCAGTCTTCAATCGCCTCGAGGGCGTTCTCCACGGCGGTGACGTTGGAGTAAGAGAGGGTATCGTCGGTGGCGTCGACGGGGTCGTTGGCGCTCTTCTGAATCCATTTAATAAAGTCGACGGACCAGGCGGGATCGTGGCCGTTCATCTCATTCAGGGTGTCGGCTAACTGGAACACCATGCGGTGGTCCATGATCTGGATGGTATCATTGGTCGTGGTATTGGTTAGGCTGACGGGAAACCGCATGGGGCCCATCTCCTGGTATTGATAGTCCTCAGGGGCGGTACCATTCAGGTAAGAGGTGTGGACACGACCTCCAATGCGCTCGCTGGCCTCGATGATCTTCCAGTTGGTGATACCGACGGACTCGAGGAGGTACTACCGTACAAGTTAGGATGCTGGTTCAAAAGGTGAAGTTGAAAGGTTCGAAACCAAAGCCACACGCCAGGCCAATGGCTCGAATTGTAATCGTCTGGAAGGGAAAGGAATGACTTACGGCAGTCATCAGCCCAGACATGCCACCACCAATGATGCCCACAGTCTTGTTCATGGCTTGAGCCACGAAAGCCGAGTCAGGCTCCTTCTCTTTCAGATACTCGACGCCATCGAACCAAGGGCCCATGGGGTCAGCAATGTCTGCAAAAGAGGTACTCCTGCGAGATTTCCTTCTCTTGACCGTGAAAGCGTCTGACCTGCCGACCAGCTCATCTCCTGCAAAAGCATGCAGACAGCCACCGGACTGGATGTCGGCAGGAGGAAGCCAGACGAAGCGAGTGGGCCTGTAGTCCTCCCAGCCCAGATTTCTCTTGGCCAGCGGGTGATCTCCCACGTGAGTCCTGCCGACACGATGGTTTGCCTCGTACGGACTGGCGATATCGCAAGAGCCGTAGTGGACAGAAAGTTCGCCATCAATGGGACCGGCGAAGTCGATGTGAATGTTGGTCATTCCATCGGCTTCAGCAACAAAGGGCGCCTTGAAGACCACAGTTGTAGACCTTGGGACGGCAACGGCAGCGGCATTGCCAGCCAGGAAGGCAGCGGCCGAAACGAGACCAGCAGAGTGGAGGAGACCCATGTTGAAGAGGAAAAGACTTGAGAATCTGGCTGCAGAACCAGAGGGCAATTGGCCGCCCTCGCGGGGTTTTATACTCGGCAGAGGCTACACAGAATGGCAATATTGCGGGCATCTACCGAGCCTCAACGGTGAAGACCGGCCTTGGCACGCCCTGAGGTTGACCATTCGCCGGAGCCTGAGTCAGATCGACAAGATAACGGCAGTGGGCGGTGATGGTTTATGGTCGGGTCGAGGCAGAGCAATTGCCGGAAGCAGATTGCGGAGAGCGGATTCTCCCCGCGATGCGGCCATGGCGTTAGGCAGCTGGGCTGGGGCATACCTAGCAGGTGAGATTGGCCGTGTCCATGTAGTGAGATTCGTGAGGTGCTACGGTTTAGCGAGCGGTGCGACGAAACAGCTCGCAGCGATAAGGCGGGAAGCGGCAGGATTGCAGCAGGAACGCCTCGTCCGGGGCAAGATTGACGTAGTGGGCGGCCGGAAGTGGCAGGCCAGTGCTTCGTCCGAAGATATGTCGGGCCCATCGCCTTTCGCCGACGGGAGAGCGCCGGTCGGCTTTGCTGATATCGAGAAGGTCGATGCGAGAGTGGATCAGCGAGTCCGTGGGAGTTAGTCAGGCCCCCGCCGGCAGATCTGGATAAGCCGGTGGTGGTGCGGCTCTGTAGGGTCTGATTACGCGCGGCCAAAACGTAAGGTCGGTAGTGTCCAGCCGTAGGAGGGAGGACGTGGAGGTTCGGCGGGTGGCGCGAGAAGTCGGTGGCCCAGGAGGGAAAAGGAAAAGTAAACTTAGCGGAGAGACAGAGAGAGGAACACCTTAGTATTTTATAGCCTGCCGTGCAGCCGAGCCTTGGCCGAGTGCGAAATAGGCATGAGGATAGGCAAGCGCGGCGTGTGCAACGCAGCTCCCCAATTGCGCGATAGCCACGACCGACTCGTGACTTGATCGAAGTCGTGGCCGGAATGACTCGCCAAGCTTTTCACGTCGCCATCGCAAAAGCTTCGAGAGCTTCACATGTCCAACGCCGCCACAATTCCAGAACTCTCATGGCCGCCTTTGGACCTCTCTCTATTCCCCGTCCGCCACCCTCCGGATGAGGCCGGCCACTCGAAGCTTTCTACGACGACCGTCGTGGCTGTCCAAGCCGGATCAAAAACAGCGCCGGCCATGGGTCGTTTATGAACCTGAAGCACGTCGCGGGCGGGAGACAGGAGAGTCGCGTACCCCAGGATTCGTCCTCGATCGCGCAAGGGCGTTGCAGATGGATGAATTCCTTCGTACTCCAGTGAACCCGCTCCGAGTTCGCTTTACGTGCTCGCCGGATAAGCAACCCTATCTGGACCTGTTCAATCTGTACCTGTGGAAAGGCCTCGCCGACCCAACCCATCGCAAGACCGCAAAGGGACTATGGAGGCTGTACATCAAGTTCCAGCTAACCTCGCCAAAGTTTTTGCGAGCACTGTCCTACCAGGCTTGGAATGTGCTGTGGCGGACACAGTCTCTCCGCACCTTCGCCGAGCCCAAGATCGCTACTCACTTGACCCAACTGGCTGAGGATATGCAATCCGTCGGACGCATGGCCAACTTTGAACAGCGTCTCGTTCACATAGAGACACTCTTCGGTCAGGGCTCACGTGAAACTGCCATCGAAAAATGGCAGCGTGGCTACCAAACCGACACCGGACGAACCGGAGACAGCTACAGGCCTGAGTACCTGGAGCTCGGCATCCGCATGCATGCCGTCGCTGGAAACGTCTCCCATGCCCAGGACCTTCTCGTCGACCTGTTTGCTTTCCACCCGACCCTGAACCCACGCCTTATTCTGTATGTCTTCGACGCTCACCTTCAAGCGTCTAGTGAAGGGGACGAGCATGTGAAGCAAGCTTTGGCCCTCTACCTGCGCCTTAAGGACCTTCTCGGAGACAACATGGCTGTGAAGGATTATGAGAGGTGTTATACTGGCTTTCTGAAGGCGGGATGCCGCGAGCATGCCTTCGCCGTTTTCCGTGACCTGATGTCGGCCGGGGAACTTCGTGGCTCTGAAGGCTACAAAGCCAACGCAAGCGTTCTGAAAGGGTTCAATGACCTGGCCGCTGTCCTTAACGGTGCTGAGCAGCTGAACGAAGCCTTTCTTAGTGGTCTGTCTTCATTGCCGCTACAGCACCAGAACAAGTTCTTCTTTGGAAAGTGGATCAACCGATTGATCGGAGCGGGAGACGTCGATTCAGCAGCCCAGGTATACGAGCTGATGTTCGAGAGAGACGTGCAACCTCAGGCTCGCCACCTCAATGCCCTGATTGGGGGATGGATACAGACTCGCGACCCTGACAACATAGACAAGGCTGAGAACTTAGCCCTAAAGATGATTGTCAAACGTATCACTCTACTGCGGCGTCGCAACGGCCTATCCACATCACCCCCACGCGACCTATCCGCGAAGCTAAGGCAGCCGCAAAAGCTGTTCCTCCGTCGCACTCTTCCAGCTGCAACGAGCGACACATTCTCTTTCCTGAGGCAAATCTACCTGCAGCGGAACGAGGAACCGAAACTTGAGAATCTCTACACTTGGCAAGTTGTGCACGCTCAGCTCCGCACCACCACGGAAGCACTGAACATGCAACTATCCTTCTACCTTCAACGCGGCTACCTCACCGACGTCTGGCGCACCTTCAAACGCGACGTCCTCCGCCGGCCCTCGCAAACGGTCAAAGCCACCCGTCCGGACATCGGCACATTCGTCCTCCTCTGGGAAGCCTCGCACTTCAAGCAACGCACCTTCGGCCGCAGCAGCCCCTACGACCTCCGCTCCCGGCGCACCTCCTTCCCCCCACCCACCATAATCCTCCGCCACACCCTAAACTGGTGGTACAACACCACCGCCCCCTCCGCGCGCCAAAACGACCCCCGCACCCTCTCAGCAGCGCTCTCCCGCTCCCGCATCCCCAACCACATCGTCGCCACCTACGCCGCGTGGAACGACCTCGCCGGCTGCCTCGTCGCCCTGCACGTGCTGTACCGCTGCCTGGGCGCGCCCGTGACGCAGCACATGATGACGCTGCTCGCCCGCGCCCTCGCCCGCCTGGGCTTCCCGCCCACCGACATCCGCTCGCGCTCCCCCCTCCGCCGCCGCAAGCTCAACGCCTCGGTCGGCGTGCACCACAACCTCGACAAGATCCTGCAGGCGCTGCGCGCGTTGCTGCAGCGGCGGCTCGACGCCCCAGCCGCCACTCCTCCTCCTCCTCCTCCCCCTCCTCCTCCCCCCTCTTCGTCACTCCGGCAAGACGCTGCTGAGGTCGGGACCAGGACCGGGACAATGAGCAGCGGCGGCGGCGGCGGCGGCAGCAACAGCAGCAACGGGAACACCAAGAACAACGACGCCGACGCCGAAACCAACGCCAACGCCAACGCCGCCGCCGACGCCGCCGCCGACGCCGCCGCCGACTCGGGCCTCAAACGCCGCAACGAGCTCGTCCTGCTCGAGGCGCTGAGCGAGCTGACGCGCGCCGTGCTGCTGCGCCAGGGCGAGCCGCCCGCCCGCATCGAGGCGCGGGTGCACGGCGTCAAGCGCGCGCTCGGCGTCGACCCGGCCCTGCCGACCGGCGACAAGGACGCGTGGACGATCGCCGAGGAGCTGGGCATGTGATGCGATGGCGATGCGGTTTTTTTTTTTTCGTCTTCTTGAATGAGCGATGGCGATGGTGATGCTGCCGCTGGTCGTTTCGATATCGGCTGGTTGTGTGGCTGGCTGAATGCTGTGGTGGTGGTGGTGGTGGTGGTAAGCGGCGTGTAACATATGAATGGTTTGTTTTATGGCGCGGTCGGGGAGGTCTCACCTGCGGGCGTCTTTGTGTTTTCTTTGTTTTCTTTTCCGTTTCCTCTCGGGTGGGTGGATGGCGGGAAACGTGTGTGTGAGAAAAAAAAAAAAAAAGGGAGGCGTGTACTGTACAACACTTTGCATATCCCCACGGCGTTCGGAGCGGCATTTTGATTCGAGGAGAAGGAGAAGGAAGCTACTCAAGTCGGGTCCGGCAATCGCAATTTTGCTCTCAGCTCATCAACGATACCCAAACTCTCTCATTTGGTACTCAAATTGTAAAGAATTAATCCCACTGTTCACAAGATATGATATGCAAGCACACGCATGGGGACAAACACGATATTTTTTTTTGAATATCATTGACTATCCGTTGTCCGTATATGTATCTCTGTTCTGTACAAATTTGGGAATCTTTTTTGAGCTACTGTGAACCACCCTTTTTTACGCTTCCATAATGATCTCCCCGTCCCGTTTGCTGCCCGCGATTTCTCCTCCTTGACATGCATGGCAGGGCTTGTTGGCGAGTAGCATTGTGAACCAATGCAACTGGCCCCCAAAACCCATTCGAGCCAGCGTACGTACAAGGGTGTTGCGAGATGCGGGCGATGGATGGGGAGAAGGAAGAGGTGGGGAAAAGAAAAGGCCCTGAAACCATGCCCGTCTATGCAGATGATGAAAGGAATTGATAAAGTTTGCTGAATCTTATGTGGGAAAGGAGAAACAAAATGCAGAGTAAACCAGACTATCAGTGGGAAAAAGTGTCTTGTCAAAAGAAGAGAGTGACAAAAGTAAGATTGTGGAAAAGAGAGGTGCCGCCTGTGGTGATAGCAAACAAAAAGAAATGTCTCTGTAAAGGGAATATGCCAGCAAGATAGCAAGTGGTTCAGGAAGCAGAGAAGAGGATACTGCCTCGACAAAAGGCCCTGGAAAGGACATATGGACGAGAGTCCGACCTCTGAGATACGATGCGCCCGACAAGGTCTGATGTGTCTCAGCCGTCCGTGTACTGTTCGCTGAGCAGACGAGTATGGCTTGCTGCATCGCATCCTCGGTTTGTCATCCACAGGGGACGAATCGTGGCGATCCATGGAAATAGCATACGCAATGCTGTCGTCGGGATGACGACAAAAGGCCGTTAAGAAAGCGTATAATGGGGTATAGGCGCAATAGAGAATCTGAAGAGTAAAGAAGGGGTATGCAAATTTTTTCCCAGCCACACCGTTGAACGCCGTGAGGTTGGCCAACAACTCCTGTTTTCAATGATATTGCTCGTTGCGAAAGGATCCTGAGAGCATACTCTCTGCTGAAAGAGCGAGAGCGTGGATGTGTATGTGTATGAACGTGCTGAGGATGAGCGAAGTCCACGCCAACTTCCTACTCATCCAAAATGCGTTTCGTATGGTCGGAATGTGCTCGCGCCAAGGAAAAAAAAGAACGGAAGGCTTGAATCCAAGCTTGTCTGGAATACGCCCAATTGTGCATGTGCTCATTCGCAGATGGCCTTCGTAAGCAGGTTCGGCTCGTGCACTAGGCGAGCGAACTTTCTGCCCTTCGTAGAACGCGTCTCGCGGTGCTCCCGACACCTTCGACATCACTAGTATCCGTACTACTCATGCTGACCGACGTGGCGGCTGAATGGGATGCGGGTAGGCTGCCATTGATGCTGCCGTTGCGGGGCCTTCTGTTTGCCCTTCGAGCCTGTGCCTGTGACCCGCACGCCTTGAGCGTCCGGCGCAATGTCTTGAGGTAAAGCACATGATCTCTAGCCACCCTGCTAGCTTCAGTCACCATCATCCGCTGGTCAGCGGTATTGTCGAGCGTCGTGGGGTGCGGCGGGGTAGGACGAGCAGTGCGTAGAGGCATCCGCAGCCTTCCCTGGGCAGCGCCAAGCTGCATGGAGAAGCTTGAAGCGCTCCGAGGCGAATAGGTAGCAACCGATGTGCGAGGTGTCGTGAGTTGAGTGATGTCGCCGGAGAGAGCCAAAGCGGTATCGGGAGAGGCGAAAGTACTGCTCGAAAAGGACCCGTTTGTGGATGGGGGTGTGCTCGAAAGCAAAGAGTCCTGGTAGCGCCAAGTGCGAGGGGACTCGGGGTTGAAAGAGGGCACACTGGTTTGAGACACCTGACGCCGGCTCTTGATGGTCTCATCATTGAGGCCGCCTTCATCTGGAAGGGCGGTTGCCAAGGCGCTTGGGAACCTCGAGAAGGTAGCATCTTCAGATTTCTTCGAATCGCTGCCTCTCGTGCGCCTCTTAGGGTTGATGAGGCGATGAGCCAAGGAGCCGTTCGATTCACGCGCGATTGAAGACTTCCTCGATCCGACCGAAACGCGATGCTGCTCCTCACGACCTTCGACAATGGGTCCGTGGTCCGACACGTATCCTTGGCCCTTCTCATCCTCCTGGTCACCAGGCGTGAGAAGCCCAGAAATCTGCTTATGAGGCTCGGACTGAGATTGGCGATGATAGGAGGCACGATTGTTGTTCTGCGAGAGCTGCGCCTGCTCTTCAAGATCGAAGGGGTTGCCAGTGGTGATGTCGGCGTCGTTGCTACTGGTGAAAGAATTGACCATGGAAGCCGCCGTGGTAGGACGGGGAACAAGACCAACGTCAGCAAAGTCCAGATCGATCATCGAAGTCCGTTCAGGCGACCCTGGCGCCGACTGAGAGGTTAAGAAGTCATCGAATTGGCCAATGGGCTGTGTCGCCGCGTGGCGAAGCGGTGGACGCCACGCATCTCCCAATGGCGGCGACGGGCCAAGTCCTCCCGCAGGACCTCTGTTACCCGCTGAACTTCCCTCCGCTGCTCCCATTGGGAATGAGAATCCCGGCAGCATGCTGCCGCGACCGTTGTTCGATTGGGCCGCCATGGCGGGCAGTTGCAGCTCCTTCGTACCACGGCGTTGCACCAGTCGGCTTGTCCGGTAGTCTGGCTGCGACTCGTCCTCCGATACTTCTGCCGTTGCAAAGGTCCAATCCATCGTGCGACGGTTTTGGGTGTCTTCAGTTTTAGCGTCTTCGGGGATAGGCGGGGGCTCCATGACCGGAAATTTCCAGTCCTTCGTCGCACGCCTCGCAGTCTCAACTGGAGGAGGTTCCATCATAGGGAATTTCCAATCTTTGGTTGCACGCTTCTCTCCAGGTGGATCCATCATCGGGAACTTCCAATCTTTGGTAGCGCGGCGCGAAGCTCTGTTGGGTTGATACGTGTATTCCTCATCGTCATCGTCTTCCAACTCTTTCATGATCCTATTGATTCGACTGGCGCGCAAAGTGCTTGCATTCGCAAGATCCAGGTTCGGCGTCATCTCAAATCCAGCATCCACGGCATCTAGATCGATCATCGTGACTCTGTTCGAAGGCTCGGTCGGCTCCCAGTTGCGGAGCGCGAGATCAGACTGCGACGACCGATCCGGGCCGTCGGGCGGGAACATTGACGGATCTTCACCGAATTTGTATTCCGGAGCTTCCAGATTGAACAGTCTTTCCAATCCTTCTTCTCCACGTTTGATTTGCTGCTCCTTCATTGCCTTCTGGTGCATCATGAATTTGCGTCCGCGGCCTCTGGGCGCCGAAGCATCTTCCATGTCGTCCTGTCGCACGTCGCCAAATGGATCCACCATCGAGAGGCGCTTCTCATATGCAAAATCTCTTTCGAATTCCACAGTGGTGCTGAACACCCAATCCTCGCCCGTTTCAGATGAAGGATCCGCGTCGAGCCCCTCCGCTCCTCCTGCAGCCCAAAGCGAAGTGCGATTACCGCCACGATCTTGCCAATCCAAGAAGCGCTTGACCAGAGTGGATAGGCTGCCGTTTGGAAAGCTTTCCTCGGTTCCAAATACATAAGGATGCTCAAGGACTTCTGCAACAGAGGGGCGCTCATAGGGCCTTTCCTTGAGGATGAATGACACAAAGTCTCTAAGGCCATTGGAATATTGGTTCCCTTCTAAACGTGGGGCCTGGCGTCGGTTTGCGAGGAATTCGAAGTTACGACCAGCGTCCGGGGGCAATCCAGTTGCCATTTCGAAAATGGTACATCCAAAAGCCCAGCAATCAACCTCGGTCCCGTAGCCAGCGCCGACCTGGTCTTTTATCATTTCCGGAGGCATCCAGTTAGGCGTACCGATGATGGTGGATCGCTTGTCAAAAGTGGTCTCAAGCAGTCCGGACACACCGAAGTCAATGAGCTGAACATTTCCATCCTGACTTATCATGACATTTGCGCCTGTTTGCCAATATCAGCATATCGTGCACGATGATGCAGGAGAGTCGTGCGAGTTATGCAAAGAGTACTCACATTTGATGTCACGGTGAAGGATGCCTGCGTCGTGCACGAATTTCAGGCCAACCGCAACCTCTCTTGCGATGGGGATGATGAAATGCTCTTCAAGCGGCATCGGCTTTTGTGGAGTTCCACCCGGGGTGGCTCTCATCAAGGTGCGAACGCTACCACCAGCGACATACTCGGTGATCATCCACAGTTGGGAATGGAAGGCGAAGGACTCGTAGAATTGGTTGACGTTCTGAGCTGAGCTATCCCGGAGCTGCTGAAGGATAGAGGTCTCCTTGACGAGCTGCTTGACAGTCTCGTCTCGATGCTGGGTGGCCTCAGCGTAGTCAGCTTTGTCGATATCGCAGATTTTAATCGCAACAAGCTCGTTGGTTTCCCGATGTTTGCTATTCGAATGGTTGGTCAGTATGCAATAACTGATCAGGGTACGCTCGGAGTTCCATACCCCTTATAAACACGACCAAAGGCGCCCTTGCCGATGAGCTCAAGGAAATCATAACCAGGAGCAACAACGCCAGAGCGGTCGGCATGGAGCTCAACGGCTTTCTGCATCTCTCGCGCCGCTTCGGCCTGCCTGGCCTTGGCGCCATTGAGGCGAGGGCTCAGTAAGTCGACTGCCATGTTTTTGCCGCTCGAGCGTCGTCTTCCGTTGGAACTCCGGCGAGCGTTGCTTCGGACAAGAGTGCACTTGAAACTTGGAGGATCGAAAAGAGGTTCTGGTGGAGATAACGGCACGTAATCTACCAATAGCAGAGCATCGCGGAGATCAGCCGGTGGGAGTTGCGTGGAAGGGGGTGGCGTCGGGTAAGCGTCCGAAAAGGTGGTGATTGTGGCTGGTGCTGTCGACGGAGAGCTCGAGAAATCCGGATTCCTGAAAGTCGGAAGGTGCTCAGGCGATGAAATGGCAATCTGTTTTAGATGTGCAGAGGGTGGCGGCTCCGGAAAGGATGAGAACGGCTTTGCCTTGTGCAATATCTCAGACTCGGGCTTGGGTTCGGTGTAGACGCGACGAAGCCTCGGAAATTGTGGCTCCGGAAGCTCCTCCTCTGAGTCCCGTGTTAGCGGCCAAGATATTTGCTCCGGAGTCAGCTTGCGCCGGCTCTTCTTCCCGCGGCCCTGCCAGACCTTCCACGCCGGCTCGCTGGCCGGCATGGCGGGCAGGCGTAAGGTCGAGAAATCGAGAAGTTGACGTCGGGCGCAGAGCAGAGCGGGTTGGAGTTGTTTGGGACTAGGACACGGAGTAGTCAAGGGCAGTCATGGTGGGTTGGAGGTAGAAGGGTGTCAAGGTTGTGGTTGGTGGGATTGGGAAGTGGAGCGGCGGGCGGAAAAGGAAGCGGCGAACGGCGACTTACAGAGGCAGAAGGTGCAGCTACGCGAGGATCGGCTGGTTCAGATTCAATGACGTGATCCTGCGCATGGCTTCCTTGGAGTCGTCGCGCGGTCCAGTGAAAGCTGAGGCAAGGTCGCAGGGTTGCCTGGCGAATATCTAGATGTCACGGGTCGGGTTGGGCGGCGGGCGCGGTAGAGTCTCCGCCCTGGCAGCCGGCTGGACAATGGCGCGGCGTCTCAGGCTGCGGCGGCGCAACGGCGGGGCTGAGTTGGCCGGGTCAGGGCAGGTGCAGGTGGGTGAAGTCTGACCGGTGGACAGGTTTCTGTGGGCTGCGAAGTCGAGGAAAAGGAAAGGGTCCGCGTTGAAGGGAGCCGTCTGGCACGATCCGCGACCGGGATCCTCCCGAAACGAATGGCGCGGCGCCCCGTGCGGAAGGGACGAGCGCAGCCACTCACGGCGCCGCGCCCTGCCTGCACGCCTGGTTTGCCGCCACAGGTGATGTCAGCCCTGGCCCGCCTCTACTTCTTGCTTGCCCGCCCCGGACAGCCTGCGTCCACTCTTCTATCGCACACTGAACGCGTCGCACCTCTCGAAAACATGGCACCAAACGACAACTGGATCAACCGCTCCGTCCAGGGCGCCGTCGCCGGCGCCGGCGGCTATGTGGGCGGTTTCTTCAACGGCGTGGCCAACGGCGTCTCCGGCGTGGGTCGAGGCATTGGCAGCGGGTACGCTCCCTTCCCTCTTGGGCCATCCCCCCACCATCTCAATTGGGGCCCCGTGCTAACTCAATTTTCACCTCCAGCATCTCGAACACGGCACGCGGCTGGGGAGACGGCGTGCGCGGCTACGGCAACGGCGTCAAGGACGCGACTCGAGCCTCTGGTCGCCGCGCTCCCACTGCCGCCAACCCTCTGGGCATTGCCGGCGGCTCCACGCAGAGCGCAGCAATGATGAAGTCGAAGGTCAAGGGCATCACCAGCAGCGGTCCCGCTGGCTCTGCGAGCAACCCTCTCGGTCTGAAATAAGGGGCTACCACTGCCGGAGTTTGTTTAATTTGGTCACGGCAAATGATTTACGATGATTTGGATATACAACAATGTAAAACAACTGGGCGCTCCTCGCTCCCTTGCTCAGCCTCACAGTCGCTGCCGTCATTTCATAATGGATGTTCCTTTGTTCTATCTGTCACTGCGCTTTGGTTTCCTCTGGGTCTATGCGGCGGCACAAACTCCCGTCCCAGCCGTATGCCTATCTACGCCGGTTGACTGTGAGCCCTTCCGAATCCCCACCTATTAATAACAATACCGAAATGCCAATCCCTAATCCGAGTCGCTAAACTTTTACTTTTCCAAACTCCGCGCTGGTGGGAATCTTGCCCTGGAACCCAAAAAAAAAAAATACGCCATGACCAATGCCCATGCTGATCCGTGCTTCACCTGCTAAGAATCATGTGCTAACCTCCGTAGCGGTGCCGTCTTCGAAGGTCTCTTCATCTTCTGACTCGTCCGCTTGCGAGTCCGAATCGCTGCCATCATCCCCCTCCATATCGAGGCCTGGAATGCTCTTCCATTTATTGTAATCGCCTTCCATCCAGCGCTTACTTCTCGGCAAACTGTATGGGTCGAAGGGGAAGTACGAGTCCAGCTGAAAGGCGCTCTCGTTGTTCTTTGCAGAGAGGGCCGTCTCTCTCTCCTGCACGCCGTACATGGCACCAGCGGAAACAAAACGCGAAAGCTTCAACCGCTTGTTCGTCTCGAGTAGCGGGAATACGTAAAGGAAGTGAAGGTGGTGTGCGATGCGAGCAAATTGTGTGACGACTCCGGGAGAGCAGACTTTGAGCGGGTTGAACTTTGAGTAGATGTTGCGCATCATCGTTTCTTTCATTCCAGGGAGCCAGGCCAGATCACCACCTTGGAACAGAATTTCTTCGTCATCCGCGTAGCTGTCGGTCTCGCTAACAATAAGGTCGCGCCAGCGGAAGCAGAAGATGTAGAGGAGAGCCTGGGCCAGAGAGTAATAGGCGGTGTAGCGTCGTAGGTCTGGTCCTTTGCAGTTTCCCTCGTAGCTTACCCGGAAATCATCAAGCTGCTGTCCAAGAACCTGAAAGGTAGCTTGAACGGTATCCCTGGGCACATGAGCGCCGCGAGCGATGAAACTGGCGAGGTAAGCCGCAGCAGCGAGTCGCATGATCTGGGGACGACTCTTGTCGAACGCAAGCTCGGCGCAAATGAACGTGAACTTGTCGGTGTATTCTGGCGACACCTGCGCGAAGTGGAAGAGGAGAAATTGCGTGTGCCGGGACCTATAGGTCGGCAGAATGATGTTCTTGAACTGAGCAAGCAGAAATTCGAAAGTCTCCAAGCCATCCACATGCGTGCCCTTGACGAATATACGTTGATAGTACTCGAAAAGGATGTCGAGAATACTGTCCATCTTGCCGACCGAGTTCTTGAGCTCCTGAATGCGTTTCTGGTCGCTGTCCAGGCCGTCGTCGCTAGACGAGTCATCGTCGCTGTCATCATCGTCGTCGACATCGGACTCGTCATCGGACTCGTCGTCTTCGTCGATTGCCTCACGCTTGTACAGGGCCTCCTGTACTATAGCTTCCTCAAACTCCTCTTCCAGATCCTCCATATCCACCTGAATCTGGACGTCAAGCTTGACGAGGTTTTCCGTAATGAGAGCTAGAGCTATACCCTTGAGTTCCGGCGCATACTCCATGAGTTCCATGAGGTTGTTGAGGTATGTAAGGTATACCTTGGCAGTTTCCTGGGTGGACGGGAACGAGGACTGCAGCAAGGATGACAGGACGCCGCTTGCCGAGGGAATGAGCTGGAGGAGGCGCTTGAGGGTCTCGTGCACGCGTTGACGAAGCTCTGAGCGAGTGATTGACGGGTCTCTCTCAGTACGCAAATTCGGAGAAGGAACTATATGGTGTCAGCAAGACAAGCACGCGCGGGAAGCGTGAGGTCCGACATACCACCATGGAAGTACTTCACAAGCGATTGGAGGACCTGGCCAGTGTATCCTCCATGTGCGGACATCAAACTAGCAAGAAGCGTGACATAGAGTCGCTTGAAAGCGTCATCGCGAGCCAGCCACTGGCAGTCGAGAATGGCGTGGACAAGTCCGGAGCAGTTCTTGTTCAACAGGCTCACGTTGCCGATGAGGGCGACGACATATTTGCCCAGCAGCTTTGTGCTTGGGGCGGCGCTTGCGGTAGGGCGTGTGGTGAACAGAGTCTTGATTTCGTCATAGGACGCACTGTCGCCCGCAACGTGCTTATCTATGGCGCGTCGCACCTCCTCGCGGACGAGCTCGATGCCCTTCTCGTCAAAGTCCTCCAGCAGGCGGATGTCGACGGTGGGGTCGAAGGAGACCCTCGGCTTCTTGGACCTTGCAACGGCAGGAGCTTCATTGTCAGAGTCGGAATCCATGTGCTTGCGCTTGAGACTGGGGCCTGAGACGATGGGCTTGGCGGTGGATGACGGGAAAGTAGCAAGTGAGACCATGTTCTCACTGCGACATGCCAGTCTCGAGAATGTGCCGGATTGAGGAATGGAGGGTAACGATGTGGACGCGTAAGGGTCGCGTGGAGGTGTCGTGTGTGCAGGGCGGGCTGGATGAGAATTCGGCGACCTGAGCGTAATTGCCAAGCCTGCGCTAAGGCGCTAAGGCACGTGCGCTGCGCAAGGGTCCGAGGGTCCCACATCCTTTCGCCTTCACTTCGCAAGACCACCTCACCTCTGCTTCAAGCCATCTCACTATTCTACTCTTGCCCTCGCTTTCCAGATTAACGTCAGAACTCAGCTACATACAGCCCGCACTAAGGACCACGATCCAATCCTTTTGAGAAGTTTCCGGACACTCCTTACTGGGTACGCGCATCACCGGGAGCTTCCTTCAGCATAACGACCATCGGCGTCGTTGCCTGTGCCTCGGCCAAACTTGCCTCTCGAACTGCATCCAACCTAAGGTCCGTGCGGAAAATTTTATACTCCCAGCCCCACATCCGAACAAGCACCGTTTGTTCGCTCAACTGGAGGAACGAAGGTAACGAGCATACTTCCCTCGGTATTTTCAAGGCAGGAAAAAAGAAAAGAGTACTGGGGCTGTTCTCCGACTCCTTGGCTCCAAAATAAGAAGTGGTGGGCTGGACGGACTTCTACATCCATCCACTCAGCCCTCATTCAGCGACAACAACATGCCAATCAACAACCCGCCGAACGTCCAAACAAAACGCAAAAAGGAAATAGGTCCTACCCGGGATCGAACCGGGGTTGCAGGAATGTTCTAATGCGATCAGAATCCTGAGTGCTAGCCACTACACTATAGAACCGATTTTGCTCACGTGATGGATGTTGCTCTACCACTTGTGGGAGTTTGGTTTCGCAGAAGTCAGTAATTACTATTCAGACGTCTAGGCAAGACAACCGTCCGCTTTCCTATCTCACGCCGCGTCATTCCCCCTCGACATGCACCCCAAACTTCGCCTGGTCATTCTCCGCCGGCCCGCCGTACCACCATCCCATGCGTAACTTCACCCCGTCCCACATGCCCGCCGCCCTCCTCCGGTCTCCCGACCACCACTCGGCGCCCTCGGGCACGTAGCGCCGCGCGCACACCTCGCTGCCCGCCAGCAAGCTCGCCGTCCCGGCAATCGAGCACGGATTGTGCGGCAGCACCTCCGCGCGGTCCCAGATGAAGACGAGGAGCAGGGCGATGGCGGCGAGGAGGAACAGCAGCGCCTCGAGCGCGGCTGCCGGGCCGCGGTTTTGATGGAGACGCCACCGGCCAAGCGCGTTGGTGAGCGTCGCCTGGGAGGTCGGAATCGTCCCGTCGTCGGCTGCGCCATCGCCGAACCCGCCGTCGTCGGTGTTGTTGTTGTTGTCGTTGCCGCCGACGGTGTTGGTCGTGCTTCGCGCGTCGCGCATGTTGGATGAGATGGCCTGCGCCATGTACTCGGCGTACAGTCTGCTCCCCGCCTTGACGAACGCGCCTTGGTTTGCCTCCCCCAGCAGCGACGCTATCGGGACTCCGGCCTTGCCGTCGACGAGCGTCTTTACGAAACCGTCGATGCCCGGCAGTATCGGGTAATAATGCGCGTTGATGAAATCGCGGTCCATGTTGTCGGAGGTTTGCAGCTGGGGCGTGGGGCTGAGGTCGACCATGCGGCTCTTGAAGTTGAGAAGCGGCCATTCCCAAACCTCGCTATTCGTGTCGGGACTCCTTAAGCGCTTCACCGTGGTCTCATCGGCCAAGGGCGGATGTGCGGGGTCGATGGAGAGGTCGGCGGCACGGAGGGTGACGTTTGCGGTGACCTGCTCGAGATGCTGCGCGCACATGACAGCGGTCGCGTTAGTGTGCACCGTGGTGTTTTTGCTGGACCGGCCAGGGGCCACTTCCGAGGATGCTACGGTGAAACCGAAAGTCGGGCATCCGAAATTGCCTGTCGCAATCTTCCACCACCAAATCGAAGACTGGTATCCTTGGTTCTCCACTTCTTGATCGCTAATCAAGTCTATCTCTAACTCGACCCCCCACTGGAAGAGTGTGGCGCTGCCGCTGTAGAAGCTGGATGTGTTGAACGGGAACAAATATCTCTCCTCCCAATTCACCGTCGATTGGTTGGTGGGTATGTGTGCGCACCGGACCGGGACTGTGACGTTGAACTGGAAATCTGAGAAATCATCTTCCGGAAACCACGCTCTCACTTTCAAGTCTTTTTCTTCCATGAAGTATGAGGTGCAATCCAGTCTGGCTCGATAGGCTGGGAGCTCCAAGTTGATTGTCCCGTCTCCGCGGAATCCCGCCGTGGTGTCCAACTTGTTGAAAGCGAGGTCGCCGTACGTCCAGGCCGGGTAGCTCAGATTGGTGTACTCTAGAATACTTGTGGTGGCTGCAGCGTTGCGATCGTCAATGGAAAACTCGCCCTGGCTAAAGTTAAAGCCGTCTGCCTATCTAAGCGTCACTGACTCGACAACAGGAGCGGTGGTGACAGTGTAGAGACCAGAGGCGATGGTGGTCAGGAACCCAGCCGCGAACAGCGCAATGCCACTGAGTACGTGGTGGAAATGTCTGTTCCGGGCTGAGATCAGAATGCCATGGGGCAGTAACTTGCCCACAACGTTGGATTCTATTGTTGACTCCGCGAAGAAGTTGCCAGTTTTCAGGTGTGAAAAAGGGGCAAATATCGCCGAGGCACCCTCGACGCTGGAATAGAGAACAGCAACGGAAAGCGTGATGAGTGCCGAAAGATACCTCGGAACCACACGCAAGTCCGGCGAAATGTCTCGTATGCCTTGCTGGGTGTCAGAAATGCGCTGCAAGATGATTAGGAGGATCGCGAGGACGAGCGACACCGCGGCCGTGAGTAGTAAGAACCACGATCTTGTGACGACAGGCCTCCACCATCCGAGTGGCTTCTCTTTCACTGGAGTTTGAGCGGGTCTCTGCTCAAGCCCTTCATACGCCTGCACTTCAAGAGCAAAGTTCTGGTTTGAGATGGTGGTCTGGAAGTGCCTGCCGGCGGTAGCGTTGCGAATACTGCTCATTCTTGCGGCTCCCAAATCGGTCATCAGCTTGGACAAGCCAGGACTGGTTGCCAATAGCGTTACCGTTGCAGCAAGTGGTGCTGGATCGCGCGGAACAGCAGGCTTCGGCCCAAACCACCAAACAAAGAGTGCAATGAGAGAGAGCATAACTTTATCTGCGCTGTTGTCTAGGCGCTACTTCAAGGAGGGGGCCCCAAAGTTAAAAATAGGCATACCGAAGGTGCGGGGGCCGAGCCTCGTAACGTCTGGCAACCGTGGGCAAGGGTTGATGATCAGTTGATTGGCCGCGTCACAGCAGGTTGCAAAACAATTGCGCCTACCCATATCTGTCTTACAGATATATTGCACCGATCTCACAGGGGCAGTTGAATCCAATATCCGGACGCGATTGCCTTCATTTAAAATTCACATTTACGTCCGGAGATTGGATTCCACTACCCACGCAGGGAGCTTGCGACGTCCTCAATAAGGGTCCGAAGGCTCAACTCTTCTACTACTTGCTGTGGCGTCAACGCCTTTGATCGACGCATCGGGTGTAGGGATGCCAAAACTCTCGCATGCGTGTGGCGAGGTTCCCGATGCGATCCCTTTCGGAAGCCCCATTGCAACAGACTCAGCCCATTAACAATGAGATTCAGGTCTTTAGCTTAAAGCAGACGCCGAACTCCCGCGCGACTACCCGATGAGTACCAAACAAAAAAACAAACAACAGACAAGTTTACTCGTCATCCCTCTCTTCCCCCTACTCCACCTCCCTCTCCCCCCCCCCCCCCCACCTCCCCGTCGTCCTCCCACCGCCCTCTTCCCCGGTGGAGGGAGCGCAGCTCCATATTCGTCGCCGCCGCCCCCACAGCCGTCGTTGTTGTTGCTGCTTCTGCTGCCGCCCCGAAGGCCTGCGCGACGCGGGCGGCCCACACCGGGCGCCGGAGGTCACCCGGGTTGCGGACCCCATACCACGAGGACTACGCCGCAACGGCGCGAGCGCGGGGGAGGGGAGCGGCGGCGGCGGGCGTCGAGGTAGCCTGCGGCGGCTGCTGCTGTTGCTGCGGGGCGGAGGCGTCGGGCGGCGGGTTGGCGGGTGGCGGCGTGGCGAGTGGTGGTGGTGGTGGTGATGATGGTGATGGTGGTGATGGTGGTGGTGGTGGTGACGTTGCTGTTGCTGCCGTTGTTGTTGTTGTTGTTGTTGTTGTTGTTGCTGGTGCTGCTGGTGCTGCTGCGGTGAAAGCAAAGAGTGGGTGGTCGTCAAAGAAGAATAAAGGAAGGGGAGAGAAGAGCGATATACTCGGCGGCCACAGACTGGCACGTTCCCTTTGCGGGACGCACGTATTTTGGGGAAGCTGCGCTTTCCCGAAGTGGCGAGTGAGGGAGGATATTGAGCGCTGTTGAGGAAATCACTGCGGATGTCAAATTCTTTGGAAAGCTCAACTGCTGGAATTAGCTTTGAAGACGTCAAGGCGAGACTTGGAGCTTTCGCCGAAAGATCCTCCGCACTTTCTCCAGCAGCGAGAACCTTCGGTTTGCTTCGGCTGGTTTTTCGATATTGACAGCCGCCGCAATCGCTTCAACAGCACCCCAACCTCCGTCGTCAACATCCCAGATGTTGGCGAATTCTGCTTGCGCGGGGAAGGGACTACCACTCAGCACTCTCGCCTCGTTGAGTTGCTTCGTCGTCTGCGACATGCGATGCACAATGCCTCGCGCATGTTTGGTCAATACCATTTTCTTCCAATCGAGCTGGCACCAGCCAAGCGGGTAGTGCACTGGCACCCAAACCTTGAGTCCATCTCCTTCCAGCGCCTCGAAGTACCGCCTCTGCGCTCTGTCCAACGCCCCTGTCAACTTGTCCTTCTCGCTCGGCGGGGCCATAAATATCCGGGGAATGAGGACATGCCGGTCGAACCACAGCTTCGATGCCAAAGCCTTGGGCCCGCGCGTCGCGAGGATGTGCTCCAGGCTTCCCGTGTACACACGACCCTGGGCGCCGACAAGAGTAGTGAAGCGGGTTATCGTCGCAGCGACGTATTCAACCGGAAGGCCAACCACCCGAGCAGGCTCGGTAATGTTCTCGACGCAGAAGGTGGTTATGGCGGATACGTCGAGCTTGCGCGCTTCCAGATCATTGAAAATAAAAATCTCGCACTGCTGGACCAAAACGCGGCCTACCTCGAGGAAGTGTTCGGCAATGGCGCTGGGTAGCTGGAATTCGTCGCCAGAGGGAACATGACCATAATCGGCGGCCAGAACGAAGGCCAGCAAGCTCATAAGCATGGATACGTGATCTCGAACACGTATGGTTGGACCATATTCGGAGCAACTATGCTCGGACAAGTATCCAGAGTTTATGGCTGTCAGACCAGCCGATTCGTGAAGAACTTGACCGTATCGGGGAAGGGAGTCGTCTGTGGTTGCATTTGAGATGGTTTGGGCAGCCGACGATGATGTGGCCTGGCCATCAAGCTGCTTGGTAGGTGTAATATCCATAGTCGCCGTAGAGGTTGTTGCTTGGTGGTGGCTTAATGATCTTGCAGCAGGTGATTCCAGTTGCCTTTTATATTTGTCGGCGTTTCAACGTTGACCAAGAGTAACCATGGTTCGCATCTCAGGGTCGTTCGCTACCTGCACTCGCGCCATCAAGGTTTCGTCATTCTAATATTGGAACATGGATTTTCTAGCGACACATACTTTGCACCAAAGAGCCGAAAGCAAGCTTTCTGTCCATGTTGCACATGATTACATGACTTGGCCATGAACCACCAAACCAGAAGTTAAAGCAGTGGTAAAACTGTGAAATATGGTGTGGCTTGTTATCCAGTACCCGATGACAACGGGAAAGGGTTGAAACGTCGCGGCGGGTGATGAACGTGAATTGTTGAATCCATACTTGTTTATGTTTAAGACTCACTTTTACGTCCAGCTATTGGATTCGAATACTTACAGAAGTTGGATATAATAATAACACAACAAGGTCGAAGGGGCCGAATTCTTTCATCACCCGCCGCGACGTCTTTGATCGACGCGTCGGGTGCAGGGGTGCCCGGGCATGTGTTGCGGGGTTCTGCATGAGATCTCTCTCGGAAGCACCATACACAACAACCTCAGCCCATTGAGCCAATTAGTACAAGGTCATCAACGTCTTCTTGTCTTTCAAGGCCGGCGGGGTGCTCGCATGTACGCTATTATTAGATGGGAGAGCCAGGCCCCGCCATCGGAAGCCAAACCTCGCGTGGCCGGCTACTCGTGCAGCGCACCCCGCATCCTTTTTCGTATCTCCCTTCCGTGACAGCCAGCAGCGCAGGGATGGAGGCTCAATAGAAGCTTCCCGAGCGCACGCGACGGACAGCCCCACCGATGGCGTTGTTGCATCGCAGACGGGGAAGAAAATAAGCGAATGAGGAGATGCGCCTGACTCGGATTGTGCAAGACCTCGCGAGAAGGACGCCATTCTGCAGCGTGTCGGACGATTGGGGGCTGTGCTGTGTATGGTGGACCGAGAGTGGCCGACAAGGGGTGGTCTGTTACTTCGTTCTCTGTGATGATCAGGGCGGAGAGAAAAAGGCGTGCGGGTGCTAATGCTGGGAACGGAAACTAAGTCAGGCACTCACTGCTGTATGTCAGCATCCAATCAGCGACGCTCCAGCCAGCTAAGCAGCAGCGCGGAAAAAGACCGCTGAGGGCGATGATGAAAGCATCTGCGCGGACGGACCAAGGGGTGGCAGCGCGGAGCGATCGATAGCCGTTGCGAGCTGCGAGGCTGGTAGATTGGTAAGGGTTTGTTAAGCATCTGGGAGGGATTGCCAATCGCCCGCAATCAATCGTCACCTACCCCCGCGCACGGGCCATAACGCAGCAGCTGTGCCCTTGTCCCCCATCCCCCGGGTTAAATAGAAGCTCCCAGCCGCAAGCGGAGTGCTCTTCAGCTCCCATCTGCTTAAGCCGTCGCTCTCTGCACTCCATCACCTCGCACCTTCCAATCGTCAATTGCAAACAATCCGCAACAATGGCTCCCAAGATCGCCATCGTCTTCGTACGTTTACCCCGCCTAGCTCGCCTGAGCCTGAGCTCCCCTCACCTTATGTCTCGAGGCTGACAGCTGTAGTACTCGATGTACGGCCACATCAAGCAGCTGGCCCTCGCCGAGAAGAAGGGCATTGAGGCTGCCGGCGGCACCGTCGACCTCTACCAGTACGTATTCTCCGCATCTCTGCACCACCCAATGATGCAACGCACCCGCTAATTCTCTCTCTCATCAGGATCGCCGAGACGCTCCCCGACGAGGTCCTCAGCAAGATGTACGCTCCTCCCAAGGACGCCTCGATCAAGACGCTCGAGAACCCGGCCACGCTCGAGCAGTACGACGCCTTCCTGTTCGGCATCCCCACCCGCTACGGCAACTTCCCCGCGCAGTGGAAGGCCTTCTGGGACAAGACGGGCGGCCAGTGGCAGACGGGCGCCTTCTGGGGCAAGTACGCCGGCCTGTTCGTCAGCACCGGCACCCCCGGCGGCGGCCAGGAGAGCACCGCCATCGCCGCCATGTCCACCCTGACCCACCACGGCATCATCTACGTGCCGCTCGGCTACAAGCACACCTTCGCCCTGCTGGCCGACCTCAGCGAGGTGCGCGGCGGCTCGCCCTGGGGCGCCGGCACCTTCTCCGCCGGCGACGGCTCGCGCCAGCCCTCCGAGAAGGAGCTCCAGCTGGCCGAGGCCCAGGGCAAGGCCTTCTACGAGACCGTCGCCAAGGTCAGCTTCGCGTGACTAGCTAGTGACGGAAAGCCCGAGGCCGCCGCCAATGGCGCTGAGAAGAAGGATGATACCCCTGCTGCCACTGCTTCCAAGTCTCCCAATGAGCCTCAGCAGAAGGGGAACAAGGACAGCGGTCCTTGCGGCCTCCCCGTCAAGTGCTCGATAATGTAAACCGAAAATAGAAATAAACGTACCGTTTCAATGATGAAGTTTTGTTGTTCTCAGGCCTTGATAAATCAGTGGTGCCGCAAGCCAATCCTTGGGTTGTGCATGGGGTCGGTTATAAATTCTGGGTTCATCAGGAACCCCAATCGCCCGTCACATCGCTCACCGATTCCCCCAAGCATGCAAATTATTGAGTCAATTGAAATATGTTCATAGTAAGATCGGGTATATGTACGCTTTCGTATCGTGCGGCGTAATTTATTTGGTCCAGGGTAGCCCCAGCTTCTTCATCTCGACAGCGAGCTGAAAGATGTAGTCCAAGCTACAAAGAAAGAATCGTCAGCGTCATCCGAATAAAGTTGTAGTGCAGAACGCCATATGCATACCTCTCACACTGTGTCTTGGCCTTGTGCACGTTGTCCCCCCAGACGTAGATGCCGTGTCTGCGGACCAAGACGGCGTAGGTGTCGGGGTGCTTCTCCATGGCGGCCGCCAAGCTGTCTGTCAGGTCCTCCTCGTGCGCCGTGTTCTCGATGATGGGGATGCGCAGGCGGTCGAAGTAGCCGAGGTTGCCCTGCTTGCCGCGGCCCTTGGGGATGCCCTTGATCTGCTCGATCATCTCGATCTCGAAGCACGCGTCGGCGCCGAAGTCGCGCTCGACGAGCAGAGTGACCAGAACCGCCCACTGCGAGTGCGTGTGGATGCAGCAGCCGGCGCCGTTGTCGAAGGCGGCGAGGAAGAGCGGGGTGCAGGCCGAGGGCTTGAGCACCTGCGGCTTGCGCAGGTACTCGCGCGTGTTGTAGTCCAGCACGAACATGTCGGTGGGCTTCATGAGCTCCTTCTGCACGCCCGATGGCGCGATAAAGATGTGGTCATGCTGCTTGATGCTGGTGCCGCCGCCAGTGCCGGTGACCTACGAAAGTCGGGGTGGTCAGCGGCAGGGCCCTGACGTGCGGGTGAGTGGTGATGGTACCCAACCCAGGGTGT
The DNA here is from genome assembly GCA_022560015.1 of Diplodia mutila. Taxonomy (NCBI): domain Eukaryota; kingdom Fungi; phylum Ascomycota; class Dothideomycetes; order Botryosphaeriales; family Botryosphaeriaceae; genus Diplodia; species Diplodia mutila. The sequence continues at coordinate 116,147 of JAFISB010000019.1, forward strand.
AGAACTTGCGGCAGAGCTCGCAGATCAGGTTGGCCGGGTGCTCCGGATCAGAGGAGTGAATCAGAGCATCATTGTTCTGTTCGGAAGCCATGGCGTCGAGTAGGGCGTGTTTGTAGCCTGCTCGAGAGGAAAAAAAAAAAGCGGCGGAGAAGGCGGGGATGGGCAACTTTTGCAGATCTTATCGATAGTCCGGATGGCGTCACGCCTGCCCGCGCCTGTCAACAAGAACAGCACCGTGATCAGCAGCAGGACGGGAGCTGTACGCCATGCTTACCAAATACACGCCGAGCACTATCTCTACCCCAGACATGCTATCAGTGGAGCTCGGAAACATTTCCTTAAATACACAACCTTTGCCTGCTTATTACCACTGATATATCACCGTCCTGTGAGCCATGATGCAACCCTTTCTCGAACATCCATGCATCATCCACTGACGCTCTCGAGTTCAGCTTCCCCAGCGGGTGGGCCATATGTTGGTTCCACTCTGGGTCTCCAGGACCGAGCACCACTTATATAAGCACATGTACCCACCAACCCACATCAACAAACCGTGCTCTCTTCTTCTCTCCCCCGCCCTCCTCCTCCTCCTCCAGGTATAAGTCCGTTTCAGAGAAAAAGAAGAAGAGCCAGACCAGCCACCATGCCCAAAATTGCCATCACCGGCGCCTCCGGCAAACTCGGCGGCGCCGTCCTCCGCAACCTGCTCTCCCACAACCTCCTCCCGCCCCAAGACATCGTCGCCACGACCTCCGGATCGCCAGACGACCCGCGCTGGCGGGACGCCCGATCCCGCGGCGTCACCGTCCGGCACGCCAGCTACGACGACCGAGGATCCATGGAGGCCGCCTTCCGCGGCTGCTCGCGGCTGCTGCTCGTGTCCACGCCGCGCATCGCCATGGACTTCGACGACGCGCCGCCGGGCCGCGGCCGCGAGGCCCACCACCTCGCCGCCGTCGACGCCGCGCGCGCCGCCGGCGTGCGGCACGTCTACTACACGTCGCTGGGCTTCGGCGACCGCAGCAAGGCCGGCGTCATGCGCGCGCACAACCGCACCGAGGACTACCTGCGCGGCCTGTCCGACGTCGACCACACCGTCGTCCGCGAGGGCCTGTACAACGAGTCCTGGCCGCTGTATCTCGGCCACGGCGACCTGTCCGGCGCCGACGACCGCGCCGAGATCGTCGTCGCCGGCGACGGCGCGATCTGCTGGGCCGCCATCGACGACCTGGGCCTGGCGACGGCCGGCATTCTGGTGGATGAGGAGCCGCGACGGTGGGCCGGCGTCACCGCCACGTTGGCCTCGACCGCGCCCGTGACGCTGCGGGAGGTCGCGGCCATGGTGTCGGAGGCCAAGGGGCGCGAGGTCGGGCTGAAGCTGGTCGGCCGCGACGAGCACGAGAGGTACTACGCCGAGCAGCGCGGCGTGGAGGCTGCGTACGTCAGGTGGTGGTCGACGACGTACGACGCCGTGCGGGACGGCGAGTGTGATAAGAGGGATCCGTTGTTGGAACAGATCCTGGCGAGGTATGGAGGCCGCAAGCCGAAGCCGATCCGGGAGACGATAGAGGAGATGTTTGCACGGCGGTGAGAAAGAGGATGTCTCCTGTCTTCGCTGTCGTTTAATCGAGCGCCGTATCGTATATATGTCTCCATGGAGACATTTTGAATAGCCACAATATTCAAGTCTTGCTCATGTAACTAGAGTGAATGACTGGCATGAGGAAAATGACATAGGCAATTCAACATTTCTACCCACGTATCCAGAAATGCCTCTGGTCTTTGGGGAAGCGGGCAAGTACATACGTCGACAAGCTTCACTGTACAAACACACTTGCATCTTCGAAAAGTTGATCTGTCGAATTCCGTCTAGCCCCTTCATCGTCACCCAATTGCTAGGAGGGGCCCCTACTCAAATAATAAGTTTATCTCGCTTTGTTTTGCATCACTCTGCTCCCTCTATTCAAGGGGCAGACGTGTGCACTTCGACCAACCATTCATCATCCATCGCTGCCGTTTCACGCCGTAAAACTCTTTATATACAAGTCCAACCGGATGGGAGAAGTAATAGGGGGAAGGCACCAGTAAAGTTCGAGGATTATCTCGACTAAGCTGCAAATAGCTGGCGGCACCTAGAAACGAAAGGCAAAGAAGCAGAAGAGAAATCTGAAACCCCGCAAGCTGCTGTGAAAAGAAAAAGGAAAGGGATGTTGCCTGGAAAACTTCAATGACGGACGTGCTTTTGCGGATACGTTCGCCATGGTGACCGGGCCACGCTAGGGCTGCACTCCACCAACGGGCGGTCATTCTGATGAACGACTATGTAGACCCCACAGAGGAAGGTTCTTAAGCGGTAGCGGTAGCCTCAGCGGGCTTCTCATCTGCCTTGCTCTCTTCCTTTGCAGTCTCAATGCTTTCTGCTGCAGGCTTCTCCGAGTCCTTGGCATCTTCCATAGCGACATCGCCTGCTTCGGTAGCCTTGGTGTCTTCAGGCTTGGGCTCATCAGCCTTGGCCTCCCCAGACTTGGTCTCAGCAGGAGCATCCGCTGCATCCTTCATCTCGACGTCTTTCGAAGCCTCCTCAACCTTGGGTTCAGCCTGAGGTTCTTCAGACTTGGGCTCCTCGGTCTTGGGTTCCTCGGTCTTCGGCTCCTCAGTGGGGGCTTTGTCCGACTTGGCCTCTGCGGTGTCCTCCTTTGCCTCGACACCGTTGGGCTTCGTCTCGCCGCTTACATTCTTTCCCCAGGCGTTGAGCAGATCAGCGGAACGCTTCTTGAAGTTGTACACCTCTTCCTTGGGGATTGAATCCAGTTTGATAATCGCCTTCAAGACCTTGTTGATCTTCGTATCCTTGATGATCTTCTCCTCGAGGTCTTGGTGAGACTCGAGCTGAGTAAAGTACTCAGCCATTTGTTGCATCTCTTCCTCCTTGGGGGTCTGGTCGCGGGTCAGGAAACCCTTTTGGAGACGGTGGCGAAGGTAAAGAACTGGATTCACTCGTTAGATCCCAACCTCTTAGACGGATATTTTTTTGCAACAACTTACTGGCCTTGGAGCGCTTGTCGAACCTTGCCTCGGGAGTGAGATCTTCATCGACTGGCTTGGGCGTGGCCGACTCCTCGGACTTCTTGGAGTTCTTCGCCTTCGAAGCTGGCGTCTTCTTCGTCTTCGGGGTTGAAGAATCCGCCGGCGTCTTCGGGCCATTGACCTTAAGCTTGGTCTTAGGGGTCTTTGCGGGCTGGGAAACTCTTAGTTACGTGTTCACAGTTAGGAAAACCATAGGCTTACCTTGTCGTCACCAGCGTCGACATCAGTCTTCCTCTTCTTAGCACTCTTCTTGCTTGCGGTGTCAGAGCTACCAGCTGCATCTTCCATCTCTACGTCTTCGTCGCCAGCCTTGTTCTTCCTCTTGCCCTTCTTGGCAGCCTTTTCAGCCTTTTCAGCTTCCTTGGCAGCACGCTCTTCTGCGTCTTCGGCCATCGCCTTCTCATGATCCATAAGAAGCTGCTTGAAATACTCAAGGCTCTGGCCTTCAGCCGCGACTTTCCAGGCTTCCCAAAGGTTCTTCGCTTTCTTGCCCTGGTCGTTGTTCTCGACCGCCTTCTTCACCTCGTCAAGATCGAGACGGGTGAGCTCGGTGTTAACTTGCCATGCGCTGCACTTCGTATCAGAATCGTGTCCGAAGGTTAAGGGGGGACGAACTTACAACTCGTTGGTACCCAGAAACATAACCGGATACCTGCGGTCACGGACATTCTTGCCGTTGTCGGCGAAATCCTCACGATAGGTTCCATCGGGCCGGATTGCGCTGACGGGTCGCTTGGTAAGCAAGGTTTCAGGGAGCATACCCTCATCGCAGATGATCACGGGCCAAGCAGCGTAACCCTTCATCCTAGCCCACCAGTAGGTACCGGGCTGCACGTCGAGGTTGAGATTGGCCATGGACTTCTTGCTCTTAAGCTGCTTCTTTCCCCCCTTATCGCCACTGGTGGACTTGCGCCTGCCATTGGATTTCGGCGCACCGTTGGCATCGTTACCAGCCTCAGCTCCTGGATGATCGTCAGAAAATGTGGCAAATCTTCGCGACGGCGAGACTCGTCGCTCGTCCGATAGCTTCCTGACCTGTATCCTTTTCTTCGGTGTTGTCGCCATCCTTCTCCGACGTAGCCGGCTCTTCGACGCTGGTGGCAGTGGGTTCCTCAGTGGAAGGCTGGGCTAGGCGAAGTGACATCTCGTCAGTATCGTCGCTTGCGGGCGCACGCTTGATGTGCCACTCACCCTCTGAAGTAGTCTCAGGGTTGGTGTCGTCTTTGGGGGCGGCTGCCACGCCATCGGTGGTCGCGTCAGCGGTGGTGGCCCTCACCTCGACGGCAGGCGCCGAGGCTTCGTCGGGCTTGGGCGAGGCAGCAGGAGCCGGGGCAGCAGCCTGGTCGGCCATTGTGGTAGATTGGATCGACACGCGAGATCTGGTGTAGGACGGCTCGAGGGCGACGCGTTGGGCGTGTGCCGTGGACGTAAACAAGGGTCGCAGTCGTGGAGCGCGACGGGGAGGGTGGTGCGATGATGGCGAGGTGGGATAGGAGGATGGAAGGCGATGAGGTTGATGTTCGGGCGTGGGTAGAGGAGGGTGGGAGGATGGGCCTTGGGGTTTTCAGAAGGTCGGGGAAGAACGACGACGGAAAATGTGCCCAGGTGCTTAGTCAAGGCGGCGACGCGACGCGAACGGACGTCACAACGCGATGCGCGACACAACACCGTCGAACAGAGCAACCAATTGCGCCGAGCGTGCAGGTCGCGTGTCGGTCGTCCGGAAGAGCAGCGGGCCTGGTCGAGTGAGGAGTCGCGTGCGAAGGGCTGTGGTGTGGGCGGGCTGAAGGTTCGCTTCGGCGAGAGCTGAGCACATCAAAACCAAGGTGCCCGAGCTTCCGCGTGGTTGCCTGCAAAAGTGAATGAGTCTTCTGGAGGCTACACCCAGCCTCACCGAGTCTTTGTCGATCGACCTGCGTCGTATCGCGCCATCATCCGCTGGAGGCACCCATCGCGACCTGTCCGCCCAAGCGGGGTAGCTCTGTCTCCACGCGTCACGGGCGCGGGAGCCGGCCCACGCCACACCAGCGGACGAAGGTTGCCGAACACCAGATAAGAAAAGCCGGTCATTTTTCCGAAGATTCAATTATTTCGTATTTGCTACCTCAATGCCTGGCCGTTCCGGTAGCAGTTCCGCATCTGTCACATGTTATCAGGTGCGCTTCACAGAGGGATTGGAGAGTACTTGCCCATTCAACAGGACCACCCCTTCCCCGGCCCAAGCCCGTTGTCTTCGCACCCAGGTTTGTTCCCTTGCTCTTACAACTTCATCGAAGCCGTCCTTTCATTTGCAGTCCATGAACCAGGTGGGGGGGTTTGTAGTGCGAAATGTGCGTCTGTTGTGAGATAGTGGAGAGACTGTACGAAAAAGAAAAGGGAATCTGCGCCCGACGGGGCATGTCCATGCAAAAGGAGACGCAGGAATTGAGCACCCGTACCGAATGACTGGTACATGGCTCCGGCAAAGTGATTCATTGGGGAATCAACCAGCCGGAGCTTGCAAGGGTGAGGAAATGAAAAAGGACGAGACGATAGTGTGCACTACGCGACAAGAGCAGCCTTAAAACGACTGACCAGCAGAATCTTACCACTCGCATTCTCGGTGATCCTTGTGGGACGAGTTGTTTCGAATACAAATATCGTAACACTTCGCCCTCAGACTTTCGTCGCCCACATCGTTTTTAAAGCAGAAGCCGAGAAGAGTAGTGCTTCAAAGTATGCCCCGGTAGACTACGCGTTGTCAAGATATTACGCGGGATTCAACGCATGCTCACCTCCGCTGAACCAGGGTTGCTTGCGCGGCAGTGTCCCGCAAAGACGGCATTGTAGACGGCGAAGACCTGATACAGAGCGTAGCAGGTTGTTTCCCTTGATAGGCGCGGACCCCTACGTAGCGCTAATGCACAACCTCCAACATTGCGTGTCCGCTCTGTGTCCACACCAAACGCTGGCCCGTCGTCGCCTCGATGAGACAGGCCATATGTCCGACGGAGATCCGGGAGCGTATATAAGTAGGACATGGCGATTGAGTCGACGTTGGCAGCGATGGCTAAGCTCCCACGGCGGGGCGACGTGTGGTCAAATTCCGGGGGCTAGGTGCGAGACGCAGAGCGGTCAAGGCGACCGGGACGTGTTGGGCATTCGCGGCACGCGGCGGATGGCTCGACCAAAGCGGGCTCGCATCGCTGTGAAAAAGTTTGGTTTAGGTCGTGGACTTGGGTGTGCCGGGCTGGGGCTGGCGTGTCCAGGTCCGAGCGGATAGCGGGCTCACGTTGGGCGGGAGTCTCGCTTGCTTAGTCAAGGCACCACGTGAAGCCCCGGGACCTGGCATGCCATTTTCTCCAAATTTTCCTCAAGAGCAAGCTGCGAGATTATTTGCCTGGATTTGCATATAGGCTTGCGATAACAGGGTGCCAGCCTCCTGACTCATGGGACCGCGTGTCCGCGCCCGTGTACATGCTTATCGATGTCAGATCTAAATCTGGAGCACCGCGCAACGGGAAGGCAGAGAGCAAGGGCCCCTGTGACGATTTCAGGTTGAACCATCTAACTTAGCACTTGATTGACACAGCTGAGCTTTCATTGGACTAGTCCGGTCAGTCTTGTCCCGCTATAACGCAAGGCATGTAAATGTCGTTGCGAGGGAGCGAAAATCGCATTTCCTAAGTATCACTGGCCCTGTGTTGAATGCTGGTTTGGCCATGCCCAGAAGACGATCTACCTGACTGGAACCGTTCGGAATTGTTCATGACGTACGACAGCCCAAGTCCTGCCGGCACTTTGCTTCATCCACAACGCAAAAGTCCCAAACGCCTATCTCATGCTTCCTTCCAAGCAATATGCCTGGCTTCGTCTTCTAGTGTCACCATTTCCCTCGAAAATGGCCCAGTTCATGTCCCATTTGCATTCCTAGGGTCTTCTCTTCACAAACTCCTCCAGATCCGACTTGGTGGCTACTCCCAGCACGAAGCGCCTGCTCGCATCTGTCACAACCGCGAAGTCCTGCTTCTGGCCCTCCGTACCCTTTCCCTCGAAGAACTCCTCGAGCTCCTCAAGCGGCGTATCCATGGTGATGACTTTGTAAACGCGGCCTTTGCGGCGGAAGCGCTGCATGGCGTCCTTGACAGGGCTTGTGTCCTGGACCTTTCCCTCCTTGAGCTGCTCCTTGAGGCGGGGGATGTTGAGATAGCCGAGAAGCGCGCGGTTTTCCGGTGACACGACGGTCAAGTGCGTGTAGTCGCGCTCGAAAGCCGACATGAGCGCGTGCGAGACCGGGTCGGTGGGCGAGACAGACAGGGCAGACGGCGGGTCCAGGTCTTCGACCGTGGCCTATACGCAGATACATTGGTGAGCTCTGTGCATGTCGATTTTGGGTCGGGCGACGTCGGAGGGGAGCACCGCGGGGCGGGTGGGCTGGGAGGGTGCCGGGGCGAAGGGAGCCCCGCCGACAATTACATGCGCGCAACTTACCCCACGATATTTGTCGGCCCACAGGGACGTCGTGGCAGATGGCGCCCCGTTAGGTGTACTGGCGGTCATTGTGCTAGCGGCCATGGGTAGTGTTGCTCGAGCTTGTTGCGAGGAAGGAAATCCGTGTTGAGTTTTGAGTCAAAGAAACGGAATGACGTGGGGCAAGCATGTGAGGTGAGGCTCCCAACTTTCATCATGCAGGGTCTCCCGTCTTTTACGAGTCAAACACCTCGCAAAAACCTCACGTCAATTCTGGAGACGTTGTTTATTGATTCAACTACTACGCCTTTTTGAACGCCGATTGGCTATGCACAGCACCGTCGCATCTAGTACTATCGGTTTCACTCCTTGAACACCAGCTTGAACTTGAACACTGTCAGAAACGCCGGGTCTGTGACAGCAACTTCCTCTCCGCTGGCAAGCAAATCATCCAGCTTCCTCTTGAGGTTCGGTCGTGTCTGCTCTTCCAGACTAGGAGGGAATTGCTGGTAAAGCGTCTTAGCTTCCGATCGAATGCTCGGCTTCTTAAATTGCCTGTATTCTTAAGGTTAACTTCATCGCTAAACGCTTTCGAACGAGCACCTACGTCTCCGGTCTCTCTGCGAGGCTCTCCAGAAATTCCTCCAGTGAGTTCGCCGCGTCGACCTCGAGCGTCCTGGCGAGGTTGCCGCAGATGGGACAATCGTCCTTCTTCTCATGCTCGAAAGTGTAGGTGTACACGCTATCGTCGCCAGTGTAGTACATGTAGTTGCCGTTCCCACTGTCGGGCATTCCAAGAGGAGGGTTAGTACTGGTGGCGATCTTGAAGGCTTCATTGCAGCATGCCGCGGCAACGATAGCATTAGTTGACGCAATCGCAGGGATGATGTTCTTGACCACTCCCTGGGTCATTGAATACGTGACGCCGGGAATGTTGAATTCTTTGGCACGGATGAGAGCCTTGTTGTAGAGCCAAGTGATGTGCTCAGGATCGTCAGTGTCAAGCGTATCTCCCTTGCGCTCTTCTTCCCAAGCTATGATGTGCGCCCACTCGATACAGTGCTGCGGCTGTCTTGGGATGGTAGCAAGTGTACAGAGCGGAACTGCAGCACGTGGGGCGTGCATGTCAAGCTGGCACTCGATGCAAGACGTCATGGTCGGAAGAATAACGCGCGCCTGGCCCTTGAATCCTGAGGTTTGGCTTAGCAGTGGTCTTCACACACGACTGCGGGCTTTTGGTTAAAGATAGCTTACCTTCCGTGCCACCATCGATCAACGGCTTCAGAGAGTCTGGGTTTTCGGCGTCGACCATGTCAACAAGTGTGGCATTGATCCACCTACGAGCCTCGATGCTGTCCAGGCCGCACACTACCATGGCAAACTGCAAGTAGAAATCCTCGTCCTTGTCCTGGATTTTACCACAATAAGGCGTAATCTTGACGCCTTTGACGCGCTTCTCCACGAAACGAGCGGCGACTTCGGCCTTGTACTTTCCAACATCGGACTGCCGGAAGAGGAACTGACGGTTGAGGTTCGAAACGTCGATGGTGTCTATGAAGCTGGTCAGGTCATGTGATAGCGGGTGGCGCAATGCGTGATTTGGGCCATACCCATGTCGATAACATAGATGTCTTTGAATCCGGACAACGCAAGGTTCTTGAGGATTTCGCAACCAAGACCTCCGGCACCACTACTTGCGGTGAGCATAGCACGAAAGCATAAAGAAGAAACAAGCATACATGACCCTGATGACATATCAGCACGTTATCACCCAAATATTTGTCTAGAAACCACTCACAAAACCTTCATACTAGCCAGAGCGTCAAGGACAGCCGGGCTAGGCTCGAAATCAGGGTCCGCGAAAGGGCCATGTCGGCTAACGATGTTCTGGAGGTATTTCCTGAGAGCTGTTAGCAAAAGGTATCGAGAAAGACGTGACGGGCATCTACCATCTCGCTGGGGAAGAGGCCGTGTCATTCGCCATGGTTTGTGGTGACGAGATCAGCTTCCGTGCGGCGGGGATGTAAACGGGAGAGGTGACGGAGCTGTTTGGGGATCCAATGGCGTCAAAGCTCCAGCCGGCTTATCGATAACCGCCGCTGCCTAATCCTTCGCCGCGGTTTATCCGCGCGCCGCTGCTGTTACGTCCCGTTTGCGCCCAACTTCTTCCCTCAACACCGGCTTCTCGGCCCTGTCGCCATGACTTAGTGCGCGACGATGGATGACCTACTGACCGCCGTTGGGACCACCAGGCTGAAGCCTGTTGTAGCTCTCGAAGAACCCCTCTCCACACCAGATCCTACCGGGGATCCTGGAGCTACCGGTGTAAGCTCTCCGGATCAAGCCTTAGCGGCTCTGCGAGATCAACCTGACGCACAAAAACTACACCATGTTTTGAGCTACCTCGGGGTGACGACCAGGAACTCAGACGATTTCAACATCAAAGTTCCAGGGCCACTTTCTGCACAAATTATCAGCACGCTTGTGAACGACACGATCCCGAATTATTGGGACGCATGGCCAACTACGTTCTCGTCTGATGACGACAAAGGCATCCTCATTGAGTGCCTAAGGAGCATCAGTGGCCTTGGTGCCATCGTTGCGCGTCTCAAAGGCTTAGTCCAGGATTCTCGTCAGCCCCAGAAGCAGCCGGGCGGGAAGTCCAATAGTGCTGAACAGCAAATCAGAGTACTTTCCGATGCTTTGGCTAATATCCTACAAGAAAGCGTCATTTTAGATCTATGGAGAGTCATTCAAGATTTTACCAACGTTCCCACCCAGAGACAGATCCTGTGGCGCGAGCTTGTTTCTCTTCTCGCGGCTGGAAGGATCGTCTCTGTTGCGGCCCAGGCAACTGATTTGCTGAAGAGTACGACAAGTGATCAGTCTGATCCTTGGTATGCTTCTGGATCAAACTTCGCACAGTGGATTGGACGCTCCACAGCTATGTTTGTCAGTAAAGCCGCAGACTCAACTGGATCAGACGGTGCACTTCTTTTGGGGAAATCCCTAACGCTTGGATATCCAGGTGAGCTCTCACAAATTTGGAACTACATCATGCAGCTAATTTCCAGACAATGTTTTGTGGGGGTTCTTGTCACACTTCCCTCTCAACGATGTGAACAAGCTTCCATTGTTCCAGCAAACCATCCGAAAACTTCGTGCACACGAGCAAAGACAGGTCCTTTTTACTCTTTTGAACATCCTGTCGAGCAAAATCCTCGCAGTTCGGGATGAAGACCTCAAAGGGACACAGAAAGCCCTTTCAGCTTCTATAGCGTTTCTGCATGCTGTCACAAACAGCACCGATACCATGAAGGAAAGTCTCACTCTGTGGCTGACAAATCCAACGGGCGGGTGTGCAAATGTATCGTTTGGCGCGAGACGTGTTGCTGTCGCCACCCTGCAATCGGATGAAGGTGAGAGATCGCCCCACCGTAACAAGCAATTGCAGAACTAAGGTATTATAGATAGGATGTGTAAAGTCGTAGAGAGGAGTATGGAGCAATTTGGGGATGAGCTTTTTATCAGGCACACGCCCATCCTACAGCAAGAAGGTAATAACCCTCGTTGGCGGCAAAAGGCAATCACTGACGCATCATAGCTTTGGCTCAAATCCTCCTCATGTCCTCAGGCTATATTCACCGCATGCAACCCATGCTCTTGTTCACCCTAGCAAGGTCAAGTGTACAAACGCGGGGCACCTCGAATCGTCTAGGGTCTTCCTCTCCACGCGCCCGCTTCCTGGGAATGATCGTTGCTGCGGCCATATCCGAGCTCGTAGACAAGCCAGAGAATCAGCTCAAATTTGGTATCCCTGATACTGAATCCGAAGAGGCAGGTTGGTTCAGGCAACTCCCTCAACTGAACGATCGAATTGGTAGCATCGAGGACTTTGAACAAGCGGTGGCCGGGCGGGCGACTCCGACCACCAAAACCGCACGTCCCCAATTGAAGGCAAAGCAAGAGGTGGGAGATTCCCCGGGGATACCGAAGAAAGGGCATTCAGCAGCAGGCCCGAAGATCATCGAGATCATGAACGATTCAGACGAGGACGAAGATCTCGTGCCTTATGCGAAACCAGACTCTGATCCAGAAGACGACTCCGAGGACCCAACCCAGGTTACCAGGAATAAACCGACAGCACCAGTCTATATACGTGACCTCCTGGCGGGCCTTCGAGAAAGCGAAAACTACGATCGTCACCAGCTTGCGCTGTCGAGTGCAGCCAATCTTATTCGACGGAAGACAGGTTTCGGCAAAGAGGTCAAGGACAATCTTGAAGAGCTTGCTTCCGCCTTAGTTGGCCTGAATGACCAGTTTGAGCTGGACAGCTTCCAAGAGATGCGCCAGCAGGCTTTGGTTGCGGTTGCGATTGCCGAGCCGACGCAAATGGGGCCATACTTGGTGAGATGCTTCTATGCTGGCGATTATTCTATCAACCAGCGTATCAGTATACTTGCCGCCATCGGTCTTGGCGCACGAGAGATGGCTGGATTCAAGGAGGATGGAGACGAGTCAAATTCCAGGTCGCGCCTGGACCAGAACTTTCCCTCGAAAATGCTTCCTGAGAAGCTACACCGGATCTATTCAACAGAAGACAATGTGGTGGACGCCATTACGAACAAGCTGAAGCATACCATGATATCGCCTCTAGCACTTGACGCTGCAGATAAAGCGGCCGGGCCCAATGCACTCAAAGTCCGCACCTTCTCGTCACGCATGGAGGTGGAGAAAAAACGTAAAATCATCACCAATGACCTCGCAAAGGTCGTGGCACAAAGCCTCTTCTTCCCGCTTACTGCTGGCTGGTGGACACATTCAAGAGCATTGTAAGTCTACAACTATGGGCGCGCTGGCTGCTTATGCTGATTCTCATTAGGGGCACAAGCAACATCTACTACTCACCCACTATACTGCCTATCTTTCTCAAGACACTTGCCATACTCCTGCATTCTTCGGGGTCGTCCACCCTCTCTCTTCCACAGATGACTTCGGAGCTCTGGGATTTGCTGCTTGCAGTCAGAGCGCCCGCTCTCACCGACTCTGCCATCCTCGAGGGAGTTCTTTTTGCGTTGCTGATGCTGTTGGAGGTGAATGAGAACCAGCAACGTCTCGTACACGAGCACGGCAGAGAGCTTCTGGAAACACAGGAATGGGCGAAGATGGTATTTGATCGCACTGGCGGAGGAAGTGGTGAGGAAGAACGGGTCAGGACGCTTGCGGCGGGAGTGCTTGTGAAATGCGGGGAGGTGATTGAGAGATATCAAGGGTCGTTGATGGGCGACATGATGGATTTCTAGATCTAAACTGTCGATGCATATCTATACCAAACATGGCCCAGAGAAGGCGCTCGAGCCATCTGTGCGTTTATGCTGAGAATCGCCGAAGTTTTGACTGCTGCTGTCAGCGGGTGACAAAAGAATTCGGCCTTCCAGGGTAGTGGAATCCAATAGCTGGACGCATTTATTCACATTTAAGACTCACATTCGCGTCCAGACACTGGATTCCACTACCTACGTAAGTTGGATATAATATCTTTGGCGGAATATGGCCGAATTCTTTTGTCACCCGCTGTGCTGTGCGCTCGCAGCTTCCAAAATGGCGGATATGACTAAAGCGGTTTAGCGTGGTCTTGGCGCGTCACGGTTCGGCGGTGCAGCAGAATACCGCCGCCCGCCGTTCCTCAGCGCCGCATCGTCGACAACTTCCTCCCACCCCCGCTCTACTGCTTGGACGGACGCACCTACATGTCGGTCGCATAAACTGCCCACCCGGTCGAAGCGCATACTGGATCATCGCCGCCACTAGCTCGTGAAGATGTCCGACGGTAAGCTAGACGCCCTCAACGTCACCAGCAAAGCTAATGCCCGTACAGCCGACTTCGAGACCATCAAGCGCCTGCAGCAGGAGCGCAACGCGGCAGCTGCAGGGAAGAAAGGTTCAAAGACTTTCGACCCGGCTAACCAGAGGACTGACAACTCAACGAAGGCCTCCCTGACGGAAAGCTTTGATACCGACCTGTATGAACGCAATGGCGGCAACAAATACGACGGCTACCTCACCTCCATCCCCGCCAACGACGATGAGGACATGGATGATGCCGACGACGGCCGCAGGCTCGTCGGCCAGTACACCGCCACCCGTGCCCAGATGGACGAGTTCGCCACGGGAGACGGCATGGAGGAGGACCTTCTGATGGATCGCGAGAAGCAGGCCCAGATCCAGTCTCGCGAGACCGACTATCAGAGGCGTCGCTTCGAGCGTGGCACCGGCGACGAGGAGGGCATGAGTTACAAGGACATCATGAAGAAGCGTGAGCGCGAGCGAGAAGAACGCGAGAAGCAGGAGAAGAGGGCGAGGGGCGAGGATGTCGACGAGCACCAAGCTACTCTGAAGGATGGTGGCGACAAGACACCCACGGGTGGCGACAAGACGCCCACTGAGAATGGTGCCAACGGCGCCGCGGCTGGCCGCAAGCGCAAGAAGCGTTGGGACGTCTCGTCAGAGGACGCGGCGACTAACGGTACGAACGGTGCCGCCGAGTCTGAACCCAAGAAGCGCTCTAGGTGGGACCAGACCCCTTCAGTCCCTGTTCCTGGCGCTTCAGATGCTACTTCGAAGCGCAAGTCAAGGTGGGATCAGGCACCGGCTTTGGGTGCGACACCTGCCCCCGGTGCTCCTGGCCTTGCCACACCTGTCCACCCGTCTCAATCTGGCCAAGTTCTCTCCTTTGGCACGGATATCTCTGGCCGCAATGCCCCCATTTCGGACGAGGAGCTCGACGAGTTACTACCGGGCGAATCCCAGGGTTACAGAATCCTCACGCCCCCACCTGGCTATGAGCCCGTTCGCGCGCCTGCAAAGAAGGTGGCAGCCACTCCCTCAACTCCTGCCAGCCTGGCTGGTGGCTTCATGATGCAAGAGCCCGAGAATGCTCGGGCTCTTGGAAAGCAGCTGCCCAATGAGATCCCCGGTGTTGGCGAATTACAGTTCTTCAAGACTGAGGACATGCAATACTTTGGCAAGCTTATGGATGGCCAGAACGAGGAAGAGCTGAGCGTGGATGAGATGAAGGAGCGGAAAATCATGCGGCTGTTGCTCAAGGTCAAGAACGGTACCCCGCCTATGCGTAAGACTGCGCTTCGACAACTCACCGACAACGCCCGTAACTTCGGAGCTGGGCCCTTGTTCAACCAAATCCTTCCCTTGCTCATGGAGAGGACACTCGAGGACCAGGAACGTCATCTTCTCGTCAAGGTCATCGACCGCGTTCTTTACAAGCTCGACGACATGGTCCGGCCTTACGTCCATAAGATTCTCGTTGTCATTGAGCCATTGCTCATCGACCAGGATTACTATGCTCGTGTTGAGGGTCGCGAGATTATCTCCAACCTTGCCAAGGCTGCTGGTCTCGCTCACATGATCAGTACGATGAGACCTGATATCGATCATCCCGATGAGTATGTCCGCAACACCACCGCTCGTGCCTTCGCGGTCGTTGCCTCGGCCTTGGGTATTCCTGCACTCCTTCCCTTCCTGCGGGCCGTTTGTCGAAGCAAGAAATCGTGGCAAGCCCGTCACACTGGAGTCAAGATCGTCCAGCAAATTCCTATTTTGATGGGCTGTGCTATTCTGCCTCATTTGAAGGGTCTCGTTGACTGCATTGGCGACAACTTGAATGATGAGCAAACCAAAGTGCGGACCGTTACGGCCCTGGCAATTGCTGCTCTGGCAGAGGCGGCGAACCCCTACGGTATTGAGAGTTTCGACGACATCCTGAACCCGCTGTGGACTGGAGCTCGTAAGCAGCGTGGAAAGGGTCTTGCTGGCTTCCTCAAGGCTGTTGGTTACATCATCCCTCTGATGGACGAGGAGTACGCCAACTATTACACTGGCCAAATCATGGAGATCTTGCTGCGCGAGTTCTCCTCGCCCGACGAGGAGATGAAGAAGGTCGTTCTCAAAGTCATTTCTCAGTGCGCCAGCACAGAAGGCGTCACTGCCGGTTATCTGAAGGACAATGTCCTGGACGACTTTTTCAAGAGCTTTTGGGTCCGCCGCATGGCTCTGGACAAGCGCAACTACAGACAAGTCGTGGAGACGACTGTTGATCTTGGCCAGAAGGTCGGTGTCAGCGAGATCGTAGAACGCATTGTCGTCAACCTCAAGGATGAGAGCGAGCCCTACCGTAAGATGACGGTCGAGACACTGGAGAAGGTTATTGCTGGTCTTGGTGCTGCCGACATTGGTGAACGGTTGGAGGAGCGCCTCGTCGACGGTATTCTGCATGCGTTCCAGGAGCAGAGTATCGAGGATGTTGTCATGCTCAATGGCTTCGGCACCGTCGTCAACGCTCTTGGCACCCGATGCAAGCCATACCTCCCTCAGATCGTCAGTACTATCCTCTGGAGGCTGAACAACAAGTCTGCCACTGTCAGACAACAAGCCGCCGATTTGGTTTCCCGCATAGCGCTCGTCATGAAGCAGTGCGGAGAAGACGCGCTGATGGGCAAGCTCGGTACCGTTCTGTACGAATACCTCGGCGAGGAGTATCCCGAAGTGCTTGGTTCAATCCTGGGTGCTCTCAGGTCCATCGTCACCGTGGTGGGCATCAACCAGATGCAACCGCCTATCAAGGATCTTCTTCCGCGTCTTACTCCCATTCTTCGTAACCGTCACGAAAAGGTGCAGGAGAACACGATTGATCTTGTCGGACGTATCGCTGATCGCGGTCCTGAGAGTGTCAACGCTCGTGAGTGGATGAGAATTTGCTTCGAGCTTCTGGACATGCTGAAGGCCCACAAGAAGGGCATTCGTCGCGCAGCTAACAACACGTTTGGCTTCATTGCCAAGGCCATCGGCCCGCAGGATGTCCTCGCTACCCTCCTTAACAACCTCAGGGTGCAGGAGCGTCAGTCCCGTGTTTGTACTGCCGTCGCCATTGGTATCGTGGCCGAGACTTGTGCTCCCTTCACGGTCCTACCAGCGCTGATGAACGAGTACCGCGTTCCTGAGCTCAACGTCCAGAACGGTGTGTTGAAGTCACTCTCCTTCCTCTTCGAGTACATTGGCGAGATGGCTAAGGACTACGTCTACGCCGTCACGCCGCTCCTTGAGGACGCCCTCATAGATCGCGATCAGGTCCATCGTCAGACGGCCGCGTCGGTTGTCAAGCACGTCGCTCTGGGTGTCGTGGGTCTGGGTTGCGAGGATGCCATGGTGCACCTGCTCAACCTGCTCTATCCCAACATCTTCGAAACCAGCCCTCACGTCATCGACCGCATCATCGAGGCCATCGAAGCGGTCCGCGTTGCTGTCGGCACGGGTGTGGTCATGAACTACGTTTGGGCCGGTCTCTTCCACCCCGCCCGCAAGGTGCGCCAGCCATACTGGCGCCTGTACAACGATGCGTACGTACACTCGGCCGACGCGATGGTGCCGTACTACCCCGACATGGGCGACCCAAACACCGTCAGGCACGAGTTGAACATCATCCTGTAGGCTTCCCCGCCTTCTCAGGGCGACGAGAGTGGTGGCGCGGAGCCACTTTCCCTTTTTCTCATATTCACAGCGTGGGTACTTTGGCGCAAACGAGCGGCCAGGCTATTCCTTTTCGATTGTTAACCATCGGTTCATTGGGGTTTTTTTCTCTTTTCGCTTTTTCATGGGCATATGGGAGAGGATTGTTCTCTTTTCTCTTTTCTTTTAACAGTGCTGATACAAAGTTGGGAAAGTGGGTTTTTCTTTCTTCGTTTCAAATCGGGCGATGGCGAGTAAGTTGTGTTGCGGAGGGAAAAAGAAAAAACGGGTCAGTGATGGTTTTATTTGCTCATTTTCTCACGGGATCAAGGGGGATGAGGGGCAGTGGAAGTGCGATAGAAGATATCGTAACCATGACGATGGTTAGCCCTTCGGGTGTGAGTGGGTGCAGTGATGTGTGACAATTGTATTGAGCCCCGGTCAGCGTTGCGGGAGTCGATGTAAATTCACAGCTTCGTATTACTAGGCGTCTTTCGTTCTTCGAAGAATCGATTGTCTTCCTTTTTGGTGTTGAGGCCTCATGGCTCCTTCCAAGCTTCTGTTCCCAACGTCCCGGTACGCCGCTGCTCCACTACTGTGCTTATGGGCTTCCAAAGTGAAGAAAACAAGGGTGATGACCGGAAGACTACGGCCCGCCATTGGCCCAGGGCGCCGTTTCTCACCACTCTGGTACCAGAAATCCATGGTAACTCGTACACAGTGTTGGGACGTGGAAAAGTTGGGGCGTATGGCGCGAAATGGGTGATCATTTAAAGACGATATACCTTGCACTTGCGCACTTTTCTTGCCTTTCCTGTGTTCTTTTCTTTCCTTCACCGCTCCATTTCGAAAACGAGGACGGGTGGAGTTGGCACGGCGTCTATATATCAGCGCGCGAATTTCAAGACGATGCAAGAAGGATAGTGGTGAGTAACCAGGAGAATGATGAGGATTCAGCGGGGAAAGATGAAGAAGGCTGATGCGCAGGCCGCGTGCCACACAGAAAGAACGAGCCTCTGCGTACCAGAAGGTCAAATCCGCATGCACATCCTCATGCAAGACCATGATGGACTCCTTGCGGGACACCACGGATACGCTCAGACAGGAGCTCGTCCAGAGACACTATTACGAAACGAACGATATATATATGCGCGCGAGAGCAAACACATCTAAAAGTTGGTAAGTAAAAGCTGTATGGGATTTCTACGAGGAAAATGGAGACATGACACGGTGTTGCTAACGTGCTACAATAACACAGGTAGACCTCAAGATCGAGTTCCGAGGCACTTGGTGCCTTTGCACAAGACGACGAAGACCGGAGTAATAGCAGCGAGCGACGCGGCGCTATTCCTACACACTTGTACCAGAAGTACAAGAACAGTGATGCTCAGAACAAGGTCCTCCGCAGGGAATTTCTCAAGGAAATCATCGGCCAGGACGTTGCAGCACGAGACCGTGGAAAGGCACAGAATTGAATTGCCAACCTCCACACCATCTCCGGAGCATTGGTCAATGCCGAAGGTATTAGTGTGAAGTATCAGGGGTGGCAGTACATCGACCTTGTAACGGCATTCGAAGAGCATTGCCTGGAAAATTAACAACTTCGAAAAGAAAAAGAGCAACATCCAACGTTCTATTACATGGAAGCTCGACGGAAAACAAACCGGTCGGAAGCAGCAGAAGCAGAACCCTCGTTACAGGGGCTTTTGGTCTCCGACCGAAGACGATGCGAACCGATTACCGCAGAAGAAAAAAAATTATATACACGTACATACGGATACATACAAAGCTTCGGAACTAGCCAGAAGCTAACCGAGCAGCTGGGATTCGCTACCGGATTGTTGGCTTGCGGGGAAGCGATATTTGGCATATACAAGCGAAGTGGAGAAAAAACTGGAGGCGAGAGACGACAATCGATGTAGAGATCAGAAAAAACACGAACAAATAAAAAGAGAAAAAAAGAGAAGAAAACTAGGCGGCCAACGGCGAGGCAACGACCAATGCCCCAACGACCATATGTAGGTCGCTTCCGAAACATGTATGCGTATTCTTCAAGCTGCTGAGGCGCGCGCGCACCCGCCGCAATGGTACCACCCGGGCCGCATGCCAACACAGGAACATGCACCCCCAGGAACTATCATCCCCCAAGACATCCATTGACGACATATTATTACTCTCTACGTGTCAAGATTACGTGCTGCATATATCCAACGACTTCGTGTCTCATCATCCCCCAGTCACCTTTCTCCACATTAACTATTGCTGCAGCAGCATTTCTCCTTCCACTGCTGACATACATACATACATACATGATCCATCGCGCTCAATTAGAAGCCGTGGCCGCTCAGCCAATCGGAGATGACGTCGTAGCCGGCGGTCGCGTTGTAATGCGCCGTCAGCCCGTGTCCGGTGTTCGGCTGGATGTAGGCCAAGAAGTCGGCCGACGCGACGTTGGGGAACGAGCGCTGGACCTGCGCGGGGATCGAGGCCGCCGCGCCGCCCGTCGCCAGGCAGTCGCCGCCGCAGAAGGGAAGATCGGCGTCTGCACGGGGCTGCGTCAGCAAAAGTAAAAAGCAAGGGACTCATTTCGGGGGAGGGAAAATGGACGAAGCGAAAACACGGGAGAGAAGGAGAAAAGGCAAAGGGGGGTTTTGGAGGAGGTGAAAGCAAGGTAGAGGTGATTAATACGTACCGCCGGTGAAGACCAACACGGGGCCGTCAAAGTCGTTCACCGCCGGCGCGGCGGCGATGGTCAGGAGCTCGCCGATGGCGACGGGCTGCTTGGTCCTCTCGGCGAGCGCCAAGATGTCCTCGTCGAAGAAGGGCGGCAGGAGGAACTGGTACTGATTAGCGCCCGAGTTCGCGACGGTGATGTAGCCATCGGGCAGGTCCGACGGCTTCGGCAGCGCCGTCAGGTCGATGGGCGACACCCAGTCGTACAGCGGGCTGGACTCGAACAGGAAGTCCTCGACCGTCTGGGCCAGGGCCGGGGAGCCGAAGCGCAGCGGCGCGTTGATGGAGGCCTGCTGGAAGTTGCCGCCGGCGAGGAAGAAGTGGTTGAAGCTCGAGTTGAGGGCGAAGCCGGTGAGGACGAGGCCGTCGGTGATGTTGGGGTACAGCGCCGCCAGCACGTACGATTGGACGCTGCCGAACGAGTGGCCGACGTGCACGACGCTCGAGTAGCTCGTGTTGATGCCCGGGAGGCTGCCGTCGCGCGCCTGCTCCGTCAGCGCCCGCAGCGCCGCGATTTCGATGTTGATCTGGATCTCGTTGAGCGGGTCGCCGTGCTGCGACTGCCCCGTGCCCAGCCGGTCGTAGCTGAGCGTGGCGAAGCCCGCGTCCAGGGCGGCGTTGACGTAGGAGTAGTTGTAATCGTGGAAGGAAAGATCCCAGTATCTGGGAGAGTATCAACACCTGTGTTTCTTGTGCTTTGGAAAGGTATGTACGTACGTCCTGTCAGAACCAATGCCGTGTGTCAAGATCTGCAGCGTCGTGTTGTCCGAGGCCGTCTGGTCATCCCAGCAGTACTGAGTGCTGATGTTATAGGTGCCGCTGATGGTGTCGTACCCGGTCAGGGCCTCGTCGGTGAAGTTGTGGCCTTGACGGGTCAAGTTCTGGATGAACAACGTGACATCAATGTTGCTGTGGGGGATGGTGTTGGTGTCAAACACGGCATTTCGGGATTCAATGTCCACCGGGACCGTCTGGTTGAGACACTGCTTGGCGGCCGAGGCCACGGAGACGAGGGCCAGGCCCGTTGCGACAGCTTTGCCGAGCATGTTGGCGAAGTGATGAGCAATAAGCTGGCAATTGCAAAGGAGACAAGTGTAAGTTTCGGCAAAGAGCTGCAGGTCCGGAGCTTCTTATATACGAGCGACACCTCTAGATCCGCGGCCGATGCATCACTGAGCAAGTGCCCGAGCTCTGATGCACGTTTTTTGCGTTTAGTCCGACGACAGGCCTCGGATCCAACGTGCCAAATAGTGGTGGGATTGACGTGCTGAGTCAGTGATGTAGGTCGGCGATCTCTGCCACGCGGATTGGTCAGGCCGACGCCCGTGTCCGGGAAAGAGAGCCCACTGGGGGTAGTTTGGCGATTGTGCATCTGTTTGGGAAAAGGAGAGTATGAAGATTGCGGCCCGGCGTCATCATCCCGCAGGACGGCAAGTACATCTGCCTCCGGTAGCAAATGCGTCTACGGTCCATGGGTGGCTCGTGGCAGCCTGACCATCCCCGCAGAAGGGTTCGATGACGAAGATGCTTTGTAAAGAAGCCGTTGGCTTCTTCGAATGAGCCATTGTCGCCATTCCTCAATCACGAATTAGGGAAAGGGCAAAGCTTTGGGCAATCGAGGCCCAAGGCTGGCACGAGCCGGAGGAGCCGGAGGAGAGGTCGTCGACGGGGAGAGCCGACTTGGATTTGGAATTGGGCGGTGAGCAAGGGGCAGGCTCCGGACAGAGGCAAGAGAGCATCTGAGGACTGTGATTGTGGGGAAAAGAGAGAGCCGCTGACCGTGCGCAAGCCCCGTTTGCACCGGCGTGGATGGACGACGACGGCGCCACGGCCTGTCGTCATCCTCCCGGCTGGCGTCAACCTAAAACTTAGCTGCATCCGGAGCCGTCGAACTCCACCAAGAGGCTCTTCTTCGTCCGAGAAATGTCTTTGCTGAGGGCAGGATGGCCGGAATCGAGACCTTGGCCGGGCCAATGCCGGCGGTGGCGGAGATTGACTCGAGCCAGCGTGCTGATCCTCCTCGTAAGGTCTCCCATCCGGCCAAGAGGATTCCCCGTGTATTTGAGATATTTTTCTTCGAAATACTGCCTTGATCCAACGGGCGGGGACGCCTGCATGCATGCTCTTGTCAGCTTACACCCCCCCCATGCAGAAACAAACTTGATTACAACTACTCTACTTTGTAAACAAGAGCAATTATCGACTCCGCCTCCGCCTCCGCCTCCGCCCTGCTCATCGCCAAGTCCCGCGGCCCAGGGCCCCCTCTTCTGCTTTCCCGATTATGACATCAGCCGGCCACCATCCTCCCTGAGCCTGAGCCTGAGCCGGAGCCGCATCCACCAAAATCCCAATTGTCCCCGCACATGCTACGGAGGAAGCTAGACAAGAGAACGACTCTACAGACCGGCGGTGAAACAATGCCCAGCTTTTCAATGTGCAGGAAAGGGCCCGTATCAATCGTGACCCATCCAAACAACCAACGCCTATCACAATGTGGCCATGCCCATGATCTACCCCCCGACCCGGCAAATGCCCCCGTCGTCGTCATGCCCTAGAAGGAAACCCGAGATTCGGGAACAGGTAAAACGGGTCTCAGAAATACAATAAAAACGTAACGCCGCACATGCTTTAGCAGTGAAAAAAAAAACAACCCACCTTATTCAAAGGTCATCTTCATCTCTTTCTCCTTCCCCCACTCGTCCACCTCGTCGTCGGCCCACGCGTTGTGCTCGAAGCTCCCCAGGTTGACCGGCAACGTGCTCGACGTGCGCAGCGGCGGCCTCTCAACGCTGGGTGAACTCCACGTCGACGATGGATTTGCCCCTTCATGCCTCGATGCCGGAGGCGTCTCGTAAGATGTTTCGAAAGTCATCGAAATGTTGCCGCCGTCATCCTCCCAACGGTCGGGGTTTGCATCGTACTCGGAGCCGTCGTAAAGATGGGAATTCGTCTTGCTGCCGCTGCTCTGCTCGAACATGGAATCGTCGAAACTCTGTGTCTGGCGGAGATTTGAGTGCGGGCTGTCCAGCGCAATAGGTGGGAGAGTGCTGTCAAGCTGCTTGACTTCGATCCCCTGTGCCGCGATATCCGCTGCCTCTTGCTTGATGGCTTCCACGTCGAACAGCACGTTCTTGTTCTTGTCGTCCCCTGCCTTCGCTTTCTCGTCGTACATCTCCCATTCCTTCTTCTCTGCCTGCTTCTTCTTGAAGAAGCTCCATCCACTCTTCCTCTGCGGCTTCTGCTCCATTTCTTTACGCGCTTCTTCAATCTCGTTGATCAGCTCGCGCTGCCTGGCCTCGTGATTATCCGGATCCGGATCTTCAATCTCAGCAAACTCGTCGCTTTCTACCGCCCAGCCCATCTCGCGCAGCAGACGCGGGATTGCTGAACGATATGCCATATGCCCATTCACCATTTCAGTGACATCGAAGTTTTCAATACCGGGGCAGTCAACCGGGGCAAGACCGGCCACTTTCATGATGCCTCCGCTGGTTGCGCGGAAAAGATATCCAAGGATCCAGTCGTTCGTTGCGTAGCCGTTGACGAACCGACCCGAGACTGCCGACCTGGCCTTGAGATACTCGTCCTTCTTCGCCACCATGGGTGATCCAAAAAGGAATACGTTTTGCACCAAGCCGTACGCTCCTCTCCTCGAAAGTTCCTGCAGGCAGGAGAAGATGACGCGGGCCCCCAAAGAGAAACCGACGAGCGTAGTGGGCCGTACTCCAAGGTTGCGGTCGATGAGCGAGTCGGCGAGAAGCAAGCCGGCCAACTCTGCACGTGCCAATGACACGTTCCATGGGTTGTCGATGAGGTAGGACAATTTTGTCAAAACGATCGGAAGCTGTAGCGCACCCATGAGAGCAACGAGAATAGTGCTACCAAGGACTTGTTGCAGGCCTTGAGTAAGAGCCTAGAAGCGGGTGAGTTTCCGGCAACTGTGACGACGCAGGGAGCTCTTACCTCTGTGGCTAGAATATTGATAGTTTGACCCATACTTTGCAGCATTTCCGGTTCCCAAAAAACCGAGTAAATATCTCCCATCACAGGATCCACCGTACTAAACGGCAAACGAACATCGTCAACCTTGCCGTTCATCCACCCAGACACCGTGATGATCATGTTCACCCTCTTGTTGTTGTGAAGAGGCCTGTACTCGAACGTCTTGACAGCTCCTGTTCTGCGGTGCGAGGCTCGCACACCGACCGTACCTCCCGAAATTACACCAGTAGTGGTAATGATAGCCGCACCACCGGCGCCCGCGAGGAAACTGCTGGTGCCAGCAACACCAATGGTGGTGAATCCAGCTGCGAGACCTGCGCCAATAACCGGGGCGAGGAGACCTGCCGACAGGCCGATGACCAGTCCTCCTCCGACAGTAGCCAGGCCCATCATCACCAGTCGTCTACTCTTCTGCATCTTAGCACGGCTTTCCAGGTGTCCTTCATCATTCCAGTTCTGATCGTTTGCTGCTTCTTGCATCTCAAGAGCATCCGTAACGCGCTTCTCAAAGCGGCAGATGTCGAGATCGGGCACCTCCAAGTATTTCCCGACCCTCTCCAACAACTCCCGTGACCGCGCATCATAGACAGAATCAGCGATTAATACGAGGAACAGATCGCACAAAACAGTCCATCGCAGGTCAATATCAATACTCTTGGTTGTGGGGAGTTGAGAAGGAGTGCGGACTTCTGGCATGTCCTCTCCGCCATGGTCTTCGTAGGGCGGAGGCACTGACGAGCCCGGAGTGCCCGGGACCGGAGTGGATGGAACACTCGACGTGGAGCTAGGCCGTGGAGACGACACAGACGGCCGGCTTGATGCTGGCTCGGCTACCGGATTTTTCACCCGCGCATTCTGCATGAGCGCTGGGGTGAGATCGTTGGGCTGGACTCCATGCTGGCCCAATTGTTCGATCATGATCTGCTCTGCAGACTCGATCTCCATGTGGCTGTACACCCGAACCATCATCTTTTGGCTCCACATCTTCATAGCTTCGGAGGACGTGTCAACCTGCTTTTTGCTCCCTTTCGTTCTCTCCAGCTTTTCAAGCTCCTTGACCATTTCCAGCATGGTCAATCTGACAACTCCGACGTATGCGATCCTTTGGCCCTCGGTGAGCAGATCTTTGGTGGCTTGCATCTGTGACAGCGGATCCCGCGCTTCCTCGTCATCATCCGCGACATTCGTGCTTTTCGCACCCTTGAACAAATAAGCCGTGTTGTCGTCCATACTCGTGGCCGATTGCGCGTCTTCGTCGATCTGGACCCTCGTGTATCCTTTCCCAGCGCCACCCAGGGTGCCGTATTCCATCTCCTCCTCATCACTGAAGTCGTCTTTCTCGCGTGCGATCAGCCTATTATCGTCGTTATACATGTCATATGAAGCGTAAGCAGGCATTTCTTGCCACCCGCCGTCGTCCCAGTCATCATCTTTCTTCTTCTCCTCCTTCTTTGGCGCCAGCTGCTGGTGTGACCACTCCGACACCGCGCCCGCCTCTGTATGCTTGTGATCGGCAGCAGTCGCCTCCGCGAGGACGTCCGGTCGGGACTCCACACGTGTGTGACCACCTTGCGCTGACGCGTGTTCGTCTGACGGGACCGGCTTCACGTCGACCTTCACAGCCACATCGTCGCCAAGCGGGCTCCCCAGCAAGGCCGGAGGACCGGAACTCGCAGCGGGCGCCACGGCATGCTGCGCCGCGAGCGCCTCTGCTTCCCACAAGTTTTCCGCAGGCCTTTCTTGGTGCTGTGGCGGCTGCTCGGCGGCGGCGGCGGCCCTGCGCAGGTCCTGCTCGCTGGCCTCGGAAAGCAGGCGGCGCGGGGGCTTCTTCCGTATCGGCAGACCGAAGTCATCGAGTTCGACGCTCAGATCGACAGGGTCCTGCTTCGGTGGCGCTTGGGCGGACTGGGGAGCTACCGGCGCTGGGGGCTCATTTGCGGCGGCGGCGGGAGGAGGAACAACAGGAGCGGCGTCCGAGGACATGATTGCCCTCGTCGAGGCGCGGGGTGAGGAACGGCGTGGTGGGCGGAGGGAGGTGGTGGTAGGGGACACTGAGCCGTTTCTCAAGGGCTATGAGGGACCGGAAGTCGGCATTGAAGGTGGTGTGTTGGATTGTGTTCGCAGAGACAAGAGAGGCCTGGTCATCCCGGGCTGTCTGCTGCCCCATCCGCTCGGCGCTGCCCCTGCCCTTTGAGACATTGCGTAGGCAGGCAGGCACCGGACCGGCGACGGCGGTGCGCACGGGCCAAAGCTTATCTTTTTGGGTCCGCCGGCCGCGTTTTGCTCTGCGACGCTGCACGCAACAACCGCCAAAGCGCGTGCCCCGGCTTTTTTTTTTTCTGTGAACGTCCTCCTCAAGCCGCATCCGTCCGGCACTCCCCACCAGTCCAGTCACCATGCGCGGCAAGCGGGCGAAGCAGTACCGCAAGCTGATGCACCAGTATGCCCTCACCTTCGGCTTCCGCGAACCCTACCAGGTCCTGGGTGCGTTCAATTCCACCCGCCAAAGCAGTCGCCTGCCTGCCGGCTTGCCTGCCCCTCCACCCCGCGCGTCTTGCTAACCCTGCTCGTGACAGTTGACTCTGAGATCGTCCTCGACTCGACACGCATGAAGATGGACCTCGCCGGCTACCTCGAGCGCACCCTCCAAGGCAAGGTCAAGCCGATGATCACGCAGTGCTCGATGCGCCACCTCTACGCCTCCAAGGACCAGGTCGCCATCGGCAAGGCCCAGGCCTTCGAGCGCCGCCGCTGCAACCACCACACGCTCGACGAGCCGCTCTCCACGCTCGACTGCGTTAAGTCCGTCCTCGACCCGAAGGACTCTAAGACCAACAAGCACCGCTATGTCGTCGCCAGCCAGGAGCAGCCGCTGCGCTCCTACTTGCGCAAGATCCCCGGCGTGCCCCTGATCTACATCAACCGGAGTGTCATGATCATGGAGCCCATGGCCGGCGCCACCGAGGACGTGCGCGACAGGACGGAGACGGAGAAGTTTAGGGCGGGCTTGAAGACGCGGCCCACTTCTGCGACGGTCGTCGCACCGAAGAGAAAGCGGGGCGAGGATGGAGAAGGGAGCGACGACGACGAAGATACGGACATGGAGGATGCGCCTGCACAACCCGAGCCGAAGAAAAAGAAGAGGATGGGACCCAAGGCACCGAACCCATTGAGCGCCAAGAAACCTAAGAAGAGACCGGAGCAACAAGCACAGAAAAACTTAGACAAGCCTCTTAGCGCTGACAAGCCCGCTGGCGAAGGGGCAACGTCCGAAGAGCAGGCCAAGCGGAAGAGAAAACGGAAGAACAAGGCCAAGGCAGACGGAGAAGCACCCGAGCAAGTTGCGCAAGAGTCATGATAATTCTATGTCGTCAGCAGCTGCTTCCTGCCTGTCTATGCGTTTCTTCATTGCCGTTTCACCAAGGGCCATCCCTCCACGGCTACATGATTCCCAATTTCCGTTTAGCTGTTCAGCATTGCCTGGCGTTTTGGTAACGGGCACGGTGCCCGAAAAAGGAAAAGGTAAATCCAAAAAGGGTATTTAGTTTGGAATCAAGGATCAAAAATAATACCAGAATGCTTCCGCGCATTTCAGATCGCGCAGTCCCCTACCTTCATCAAACCTTCTTTCCCTGCGCCAGGAGATCCGAGACTTTTGGCGGCAGCACGAGAGTACTCCTGTCGTTGCGCTTGAGGAATTCGATGACGGTATGCGCGCACTGATCCGGCACGTCTTCCTGAATGAAATGACCAGCCATCGGGTAAACCTGAAGCTGGAATTTGCCTGTCACACTCTGATATCAGCAAGAATGCACAAAGTAAACGCAAAAGCAAAAAAAAAAAAAAGCCGTCGTAGATAGGCGTGCTCCAAGAAAAGACGCGCAGTCCGCGGATGAATAAGCTTGCTGACCTTGCATCTGCCCAATCATGAGCTCCTTGTCCAAGCGATCCGTGCCGGCGAGGAGCAGGAGCTTCGCGCCCCGGGCCGTGAGGAACTTGCTGCTCATGCCCTCGAACCAGTTGGTCCAATATGGCTCGGTCTGGGCCAGGTCCGTCTTCCACACCCACTTGCCCGACTCGAGCCGGCGCAGCAGGCTGGGCACCGACGCGCGCGCGCTGTCCGGGTTGCGCAGCGTGCGGCTGCGGATGTGCCAGTCGATGGCGGCGTCGGGCGAGGGGAAGATGGACGGCCGCGTCGACAGGTAGGTGTGCATGTGCTTGAGGGCGTCGATGGCCGAGCCCTCGACCACGTCCAGCACGGCGTAGCCCATCACGTTGGACGCGCCCAGCACGCCACTCTTCGCGGCCTCGACGACGACGGCGCCGCCCAGGCTGTGCCCGACCAGCAGCAGCTGCGGCATCTGCGCCCAGCCCAGCTTGGCCTTCGCGAGCCGAATCATCCGCGCCAGGTCGGCGCTCAGGTTCGTGACCGTCATGCTGCCGTCGACGCCGCCGTCCGCGTCGACCACGACCGACCCGTGCTCGCGCGCCTCGACGGCCAGCACGCCGACCTCGGGCATCAGCCGCCGCACCTCGAGCGCGAAGAGCGCCCACGTGAGCGCCGACGAGCCTGCGCCGTGGTGCAGCACGAGCAGCGGGGTCTTGGGCGTGGCCGGCGGCGTCACGTAGACGTGGTACTGGGCGTGCTCGCCGGTGGGCTCGTCGCGGTGCTCCAGGAACAGCTCCTGCGCGAAGTAGCGCGTCCAGTCGACGTTGGCGGCCGAGGCGGCGGTCGGCGGGGCAGTGGCGCCCGGCTGCTTCTGCGTCGACGGGGGCACGACGGTTCCAGTGGATGAGACGGACGATGCGGAGGACGAGTCGTCTTCTATCGACTGCTGCAGGCCGGGCTCTTCTTCCAGGATCTCGGCGATCTTGTTGGTGTTGCTGCTGGGCGCCTTGCTCCCGGCCAGCTTGGACTTGCCGATGGTTTTTGCCAGGTCGCTCATGCTGGCGGTTTCTCGGTATCGTTGTTTCGGCGCGATAGTTCAAGCATTGGAATGTGCACGGGGTGCGGTGGATTGGAATTGATACTCGATGTGAGGTGACAGCATCAGCCAGCATCCATACCTATCGATAGATGCACGAGCCATCCGGTGGCGCAACCGCCCGCCGCGCGTTAGTAGTGGTTGCCGCTCTCGGCCTGTTGCTATAAGCGATTCGATGCAACGAATACATCTGCACTCTCCCTCCATATCCAGTATCTGGACGTAAACGTGAATTCCAAAATCACACAAACACGTCCGGATATTAGCTCCAACTCCCCAAATAAGTGTGGTATAGTATCTCTGAGGCAGATGCGGGTAGGCTCAAATCTTCTGTCACCTGCTGTGACCGCGGCTCTTTGAAAGCCCAGAGGGCAAAACTCCTTACTCCCGCGCATATTGGATCAAATGCGAAGGAAAGTCTCCGGTAACAGACTCGGTTCATCGTCAAGCTTGTGCGACAACCTTTTCTGGTGAATAGTGCAGATCGACTTGCCTGTAGAAGTCAGATGTCGGCGTTTCAAAGTACAGGCATGGACGAGTCTTCCTGTGCACTGAAATGTCACTGCCGTTTCTGCGCCTCGGTCATTTCAACAAAGAGGCAATAACAATGTACATGACAGTGAAGCGAATAAGCAGAAAATGTTCATTTTCCTGAGAGCGATAGTGCCGGTGGATTGCGCCGACTGAAGAGATACAATCATCTCAATACTGAACCGGACGATTTAAAATTACAAAAATGGTATCCATCATTAATCATGAAGCGCGAGACTACAGTATTGTTTTCTCTTTTTCAATCCAAAGCCCAACCGAAAGAGGAGCAATGGTTGTAACGAAGGGGGTATCAGGTCGTTGTGTGCCGTTCCAGTCCAATCCAGACGTAACCATCCAAACAGGTTTAACAACGAAATAAAGAGCCAACGCCGTTGGGTTCATCGACAAAACGTAGAACAGAGCAAGCGAAATGAAAACCACTACTCGTCTTCAGATGACACCTCGCTGTCATCCTCGTTGATCCTTCTCATGGCGTTTGCATGTTGCCCGCCTCTCTTCGGGGCGCCACTGCCCAGCTGCCAGGTGCCCCTCGCGTCCAGCTCGATTAGCCCCTCCTCCCGCAGCCACTTCTCGAGCACGCGATCCTCACGCCACCGCTCGACGCCATACATCTTCGCATCGACGCCCTTCCTGTCCTTCTCGAAGTGGCGACCGACGTGCTCCATGCGCTCTTCCCAGCTGCCCGGGCCCTCGAAGGACCGGTTGCAGAAGAGACATGAGCTGCACGGCGGCGCGTCGCGCAGCTTCAGGTAGCATTGCTTCTGGAAGTCGGCCATGTTATCTTCCGTCACAGGAGCATCCTTCGAGGGTGGACTCGAGCAGGAACCACCCTTGGTGCCCGAGGCCGCGCTGCTGGGCGCCATGTGCATGCGGCGCAGATGCTGCGCGAACAAGTCTTTGCGGTTGAAGTCGTTGTAGGATGTGGTGGCGCCGCCGTCGAGGGTACTCGGGCACAGCTGACAGCGCCAGAAGCCGAGGCGGATGTGCTGCGTGCTAACGTGTCGCTTCCATTCGTTCTTGGATGCGAAGGTGGAAGAACAAGAGTATCCCGCGAAAGGGCAGGGGAAGGGGCGATTCGCCGGGTTGCTGTCCTTGGAGGAATTCGATTTCGAAGAGTGGGACTTCGAGCACTTGGTGATGCGACCGCGCCCGTTGCTAGCGCTGTAAGACGTCTTGCTTGCGTTGCTGCTGCGCCGGGTCGTGCTTTGGGAGCTAATGCTCGAACGAGATGTTCGGCGGCGACGCTGCTTGTTGGGAGGCTTCCAGTCGGAGTCGGCTTCATCTTCGCTTTTGACAACAGGCTTGACTGACTCAGCGTCGCGGACACGGATGACGTCCTCATCGTTCAGACGAGTGCAATGATGTTCCTCGGTCGCCATTTTTCCGTTGAACAGGATGGTCTCCTGTTCACAGGCAAATCCCATCTTCATGTCATGGCATTCGTCGTACTCCACAGGCGGCTCGGTCTCTTCGCAAGGGGAAGGGTATGGCTGGATGTCTGAGAGGGTGCAGGAACCGCCAGCACCAAGGGTCGCTTCATCCATTGAGTACAGTGGATAGGCTTTGTACTCGCTGTAGGTGGTGTCTTGGGAGCCGTATGTCGGACTGCTTCCGCGCTCGGGGGAGCCGAAGCTGTTGGTGCTAAGGTCGTCTTTATGTGAGAGGTTGTAGCTGCTGCTCGAGGACACCGACCAGCTGGAGCGGTAGTTATCCGGAGATCTCTGCCTGATGCCCCTTCCAACGTACGGCAGGGGCGGTTGTGGTTCGAAGCAAGGCTCAAGGTCAAAGTGTTGGTGCTCACGGTCGGTTCTGCTGTCGAGTTGGAAGATGTTTGTCTCGAAGAGAGGGCGCTCAGGCCCGCTCAAGTAACGTTGCATGTTGGACATGGCGTACGCCGGCGCTGAGTCCACGGCCACCCCTGAGCCAAAAAGAGTGATTGCTCTCTGATTGGGACGCGCACCGGTCCAGGGAACATCCCGATCGGACCATCGGTATGCATCCTGGAGATGGCCTGTTGCGTTGAGCTGGATATCGGGGAGGTCGTTGAATGCTGAAAAATGGTGGTCCATTGTGTGTGTCAATGCAGCATGAATCTGCACAGCAGCGAAGGCAAACGTGCAGCAAACGTATGTTGATTCAGTGGAGGCTTAGTAACGAAGTGACATCAAGTCAATCTGCGTAGGAGCAATAAGAAAAGAGTTTTGGGTCAAAGCGTTATGGCGGGAGCGTACCGTTAGTGCTTAGCTCGGGAAAGCCTCGATTTGAAGCACAGCTCGGCGATTCTTATACAGCGTGCGTGCGGTGTTGGTTGCTCAAGACGGCGGAATGCAGAATGGTGAACGAGGCGGAGCAAGCTACACCTTTAGGAAAGTGATGGGTCTGAGGCTAAGAATGGAAGGGCTGCAAAGCGTGTGCTCCGCCCTGAAAGTCTGATTGTGTATCAATGTCCTGCATGGCAACGACTCCCTGGATCGCTCTCTTATGGCGGAGGCCCCACGGTACGTCTCGCAGAGCCTCATCGACGCACCCTCCACCAGTTGCACGGGCGCAAGCATCGGCTGGCAGTGTGCCGCAAGGAGCAAGCCATCGACACGCGACCCCTGCATGCTGACCGGTCTGTGTGCAGCGCTCAACTTGGTTTGGGGCAAGCCAATGTGGCAGAGTGCTCTGTCCCACCACAACGGAGTGCAGATCCCGACATGGGCTACTGATCGGGCGCTGGTGCGTGAAGACTCTGGGAAAGAGGGCGAGCGGGACGGGTGAGAATGGGGGAAGCAGCCCGCGCCTGCGTCTCTGAGGTGATCCATGCCGTCCGTGGAGGCGCTGATGGCTGACCAGCGCACTGCTGGAGCGCCTAGCGCGCCCTCGAGCGAGAGGCCGGCGGAGCTGTGCGGCTGAGCCTGCTGCAGAGGACGCGCGCGGGACTGCGGGTGCGCCCATTCGTGCCTTGGAGGGAATCGGGGGCCAAAGACGCAAAAGAAGGCGCAGAGGCGGACGAACGAGATGCGCCGCCCAGCTGCCCAGCTCAAGCGATCCAACCCCCACGGGTTCGCTGCACGCCGGTCGTCGCAATCTCGCGCGCAAAAGCAAGCACGCCCGTCGATGCTGCATCCGCTGATCGAAACCGGGCGGGGGCAGACGCGCTGGCCTCTGGAACGGCGCCCGGGAGAGGAGGTCGAGCGGAAACGAGGCAAACAGAGCCGCGAGCAGGCAGCAAGATGGGCGGGTTGTGCACCACCGCCCTTGATGGAATTGGCTGTCGGCATGTCTTGGGCGGCTGATGCCTGGAGCACCTTCGGTTGTTGGCCCCCAGTCTTATCCATTGGACGACGCTGCACCAGCACATGCACCGACAAGCCCAGTGGGGCGATGCACATTTTTCATTATCCATACCGACGGCTAGCTATCGTTAGACGAAGGAGGCTCTGCTGGCTCTCCCGCTCGAGTGTGCCTTGTTGTCTGCCCCAGGCGGGCTGCTCTTCGATCATCCCGCATGCTCTTGGCATGCATGCGCGCGCGGGAACCACCGGTCAGCCAGCGGGAGCGGTTTGCTGCTCCGCCCCGTCGCATTTGCGTGTGGCTGACCTGCAGTGGGCCAATAGCAACCGCTGCTATGATCTTCAGGTCAACTTCGCCAGCAGCCGCTCCTCGACGCCCTCGAGGATCCAATAATGGTCCACCACCTCGAGGTTCTCCGCCTCGCTTTGAAACAACTTGTCCGGGTCCTGGTCTGGGCCCATCATCCCGCCAGGGTTCATCTGCGCCATCTGCTGCGTCACCTGGCTTGCAGCTGCGGGACGTTTGCTGTTAGCTTCCGGTCAACCAGAGACATGGGGATGCCATGACGTACCGTTGTTGCTGCCCAGGATGAACGTGTAGACTGGTTGCAATCCAAAGAGTGTCAGGAAGTACCACGACAAACTGGACACCCACTGCACGTCAAGGTCGCGTGTGCCCACGCCCGATTGGAGCATTGACTTGAACTGCGGCGTCAACGGGAAAGGGAGCTTTACTGTAACCAGGTCAGCCGAGAACGTCGCCCCGTCACGCAGCCCAGGTTGGGGCCAATTTTGTATAATTTTGCAACGGCTGGACATTGTACGCGGGTAATGGGGCCATTCGCCCGGCATGGCAAGCTGCAACAGCACTCGAAAATCTTGCCAGGGCGATTTCTCCCATTCCTCGTGTATACCTGCCCCACTGTCGAACTGCTTTTACCGACCGGAAGTTCAGGCAGCCACTTACAGATGACGAATCCAGAGAAGAAGGCATTGATCCATCCCATGATCAGTGTCTGCGGAACCATCATGGCCACATTTCCCTTCATTGCGCCCATCATGCCCTCCATCGCTGCGGGGTCGCTCATTGGGTTGGGTCTAGGCTTTCCTCTGGCCTCAGGATCGGCAAGAAAGGCGCCATCCTTGAAGGCAGATACGAGGTAGCTCTTGCGGCTCTGGAACGATGATGGGGACAGGACGTTGCTGTTGGAGCGCAGGTTGACGCCGCGCATCAGTGACCGGTGCTCGCGCAGCTTCGGAAGGGTCTGCTTCTTGGGGGTTGTTTGCAACAACACCATCGCATAGTGTCGGAGGACGCCCGTAAGGACCTGGAGAGGTCAGAAACGCATGCGCATACTTATGTTCCACGGCGAGAAGCGTACCATGACCACCGTGATGGGCAAAAGGATCCACCAGCTGCATCGACTGTTAGCTTCCAGGCGACGACCCCGACCGGCGCTCGCGGACGTACAACAGGGAGGGATCCCGATGGATCGTCTGCGCCAGCGGCTGCGCCATGATGCCGAGGTATCGGGACGTTGAGCCGGTCGTGCCTTTCGTGCTGCAGAGCTCGGAGTTGGTCTGCGATGGAGGAAGGCGGCGTCGTGAAGTGGACCAAGGCGCGGGCGCGGGCGCGGCTGCCAGCGCTCGGACAGGGATCCGCAGCCGGCAGCTCCATGAGAACACCTTGACCTTGAGCTTCAACCGCAACTCCGCCGGCGTGACAACAGACTGTCGTATATTTGCGCACCCAGAGCTCTGCACCGGGATCGCTCACAATCTGGACCAGTCATACCCTCGAGAATTGCAAGCATGCCGGACCAGCAGAAAATCGCAGTTTATTCGGTCCCTGGTACGCCATCTCCGCTGGAGGCTACTCCAACGCGAACGCTGACGCTGTGCGTACAGACCTCAAGAACACCACCGACGACGCGCTGCCCAACTATCTGAACTCCCTGAAATTCCGCCAATCCCACACGCTCACCGATGTGCGCCTCGCTCTCGGCTACACAGCCGTCATCATCGCCGGCGCTCTCTTCTACTTCGACTACAAGTTCGGCTGGGATGCGACAAAGGCATACACAGGCCCCGCTGTGCTGGCATACTTCGTCCTGAATAGTGCTTTCATGTACTGGATGTACTTTGTGGAGAAGGGCATGGTGTATTCGGGTGAGAAGGATGGTGTGAAGGTACGCAACCCACAACCCACAGACGGACGCCATTGGACGCCGGGACTGACGACCCGCAGCTGGAGATTGCTTCGCGAGTCGAGAAAAACCTGCCGATCTACCACTTGACCGTCCGCTTCACTCCGACGGACAAGAAGAACGCCAAAAACGCACTTTCGCAGGAGATCCACCTTCAAGCCCCCTTCACGCGCTGGTTCACGACCGACGGCTACTTCGCTACCAAGCCCTTCCAGCAGTTCCTCGCGTCTGAGGTTCCGATCGTCGGGGCAGCGGACCCGAACAATGTGGTCGAGGAGATTGGTCGCGGCTCCGGCCCCGCCAACGAGATCCGCGTGGACGGCAACGTGCAGGATGTGCTGAGCCAGCTGAAGGACGCCGGCGCCAAAGCGAGGAGGAGGGGCTGAAGAAGGATCTGGAGGAACGTGGAGGCGTTACGAGTTGCGGACGCGGGCATTGATTGCTTGCATTGCTTTTTCTTCTCCTCTTATCTGTTCATGGGCGTCACGGATGGGTCTGGACGCATGTGTGCGGAGAGCCGTCACAACGGAGCACGAGCTGAAAATCAGGGAAAAAGAGGCGTCGTATTGTGCATTGCTACCCAAGACCTAGTTGGTATCTACAGACACAGACATGCTGGCTTTACAGCTATGAGTAAAAAAGATTTGAGAGAGAAAACAAATGACCCCCGCGCCAAGACCATGCGCCTATGCTGCAGTGTGAATACATTTATGCCTTAAATCGTCATCCAGCGCGTGGTTCACTCGTCAAGTTCCATCATGCTGAGCATCTCCAATTCTGTCTTGACGACACGTTCAAATTCTTCGCGCTGAATTCCGGCCGACCGGGCCAATCTGTACAAGCTCTTGATATCGGTGCTGATGTGCTGCTTTATGGCAACTTCCGCTTGAGAGGAAGCTTCCGCCGCCTGCTCCATCCGCTCAATCGATCCTGACAGCGAAGAAGCGGGCGATTCGGGGCGTGGATGGTTGATCTCGTTGTTGGTATCCTCGCCGTTTTGCTGCGGGGGCGGCAGCGACGAGTCGTACCCTCCCGGACCAAGGTTAGTAGACTCCAAGGGTTCGACCTGAGGCTGGCGTTCAGTAACCAGTGTGTTTCCGTTAAGAGTCGACTCGATAGAGTCGTCAACCTCCTCCTCTGGGTCGTGCGCATCCAACGCGGGTTGCACTTCCATCGCATAACGGGCGAAATACTCCAGTTCCGACGCTGACGGCATCTGCACATTCGAGCCGGGCGCAGGAGAGCGCTTGACTGGTGTTCTGGCAGGTGTTCTGCCCGGAGTCCTATCGTAAGAATTCCAGTAGTCATCGTCGTCCTCCTCCTGCTCTTCTTGATTGCCGTGCTGCTGCTGCTTGGGCGCGCTGCGGGCGTGGGGACTGAGGGTGTCTTGGCGGAGAGCATCCTGAATGTACGCGACCTTGGAGCCCTCGTTCGCTTCGTCCATGCTGTCGAACCACTCGGTACCATCGTTCAAGTCCTCAAGAGCACGAAGCTCGCTGAGACGCCACCCGGGGCCGCCGCTGGCCTCGTCGGTCATGCACCAGAGATATATCGGCAAAAGCTTGAACTCCTCCAGCTCTAGTCTGGCCTCCAGCGTCTCTTCGTCTCTCCGCCTGTACCGGACCCCCTTCACATCCTCAAACTCGATTTCGCCGGAGGACGGGTGTGGTTCGATCTCAAGGTTCTCGACGATCTTTGGGAGCTTGCTGGCGCGTTCCCTATCCCACGAGAGGAGGGGCAGCCATGACTCGTTCGGACCGTTTGTGACGGAGAGAAGTTGGACGCGCTGGCGCAGTATCGGCGAGAGAATAGGAAGCAGAGCCGGAGGGGGGTGTGGGGACACGAAGGCGGTTGGTAGGCATGCAAGGAGCGGAGGAAGCAGAGTTCGAGGCTCCGGAGGCGGGATAAACTGGACCATTCTCGTGGCTGAAGTGGTACCGCTCTTCGTAGGATGGAGGCTGCTGGAAAACGGAGGATTTGGGGAGGAGGGCGGGAGCTAGCAGCAAGTGTCGTAGGTTGTCCTCGTGAAACAGTAGTGGATGAGACGTAGCAGTCACATGCAGATCGACAGGTGTTCAAATCTGCAGTTTTTTGCTGGCGGACGGACGGACGGACAATTGAGACGTGTTTGGGGGCGAGAGGAGCGGAGGGTGCGAATGGTAAGAATAAAAGCTCAGGGCCAACGCTCGAGCCGTTGGGCAACGGGCAAAGGTCACAGGTGTTTGGTAGCATCTCGACCCCTCTAGATCCCTTCGTCCGCCCGCGCTGGACCAGGCATGCAGCGGCACCGATGATGACGCTTGCCGCCGATTTGCCGGACGCGTCCGAGGCATCCCTGCGCGCCCCAATCGTGAAGTGCCGCGCCAGGGTCCGTCCTTTGCGGAGACGAGCTCCGCGAATCGCACGCGGGGGTTTTCTGGCAGGAAGAGGCTCGTCGTCGTCATGGTGGCCACGGTATGTTCTACAGAAGTGACGTGCAGCAGGCGTTGCCGTCAAGCATTGTGCAAGCTTCTGAGAGCAGTCTCGCACTCCCCGGTCATGCCAATGAGCGCGTATCTCGCGCCGCGTCCCGCTCATGGAGCTATCCCCTGCATTGCTCCACTGTCGCACATGCACCTACTCCGCACGCGTGAGGGCGATGCTCGAGCACCACTCTGCGCACCACCTCCTCTCAGCAGTTGGGGCGAATCACCACTATTTGGGGAATATTGAGACCGATCAGAAGACATCAAGCAGAGTATTGCTCAACAAAACCGGCCAGCGGAGCATTACGGGCCGTGTCATTCGCGGGCCGCATCTGGTGTGCCAGCTAGGGCAAACGCCTCGGCGGAGAGGATGCGACTTCGCTCTGCGCTGATGCCTGAGGCAGAAGTGACCCTGGGGACAACAGCCGCTACGGCATCTCCGAGCTCTGGGCGTCCATTTTTATCTGCTGCGACGCCGCACAAGAACCTCAAGCATTCACGCGCGTAGACTTGCTGGAACCCAGGTCCACACGCGCCCACGATCAGCAAATGCTCTGCTGCTGCCATTCGTGACGAAGCCAAGGCATAGCACTGCAACGTTAAATGCGTCCAGCGAAACGCTGAACGGGACAACATGAGTCCACATACGAAACAGGTCGCGTGGGGTTGCCGGCTGCACTGCTGTACTTGCTCGGCCCTAAGAGCCGGTGTCGAGTTCGTTGCAGTAGGTACCGGCTGTCACGAGGGCGCAGCGAGGCTGGACTCGGTGCACTGCCCTGGAGAGATATCCTAGAGGCAATCTCGCGCGCGGCGAGTCGCGAGCCCCATCATGCTGTCGAGGATCGTCAAACCGGTGCCGGCTGCGGTTGCCGGCTCCACCGGCCAGCGGCAATTGGAGAGCCTCATTAGGCACACAGTCGAATCTTGCTGCGCTAGGCGTGGCTTTGAATTCTGAAGGGGTTTCATCATTTCGCGTCCGCAGCGCTGTGCGGTGGCTGAGCCGGCTTTTCTGCACTTTGACGTCGGCCGCCCGGCGCAAAATCTGCCTTGTAGACATGGGCCGGGCCACGAGCTCTGCGCAAGAGCTTGTCGAGGGCGATGGCGCCTGATGGATCCGCAGGCAGGCTCCCGCAGCGCGATGTCTTGGCTCTCGCTCCAGCGCTCCAGCTGCTCAACGCCGCCTCGCGTCAGCCTCGCGTGTCGCTGCGCCCGTGCTGTGACACTCGGCCGGTCTGCTCGCTGCGGGAGTTAACTGGGAACTCACTGCCTGTGTCACCGTCAAGACATGCCGTCAGCTGGCTTGCACTGCTTCAGCTTTCTAGAAAAGCAGCCGCCATCCTTGCCCAGCGCGCCTGTGCCTGACTGAGCCGCGGCTTCCTGTTCCCTCCAGCCAGTTCGCCAATCGCCTGCCCTACGGCAAGCGCCCGCAAGCGATACCATACCATACCATACCTACCTACTTCCGACCGTCCTCTGTCCCTCCGACTTTTGAACTCCGCCTGCCGCTCCCCGCGCCGCCATCCGCCCCGGCGCATCCTCTCCCCAGAGCAAGCACCTGGTTGCGCGTCGCTGCCGGCCGCCCCTCTCGGAACCTACCCCGCTGCCGCACCCACTGCTCGCGCAGATCGTCGCGCGCACCGTCGACCCGATACCTGGATGGTCCCGCGCGCCTCTGCTGTCGGCGGCTACTAGACGCTAAATCTGTCATGTCCCTGGTGGGCCCAGTGATCCCCGTCCACTCCGACGCCGAAGACAACAACAAGAAGAATGCGCACACCCACGCCGACATCATGAACGACTTTTACTCGGCCTCTGCTTCTGCCGAGGCTTATCGCAACCCGCTCTACCGCCCCAGTCACTCGCGCAGCAGAAGCTCCCATAGCCGCACCTCCCAGCACTCGCCCGCAGAAGACATGGCCGCCCTCCCGTCCATGCCCTGTCATGACACCTCCTCTATGAGCCTGCAACCCCCCGACTTTTCTCAAACGCAACCCTCAAGGCCAAACAACATGTATCAGGATACGCAAATGGCACAACCTTCTTTCACCACCTCCGCTAACAACACGTCTCCTTCCATTTCGTCCTATCACGAGCATACCACGCCCGAGACCTTTCTTTCAGATCAGGTCTATACCGACATCAGCCAGTACACCACTCCGGGTTTCGACGACGAGCTTCTTGAAACCCAGGTGAACATGGAATTTCTTTCCGTTGGTGCCATGAACACTTTCAACGCCGGTTTCCCCGACAGCTCCGTGGCATCCCAGAATTCATCCGGGCCCAGCAGTGTCAACGCTTCCAACAACAATCTTCTAGCTCCTGCCTTCTCCGCAAGCTACGGGGGAACTACGCATTTGGTGTCCCCATGTCTGACGACCCATTCAAGTCCAGGCTCTAGCAACGAGTGCTTGCCGAACCCGTCTCTTGTCTCGGCACCAGGCAATAACGGTAATTCCGCTTCAAGGTCGTTGACGCCTGGTATGGAGGACCACTCGCACGGCATGCCGATACCACAGCAGCAACAAAGCCCGGCGCTAACGGCAAGCCCAGGTGGCGGCTATCTTGATGTTCCTCAGGACCGCTCGACGAACTTTCCAAGCCCTGTTGTTCGAATCGAGAACTTTAGCAGAGACGAATCACCCGCCCGCACAGATGTCAACCGTAGTCTCAGTAACAAGCGATCCGGCAACCATCTGTCCCCACATGACATGGTAGAGTCAGATGACGACGAGTCTGGCCAGTCGTTTGTACGAGAGGTCCCGATACGGACAGTGCAGGTACCGGCGCCGCTGCGTGGCGAAGATGGCTCATGGATCCCCGATGCCAGCTCTGGACAGGCTGGAGTACACCCCGATGAGCGGAAGGACATGCAGAATCAACATGTTCCTACACTTAAAGAACAGGAAGATCAACGTCTCATGGAAGAGAGAAACCACGACGTCGCTGAATGGCTCACCAGGAGTGAAGTAGGGAGTGAAGCTGGTGGCCCTGAGAACCGACCGCGCCGTAAAAAACAGTCAGCAGTCGGACGCCGGAGGGCACGCAGCACAAACGACATTTTATCTCGCCCTCGGGAGGGGCTGGGTGTCCAATTTCCTCCCTTCAATATTCCAGGACCAGGCCTGCACCTCAACATCGAGTCGGAAGATGAAGATCTTGGGTTTTCTGAAGGAGATGACACCAGCGATGGCTCAGATTCCCCACCGGCTCAAGTCGACATTGAACAGGAGAGGGATCAGAGTTCCTACTTCCCGCGGATGCCGCGCCCCACGGAAGACGAGAACCTCCCACCACACGTTCGCCCATGGCGTGATGCTCCACGATATTCGGAACCGTCTGAGGCGAAATACCAACCAGATACATCCAACGCCGCCATGATGAAATTCCACCAGCGTGCTAGAGACCTGGAGACAGCCTCGTTGGCAGTGACTGTTGGCTCGCAACGCCGCAGGAGCGAATCAGAGATCGGAAGTGTACGTCACGCTGCCGGAATTTCGAAGGCTGTCGGCCCGGCTGCCGAAGCGAACAAGCCCAAGGAAAAGACACGAACGAGGAAAGGGAGTCTACTAAACAATTTGAAGCGCCATCCCAGTAGTATTCTCAAACGCAAAGGTAGCCACCCAAGCCATCCTTCGCAGCAGGGGACAGCTGCCCCTTCACCTCCTGCGCTTTCGCTTGAGACCTCAATCAACGTACCACCAGAGCGCACAAGCAGCTGGGGACGGTCAAAGTCTCCTAAGCCCGACACTAGTCCCACCGCCCTCTTCAAAGACCATGGAAGCCTTGCGCCATTCACATATGCAAAAAACCGCATACGAAGAAGTAGGAGCCGGAGTGACATTGGCAGTAAGACCCCAGGTCTGTCGGAGCTCATGCGCACGCATGGTGGCCCACCGACCCTGTCCTTAGTGACACCGGCAAACTCGACCGATGCTCCCAAGCCTGGGACTCGTGGTGCCGAGGGAAGTGGTGATGAGGACGATGCCGATTTTGACGATGCCAGCGGAGTCACAATGGACCTCAAGGTCCGGTCAGATCCCATCATACCCACAATCGAAGGATTCCGTTCACACGCACGCTTGCTCAATCCACGAGTCGATGAATACATGATTGAGCGGATAGCTCAGGAGCAGCACCGGCGATACAAGAAGCTGCTCGATCTCAAGGTCAAGCACCTGAAAGCAGTCAAAGAGAAGAACTGTGGATCGAAGAGCTTCTGTGCCGCTCTGGGGGGTCAACCTAAGATCCTTCCTCCCCCTGCTAAACAGAAAGAGGGCGAAGCACCTTTTGCTGGTTTCCAGATCGTTGTTTCGTCTGATGATGAGCTTGAAGCATCTGAGGAAGGCACCATCATACCGAAGTCGCTCCCCGCGGGCTTCCCCATTCCTCCTGTTAGACGCATGCCGGCCGAGTTCGAATGTCCGCTCTGTTTCAAGGTCAAGAAATTCTTCAAACCCTCGGATTGGACTAAACATGTGTATGAAGATCTCCAACCGTTTACATGCACATTTCCGAACTGCGGCGAGCCCATGTCGTTCAAGAGGAAGGCTGATTGGGTCAGACATGAGGATGAAAGGCACCGTCAGCTTAAGAGATGGATCTGTGAAAGGCAAGGCTGCGGGCACGTATGTTACCGCAAGGACAACTTCGTGCAGCATCTTGTACGTGAGCACAAGTTGCCAGATCCGAAAGCCAGGGTCGGCCGCGCGGCGAATATACCAAGCAATGTCCAGGTCGACGTGCACGCATGGAATGCAGGGGAGGATGTCTTCGGGGGCACCGGTGACATTTCCGACAAGATTTGGGCTTTGGTAGAAGTTTGTCGACAGGATACGCCCTGGCGACCGGAACAGGAGTCGTGCCGGTTCTGCGGTAACATCTGCCCCAGTTCAAAGAAATTGACGGTCCATCTGGCAAAGCACCTTGAGCAGATCAGCCTGCCGATCCTTCCGCTGGTGGAGAATAACCAGCTTTCTGCGGACAGCATCATCAGCCCGGTAGAAAAGCCACACACGCATCGACCAAGGGCTTCCTCGTCGGCCGCGCCGGCAGGGTCAGACAACAACTCGAAATACAGCCAGAATCTCAGCGCCAACTCGAGTTACTCAAGCTACAACCAAGATGCATCGACGCCAGCAACGTCGAGCGTCATGCACACATACCCGCCCCCGCAGTTCCAGCATTATGGGGCTCAGCCTCAGCAACAGCCTCAGGCAGCTGTGTCATACGGTGGCAATGTTGCATCGAGCTTCACAGTGCGGTCGTACCCGCTGCCAGCTGGAGCGAACGGCATGCGACTTAACCCCAACCAGTACGCCTCCAACGGCTACCCCCCGTCGATCACGCCGATCACAGATTTCGCCCAGGCCGGGCAAGTATTCCACTCGCCGGTTGAAGCCGGGCCATTCGGCAGCGACTTGCCGACGAATCTGTATGCTTACAACAGGCCGATCGGATCAGACTTCGCAGGCGGCATGACGATGGCGGGACAGGTGCAGAGCGAGCAGGTGAACGGCGGGGGAGGGGTGCCGCCTGGGCCGTACCAGCAACTGCCCTCATCATACCCCAGGCAACAACAGGGCTATCCGGATTATATTTAGTTTTCGTTTGTTTCGATCAGAGGGGAAGAGGAGTTAATGTTTGGCTGGTTTCTACGATATCCCCAGGGCTCATGACGTCGCGATTTCTTTCTAACGGCCGTGCTCTGCAGGAGGTGAGGGTGCGAATAGGAATCTAGTTTTTTTTTTTTTTTT
Organism: Diplodia mutila; assembly: GCA_022560015.1. Taxonomy (NCBI): domain Eukaryota; kingdom Fungi; phylum Ascomycota; class Dothideomycetes; order Botryosphaeriales; family Botryosphaeriaceae; genus Diplodia; species Diplodia mutila. The sequence continues at coordinate 159,180 of JAFISB010000019.1, forward strand.
CTCTAGGGATGCATTTCTCGCCGTGAGACGCGGAGGGCTTGCGGAAGTGGCAAGTCATCCGCATTCCGGCCCCCACGCTCGTGTGTTTGGCCCCCATGTTCACGGGCTCGCTGCAGGTACGGCGGGCGGCACGACTCGGAGGGTCGCGGCTGCCGGCGCGCGGCTGGCTGCAGAGCTGCTGGCGGGCGTGGTGACAGCGGCGGGCTGGGGCATCAGATGACGGGTTGATGCGACACGGCTGCGGAGTGGGCGGGAGGGCGAGTGGGAGTGGGAGTGCGAGTGGAAGTGGGAGTGGGCTGGCAGGCAGCAGGCAGCAAGGCGTCTCTGGCTACGGCTACGGCTACGGCTACCTGGCTGCACTCGTCACCCGTCACCCGCTGGCCCAAGCCTGACCCCGGCGGCATCAGCATGCATGCGTGTGTCTCCTTCCCGGCTGAGATGCGCCGTTGCTTTTTTTCTTCTGCTGCAGCTGCACCACCCATCTCGCACAGCCGCGTCTCTGCCCGCCCACGCCTTTGTCCACGCCCGCGCCCTTTCGTCACACCGGCCTCTCTCCGTGCATGCTTCCCTAAGCCCGCGAGGCCCCGGCGGTGAGGGCTGCGGAAAGTACTAATGCACCCAGCGGCGCGCAACCGCTGCCACTGCCGCTGCCACTGCAATCCACGGCCCCAAGGCTGATTCCCGCTCGCCGCCTTTCTTTCATGGCTTTCGCTTTTCTTGCAGTCCTGCTCTAGGAACACGTTAGTTGACACCGTCATCACCATGATTTTTGGCGCTGATCAACCGCCAGTTCGCCATGTCGCAGAACAGGTACCCGGCCTACACCACCTACGAGCCCGGGCCAGCCGTATGTAGCGTCTTCCCGCCCGCGTCCCCTGCGCGCCTGCATTGACGGCGTGCAGTACTTCATGAATGCTCCGCCTCGCTCGTTTGACGGCCGCGTTGGCCCTCCGCCATCCACCGCCAAGCAGATGGAGCCCGGCATGCAGGCAATCCTAAACGGCGAAAGGCATCCCATGTCGAGGCCGTTCGACGCCTACACCCACCCTGGCTACGAAGGCTCGTTCCATGGCACGCCGTCAATTGACCCAGGCCTCCAGGCCCTGCTAAGCGGCCATAGGCCTTATGCGTCCGCACGCGACCCCAGCGTGACGTACTCCAACCCCATTGCCAACTTCTACCACGATGCCGACGGCCCGTGGAACAGTGTCCGCGCAACCAACCAGGCCCGGGACTCAACCGCGCTGACTGTGCCAGTGCCCAACCTGGACTACAACAGCTACAGAGATGCACCAGCATCCGAGATATCAGACTCGGGGTACGCCTCTCAAGCCGCTGCCTCGCAGTCCGTCGTAAACACAGAGCCGGCCGACTACAACAGAGAATTGCCTGTGCAAGCGAACAGCTTCTCATTCACAGCCACTGCGAATAGCCCCCCCTCGTATGACCTCCCATCCTTCCAGACCCGCAACGCCGACGGCGCAGACCTGAGATCGGCGTCCCAGCCGACCCGTTCTCAGAAACAGCTGCAATGTCCCAGTTGTGGAAATATTGCAAAGTGTCGGTCGGACTTCAAGTGCGTACAGCCCTTCCGTGCTTGACTTCCTCTCTGCTCACCACGCATGATGCAGGAAACATCAGCTCAAGCACACCAAACCCTTCACCTGCGACCAACCCGACTGCACTCGCAAGGAGGGATTTGCTACTACCAACGATCTCGACAGGCACAAAAAAAGCGTCCACAATATTCCCAGCCTGACAAAATCCTTTCGATGTGTTGCCGATCGGTGTAAGAACAAGGACAAAATATGGCCACGGCTGGATAATTTCAAACAGCATGTGAAAAGAATGCACAATGGGCAAAATTTGGACGATTTGATCCAACGGTGCGCATTCAGAACATTGACATAGCTGCTCCACCACGCTAATCGAAAAATAGTTCTATATGCTTTGGAAATCTCGCTGCTGCTGACCCGAGCCCGTCTCGCACTAGATCCGTATCACCAATGGGTAATGCCCTGGCCGGAATAGACTCGAAGTCCGGTAACCCGGATGTGGCCAACCACAAGGACGCTCCGGATTTGGTGATAAGCCAGGGTCGGGATGACGATGGCTCCAATGGACTTGCCCCGGATATGAAATCCTCGTCTTCTCATGAACATTCAAGGCCGCGCCAGTTGGAACAAGCCAATTTCCAGCAGTACGAAGGTGACTCCGCTCGACCTCTTCAGATATCGGGAGATCAGCAGCCTATTCAGAGCTCACAGTCGGATGCGCCTGGTTTAAGGCAGCTAGCCGCCGCTGCAACAGCAGCCTCCCAAGCCACCAGCCAGGCTGACTCCAGGAATGGCCGAAAAGCGGCAGGGCCCGATGTTCAGTTGTCCAAACATGCGTCCGCAGTCGAAGATGGGCAGAAACGGCTATACAGCAAGTTCTCTAACATCATTGCGTCCAGCATCGCCAATAGTGCCCCCAACGAATCGCTAGACAAGGCTGTCCTGAGAGCGCTGCTGGAGCTGGATCAGAACAAACATATCATTGCCACCACCAACCACCGGAAAGGCTCAGCATCGAAAGAAGCCAAAATTTCGAGGAATGCCGCCAGATCTCCCCCGAACTTCCGAGGACCGAATGGAATAGAGACCACAATGTCCACGGCCGAAGTCAAGACAGCTCTAGCAACGCCCTCTAAGAGCTTCGCAAAGAGGCATAATGTTGTTCCAAACGGCAAGACGGGCAAGCCGCAGGGCATCCAATGCCCATATTGTTGTAAAATTCATGCGCGTAAATGCGACCAAAGGTAATTCTTCTTCTCAGCGAAGCATGCCCCATGCACCTTTCCATTTGCTGACAGGGCACTGCAACAGAAAACATCTGAGACGCCATACCAGACCCTTCGGATGCACCTTCTTCAAATGCTACCAAAAGTTCGGCAGCAAGGACGATTGGAAGCGACACGAAACCGGCCAGCACACCCAAATGGTAACCTGGAGATGCGAACAGCCACTGCGTGATGGAATAAGCACACTTCCCTCCCCTCCGCCATTGGCTGGCGACGGCTCCACCACTACCTCTTCAAACATCCACCCCAAAATTTGCGGCTACGTCTTCTACCACGAAGACGCTTTTTCAGACCACCTCCGCTCCCAGCATACCCTCCCAGACGATCAAATCTCCACTGAGCTCTGCATCCGGCGCATGGGCGCCAACCTCCAGTCGCGCTACTGGTGCGGCTTCTGCGAGCGCGTGCTCGAGCTCAAGGACCGCGGCCAAAAAGCGTGGGACGAGCGCTTCAATCACATCGACCACCACTTTACGAAGGAGGAAAGGGACATCCGCGACTGGCTGGACGTCGAGGCCAAGACGCGCAAGGGCAGCCTCGAGAAGGAGGCAACCAGGCGCGGCTTCGCGAATGGGGAAGGTGATGTGCAAAACCACAAGGAGAGCGGCGAAGGTGGGAGCCTGGATATGTTGAGGGAGACAGCGAATATCGCCGACGCGGACGTCTTGATCCTGACGGTGCCGAAGGGCAAAGACGGCGTTGGGGGTGACGGTGGCTCGACGGCTGTCGCCGGGAGAAAAAGATCGCATGAAGGGATGGAGGGCAGTAGCAGCGATGATGATAGCCGTGCTCGTGTTCGTGCTCATGCTCATGGTGATGAGATGATGCGTCGGTCGCGGAGCAAGAGCAAGAAGGAAGAGACCCTGTTCTTCTGCGTAAGTCAAACCCCCAGTTACCGTCACGCTTTCACGTAACATCCCTTCCCTTACCCTCGGCTCCACTCTCCCTACACCGCTCACCATAGACCTGTTTTTGTTCAAGGAAAAGACAAGGAGCTAACGTTATGCCTCTCTGCCAGTGTCGCTGCAAACAAGGACCTTACGCCTGGTCACTCTACCAGAGCTGCCTCGACTGCGAACACGAGTTTTGCGCGACCTGCGACTGTCGCAGGCACGAGAGCTCGGAGGAAGAGAACGTCGATTACAATCCATGGAATCACATCAACGCGGGTTCTTCTCAGGCTTGAGGGCTTTCTCCCTCTGTTATCCGCCACCCCTTTTATTTTTCTATCTTTCTTTTTCTCTCTCCAAGGGGGGGTGGTGGAGCGCCACCGGCGTACTTCTTCCTCCTTTTCTCATCGTCTATCCAGTATGCGTGTCTATGTCTGTGTGTTGGTACAGCGTGAGTGCCGTGCGTGTATGATGATGTTTGAACGGGGTTTCTTTCGTTTTCGACTGTTCATGTCCTGTTGATGTTCAACGATGACGATGAACAGTCCCATAAAACTTCCAACAATGTTGATGAGGGATTCTTTCCATACTGCTGCTGGTACCGAAGAAAATGGGATAAGTACGAAATTTGGGAGGATCGGTGTTGCTGTTCCATTTCATTTGCTTTTTTATCTCTCCCTCTCTGTGGGTCAGATGCACTCGAAGTATGTAAAACGATGCAAGAAAGCTAGCTATATGTTAAGCCCGGCACGAAAGATTTGTTACACATAAGGGGCGAGAACACTTATAAGCCGTTCCCAAGATTTTCTGTTTACAACAGAAGCGCCACCACGGACCCCCGCCCCTCCCCCCCAAAGCTGCGGTCCTTGGATATTTGTTTTCACCTGAAACCCGGCTTTAAGCTAACCTCACTTGCGGTGTATTCCGACGACAGGGACAACCCGGCCTAGTCGGATCGCAGATCGATCCACGTCGTTTGATAAAGTAGATACAACCGAAGAGAGCACCGCCACTTCGCAAGGGGGACAGCGGGGGGGAAGGAAACAACCCTCCTCCTCCCCCCCGTCTCACAAAAGCAAAGCAACAAGCACGCGAGAGAAACGCGAATGAGCGAATATCCGACAAGGTCGGCATCACGTATGAGTACCTAAAAGGAAAAACTTGCCTCGCCGACACCCATGTCAATCCATAAAACACCTCGCATCGGAGAATGCGAAATCACTATGAAGGCGTGAGGAATCAACCGGCACGGGAGTTTTCTGGGTGCGTATATATCCATGTATCCATGTATGTATGTGTCTCACGTTCTCATCAAGCTCTTTGCTTTTTCGTCGAGGAAAGAGGGAGAGAGAAAGAGAGAGAGAGGAATGAAAAAAAAAAAAAAAACAGGACTAGCAGCCTCCGCTCCAGTGCATCCCTCCCTCCGTATTTTCCCCAAAAAGGAGGAAAGAAAAACCCCCCCAAATATGTAGATCCCCGCCCAACGTGTCCTCCATGAATAACGCCCTCCACGCCACCATTAGATTCATCCTCGATCCTTCATTTCAAGAGAGAGAGAGAGAGAGAGAGAGAGAGAGAAAGAGAAAGAGAGAGATGGGAGGGAGAAAGCGAAGAGAAAGAAAGAGAGTCCTTCAAAAGAATATGTATACCGCCCTGCCTGCCTACCTGCCCGCCCACCAACCTGCATTTATGCCTTCGATTATTCACGCGACACATACACACAAAAACCTCGCCCGCCCGCTGGAAGAGACACAGAAATCAATCACCGGAAAAGAAAAAAGAAAAACGCCAGACGCTGATGCCAATGCCCCCTATGGTGTAAATTTACAAGAGTTTGGCAGCGAATGAGAAGGATGGGAAGAAGAAGAAGAAAAAAAGATCGAAGAGACAGAGACATCAACAGAGGTGCGTGTGTCGCATTCAGCGAAATAGCCCCCCTACTATTCCTGCCCGCTGCTGCGTTATCGCCGCGCGCTGAAGCTGCTCGCCCGCGTCTTCGTCCTTGACGGCGCTGCCCGCGCCGGCTGCCGAAGGGCCGCCACCGCCCTCTGCGGTAGACTGTGCGCCGCCGGGGCCGGGAGGGATGCCCAAATGTGACATCAGAGTCGGGTTGTCGTAGATGTCGCGGGCTGTTGTTGCACGGTGGTGCAAGGAGTCTGCCTGGTTCGCCTCGCGAATTGATGGGTGCGATCCCGGGCGGACGGGGGTGTCGACCGACGGCGGCGCATGGTTGTTCCCTTGGGTGGTGCGGCTCACGGCTTGCTTCATCTGGACGATTGGTGACTCGTACGCGTCGCGTTGTGCCGCGGAGTTTTGGCCTGCTGTACCGGATGGAGGGTTCGACTGCATGTCTATTGTTGATGCCGAGCCGTTCGGCACTTGTAGATCGATTCGGTCTCTTTGAGCGGCCGGGGTTGCAAATGGGTTGCCGACTGCGCGCTGTTGAGACCCTGGGGCCTGGTAATTATTGTGATTATGTGCGGGGTGCTGGGGGTTCGCCCAGGCATTCTGCTCGAAGAATTGCTCCTCGGCGGCAGCTCTGTCGGCACGCGACGGGTCGGTAGGCCCTGCTGGACGGGCTGTTGGTGCTGCTGGACGGATCGGTATCTGCAGTAGATGTTCAGCCACTGATCGATCGACTTATGCACTAACAAGGACACTCACTCCCATGGCAGCCAGATCCTGGTCCGTTTCCGGGATACGAGCAGCAGCCAAGTCGGGTGCTGCAGGGAAGCCGACATGTTTCGCGATGCCAGACAGAATAGACACCTCCAAATTGTAGGCCGTTTGTTGTTGCACTTGCTGAGACCGTTTTGGGGTGAACTTGACGCTGTAGTCCCGCTCGTTTGTTCCCCAATAGCGTCTCTCTCTTTGCAGATGTGTTACCCGTTTATTACACTCAGAAAGAGCGTTCATGCGAAGCTCGGCGACATCGTGCATGTATTGACCATGTACCGAGTTGCGCATGGCCACGTACTGCTTTCTGAGTATGTCGTTCTTCAACCCTAATCGAACGCCCTCCTGCCGAATCTTTTCATCACGGCGTTTGTCGACAGCTTGCAGCATGAGAAGGTATTCATGATGGGCCGAATCAGGTCGTCTCAACTGGTCAAGTTCGAGTGAGAGCCGATCAAGCTGTTCCTCCAGCCGTCTAACCACTTAGTCAGTGTGTGTTCCGTATCAAGCATTCTCTGAGTGCTTACTTCTTTTGAAATGCCAAAAATTGCTTTTCAATCTTATTGAGCTCCTCAAGGGCGTTGTGTTTCCGACCACCTGGCAAATCATTAGTAATGCTTGCTAGTGCTTGCTCGGTTACTTACGCTCTTCTTCAATTACCGTCGAATCCTCGCCCTCGAGCTCGGCTTCGTGAGCATCGTCGTCCTCAGCTTCATGAGGCGTCGCGGCATGTTCTTCGTTGTCATGAGACTTCCCCTTCTTGCCTTTCCGTTGCCCCTTCTTCCCTTTAGACTTCTTCGAGCCAGCAGAGGCGTCGTTTGTCGCTTCTTGCGCAGCCTCTTCGTTATCCTCTCCCTCAGCAAGCGGTTCCTCGACCTCATTGGGCGTGTGGTCTCCCCCTTCCTCGGCGACGGGCTCTTCACCCTCGCCATCCATGTCCATAGGATCGCCATTCAGCTCGACCGGTCGGGTGGGGCTGGGGCGCTTCCGAGCAGGTTGGTCGTTGTCCAAGTCGTCCGCAATGGATGATAAAGCGCTACTCGATCGCTTGCGCTTGCGCTCGCTACCTTCCGGCGAAGCTGAGTCCTCAGGGTCGGCTTCGGCACTGTGCTTATCCTCTGCGGGAAGCTCGTCGTCCTCGTCGCTGAGATCGTCCGCATCCGAGTTGGCCTTGCGTTGCCGGGTAGGAAGAGCAGGGCTCTGGCTAAGGTTCTCTGGTTCCGCCGTCACGACGACCTTCGCTAGCTTGCTGGGGCTCCGACCCTCCGAACCATTCGTGACGTCGGTGGCCGTGCGCGTGGGTTTGCGCGGGGTGCTGTCAATGCGCTCCGTTTCTGCCTCGGAGTCGTTCTCTTCGGCTACTGGCGATGCGACGTCTCGCAAGGCGGCCTCGTCGCGGTCCTCAATGCTCTCCTCGGGCTCGCTGAGGCTGCTCGAGCCCTCGTCGCCGACATCGGCGATATCCCCATTGTGTACGACGTCATGCTCACTCGTGCCGTTCGTTTCGGCAGACATTGTCGCGAGAGCTTCGACCGGGGCGGTGCCCGTGGGTGTGTCGTGGGCGGTGGAGCTGTTGCGCGGGTGGGGCACGTCGCGCGGGAGGGGAGGGGACGCGGGTTCTGGCGACTCGAGAGGCTCGGGTGTAGGAGCTTTCGCAGGAATGTGTGTGGGCGTCGAGTGGCCGGTATCTAGCAGCGAGACGATGTGTGAGTGGATTTGCTTGTGACCCCCAGAGCTCAATGACGTGGTGGGCGGTCGCGACGCGGGCGTACGTGGGACAGAGACGATCTCGGCGCTTGGGGGCTACCACACAGCTGGCACGGCGCGACAACGATGGCTCTGGGAGAGGTCGGCGGCGTGGGCAGCAGAGGGCGACTTACCAGTCGTGGTGGTTGCTGCGCCGGTCTCTGGAGCGGTCTTGGACCTACTCCTACTGCTCCGGTGCAGCGCGTGCATGGTGCGCCAGGGTCAGTGGCCCACCAGACGATGTATAGAGCGGGGCAAGGCCTCTGGACGGCTCTCGGGGGCAGACGGGCGAAATTGGACGATTGCGGGTGAAGTGCACGATCGGCCGCGCGGGAGCGGTGCGGGCGTGTGGATGCGGAGAGTTGGGGTCCAAGGTCGAGATGGAGCGATGGCGCGCGGAGACGGGGGCACAGCGAGGTGCAGGGCTTGGTGGACTGGTGGGCACCAGAAGCTCTGGGCTGGTAGGCGTGGGGAGGAGTGTTTTGGCGGGTGATCTCTCGTCTCGCAGCTCTGCACTGGAGCCGTCCAGGGCACACGCCCGCCCGAAAGCCCGCTAGCGTTCGCGTCGGCGATAGAAAATGTCAAAACGCCGATCCCAGCCCGCGTTTCTTTCTCGCGCCCAGCAGCAACAATTCCCTGCGTCCCAAAACAACTCCCGCCATGGCCAAGGATAAGAGCAAGAAGGCTGCTGCCGCGTCGGCCGCCTCTGACGCCTCGTTGAAGCTTACTGCCAGCAAGAAGGCCATTGACCCGACCCTGGCCTCGCTCTTCGCGACTAGTGTGAGCGCCAGAATTTCTATACACCCGCATAGCTAAATTCTCATCATTTTTCCAGGTCGGTCCCGCGAAGCCGCGCCCCAAGGAGGCCTATCTGCAGGCGCCGCCGAAAACTGCGCCGGAAACCGAACAAGAAGACGACGACGAAGCGGACGAAGACGACGAGGACCTCTCCAGCATTGACGAGGAACTGCCGGAGGACGACGATGAGGATGAGGATGAGGAGGATGAGGACGAGGACGAGGACGGTGATACGGTCATGCGCCTTGCAGAGGACGCCAGTTCTGACGAGGATGCCGCAATCCCTGTTCACGAAAGCTTAGCTGCCGCCCAAGGCGAGAAATCGCAGCGCAAACGCAAGCGCAAGGGCGACGTAGACGAGCTTGAGGATGTGTACATGCGCAAGCTTGAGAAAGAAGAGGCCAGGGAAGATGCCAAGAGGGAAGCGGAGAGGAGTACCAAACGCCAAAGGAAGGAGGAAGGCGAGCCCGCGTCGTCTGATGGGGAGGCCCCATCTGACGATGGTGAAGACGAGGATGCTGGTTCGGATTCTGAATCCGACTCCGAGATACCCCAGCACGAGACTCAAACCTCGCAGCCCAAGGAGGAAACCGAGCTGGAAAAGGCCTCTCGCACCGTATTCCTCGGAAACGTTTCGATCAATGCGATCTCTGACAAGGCGTCGAAGAAGGCGCTGATCAAGCACATGTCCTCGTTCCTGTCCGAACTCCCGGAGCATAAGCCTCCGCACAAGTTCGATTCGATTCGCTTCCGCTCCACTCCCTTTTCGACGTTTATTCCCAAGAAGGCCGCGTACGCCACCAAGGAGGTCATGGACGAGACGGCTCACAGCACAAACGCCTACGTCGTTTATACCACGAACCAGGCTGCGAGGGAAGCTGCAAGGCGCTTGAACGGCACTGTGGTGTTGAATCGCCACTTGCGCGTCGACGAGGTTGCTCACCCCGCCAAGACCGACCACCGCCGCTGCGTTTTCGTCGGGAACCTCAGCTTTGTCGACGACGAGAGCATGATCCAAGAGGCCGAGGCGAAGAGGCTGGGGAAGGAGATCAGGAAAAAAAAGGAGCCTGGTGATGTGGAAGAGGGCCTGTGGAGGACCTTCGGCAAAGCCGGCACCGTTGAGAGCGTCAGGGTCATCCGCGACCCCAAGACCAGAGTTGGAAAGGGATTTGCATATGTGCAATTCACGGTGAGCATCCATCTGAACCGACGTTGGCTGGTTCGTGTTCGACTGACAGCTCGCAGGACGAGAATGCCGTGGAAGCAGCTTTGCTGTACAACGACAAGAGGTACCCGCCTATGCTCCCGCGTAAGCTCCGGGTCGTGCGCGCCAAGGGCATCAAGCGCAACAAGACCAACTCGGCTACCTCAACTCGTCCCGTCTCTACCAAGGGCGTGTACAACCCCAAGGTCTCTGCTGAGGAGAGGTCCATGCAGGGCCGTGCGGCCAAACTCCTTGGAAAGGCCGGTGCTGCTAAGATCAAGTCCACTGGCAAACCTGAGGGAAAGAGGGACTTCAACAAGAAGGAGGATAAGCCTGCCAACGGATCATTCAAGACCCCTGAACAGTTCGTCTTCGAGGGCCATCGCGCAACTGAGAAGCAGGGCAAGACCGGCCTGAAACTGGGCGGAAAGAAGGGTAAGAAGGTCGGGAAGCCGACGTCGAGAAGTAGCAAGAGAGGTGCGGCATGGAAGGCTCAAGGAGGAAAGAATGCCTAAGCAGCCCTTTCCCCACACGTGCATTGTTACCGGGGTTCGGCGTAGGACAACAAAAGTCTCAAGAATTTCATCGAAGCGTGGTGTAGTGGATAAGGCAATCTATCCCTTTCTCAAGGTGGTCAACAAACGGGTGAAACGTTACGTCAGCAGGGGCGTCAGGCTCACAGCGACCTGCAAAAGAATTTGACCCTTTCTCAAACAGATTCCCTGATATAGTTTCGAAATCTATATTTGTATATTTGTATACACATATTTGCTTTAATTGTCTGGGTAGTGTTTTCTCGTACGGCGTGGAATGACATCATCCTCTGTAATCCACCGTGGTATTCAGGCTGGAGAACACTGAAAACACAGCCACTACTGTCCAGAAATAGCGTACATGTACCACTTAAGGCAAGGCTGTTGTGTTGCATCCAGCGTTAAAGATTCGACAAGATTGGACCTTGCTTCCTTGCCTTCATCCGCCTCAGAAAGAGATCGGCTCATCACGGAAACCGGGGAGCAGAAAACCAGAGCTCTACACATATTTTACTAGACTGACATTGGAGCCCGAAGGAAGTACATAAACCAACGACATCGCATTCATTCGCCAACGAGCTAGCTATCTACACCAACCCATATAACTAGCAGATGAACAAAATTGTGTACTATCGCCTACAACTGCAGCTTAAATGTCGCCACCTCAAACGCCCTTAACTCGACCTCTACGCCGCCATCAACAACCTCCAACTCCTCCCCATCATCCTCGAGCAAGTTCGTCTTGAACGCCTTCTTAACTGGCACCTTGCCCCACTCGATCCTCCCCCTCGCCCTACCGCCGAGCGAGTCGTACACGCGCAGGATGACGCTCCTGCCGGTCCGCTTCGGCAGCTCGCCGCGCGAGACGTCGTCGTCGTCCTCGCCACGCTTCACCGTGTCCAAGATGAGGGCGTCGGAGCCCACGATCTTGAACGTCGAGAGCAACCCCTCGATCATGTACGGGTTGGAGTGCGCTTTGAACTTGACCGGATGGTTGAAGTTGAACGCGGTCTTGACCGTCTTTGCGCCGACGGGGCCGGTGTGGGGCAAGATGGCGTAGCGGATGCGGTGGGATCCCATGTCCGCGTGCGCATCCGGTGCTTTGGGTGCACGGAGGAGGGACAGGCGCATGAGGTTGCCGCAAGTTGCGAAGCCGTACTTGGAGTCGTTCAGGATAGAGACACCATAGCCGGCTTCGGACAGATCGGCCCACTTGTGGCAACAGACTTCGAACTTGGCCATGTCCCAGGTCGTGTTGTAGTGAGTCGGGCGGCGGACGATGCCGAACTGCGTCTCATACGACGCTTCTTGGTTGACGATATCGACCGGAAACTCCACCTTCAAGAACTTCATCGACTCATGCCATTCAACCTCACTCTCCATCTCGACATACGAGGGCTGGTCGTCAACAGTAGCCGAGAGGCTGACGGTTGTCTTGACCCAGCTCTTGTCGCTGATTCTTGTCTCAATGACCACACTAGCGCGGTGAGGTCCGCTCTCGGAGATGGACCATTGGCTCGGCTTGAGCTCCTGGCGAGATTCAAGGTGGTAAACCTCAACATCCCAAGCTTGCCAGTAGAGCGGCTTGTCGTCAAAAATAACCAGTTGGTTTGCCTTCTTGCCAGATGGGATGATCTCGCGCTTAGCCTCGCGGTCGAAGAGGGAGGTAATCACACCCTGGTCGATTTCAACTTTATATTGGCTGTTGGCAAGCTGATAGACATCCTTTCTGATCTCCTTGATAGAAACAGTCGACTCCGTCGAGGCAGGCGTGATGTGGAGGATGCCAGTGGCGCCTTCAACCTGACCATACGAGGAGTCCGAAAGCTGAACAATCTCGCTCCGGCTCCAAGGCAAAGTGTTCAGAGCGACCGTCCTGCTACTGGCACTGGGCTTTTCCTCAAACCCAAGCACGTTCAATGCATCTGAAAGGAGCTTCTCGCCAGTTTGGAAGACCTTGTCATAGAGCTGGACTTATGTCAGCAATTGCATCAATGGGATTATGTATGAACTTACCTCATCCGAATCGTCGTAACACATTTCGATGGAACTGCCAGGTAAACAATCGTGGAACTGGCAAAGCAGAGTCGACTCCCACATATCATCAATGGCCTCCTTCGGGTATTTGTACGTCGACTGCCCACCCATGACTAGGTCCTTGATGCTCGCGAGAGTTCCCAAGTACTCAATGTCGTGCAGAAGAATTTCTGATTTGCGATTATTGCGCTTGTTGTTGGCCTGGGTCGTGTAGGTGCCTCGGTGCAGCTCGAAGTACAGCTCGCCATACCAGGTTACGAAGTCAGTGCCCTCTTCAGCCTTCTTCTCGAGCTTTGCGAAGAAGTCATCCACAGAGTCACCCATCTTGACCCGCGGAAGAAGGCCGACATTATCGCTTACACCACGGCAACGCCTCAACTTCTCGATGTGCTGCCAGGTCGGGCCACCACCGCCGTCGCCCTTGCCGAAGACGAGGAGAGAAGTTGCATCTTGGTCCAGAGACTTGTGCTGAGTCACACTCCGCTTGACATCCCCAAAATGGGCTTCTGCTGTGTAAGTCTCCGCTGGAGTCATGTGGCAAATGACCTGACTTCCATCCAGTGACACCCAGTTGAAGGTGGTATGAGGGAAGTTGTTGATGTTGTTCCAGCTGAGCTTCTGGGTGAAGAACCTGCTCATGCCTGCCAGCCTGCATAGCTGGGGGAGTTGCGTGGAGTAGCCGAACGTATCGGGCAGCCAGAAAGTCTTGCATCTCTGACCAAAGTGGCTCTCAAAGAACCGCTGACCGTACACGAACTGGCGCACTAGCGACTCTCCACTAGGCATGTTCGTATCGTGCTCTACCCAGCTACCACCAATAGGCTGGAACCTTCCCTCCTTAACCTTCTGCTTTACCCGGTCATAGACCGAAGGGTACAGCTGCTCAAGCCACTTGTACTGCTGAGCCTGAGAGCAGCAGAAGCGCAGTTCGGGATAACGGTCCATCAGGTCGCACTGGTTGGACCATGAGCGAGCAACCTTTCGCTTAGTCTCCGCCCACGGCCAGAGCCAGCAGGTATCAATATGGCAATGACCAATGCCACTTATAATGGCCTCTTGAGGACCATCATACACAGCGGACGAATCCACCTTATCTCCCAGGTACTTTTTCGCTATCTTGCGACCCTCTTTGATAGCGTCATTGCTGCCGTGGCCGGCAAGGAAGGTGTCCATGATCGAGTTGCATACCTGTAGCGCCTGGTGGGACTCCCAGGAGTCTCCAGGAAACTCTCTCGCGCAGTCTCCGATGATCCAGAAGTCGATGTACAGAGCCCGGGCATCCAAGTTGATGGCGACGATATCGGCTGTGTGCAGCTGGAAATACTTGTTCGGGTTAGGCGGCTGGATGGAGTCACCACCAGGGGCATTGCCAAACATGCCGTTGCAGGCCATCTCGATGTAGAAGACATGCTCCTTGCCGTCCCGGTAGCTGTGTGGCAATATCCACTCTGTACGCTCACCACCACCGGTCAGACCGTGCACCGGATTGCCGTCCTCGGTCCAGATGAGACCCTCATTGTTGGCGTCCCAATGGAATTCGAGGTGGTTCTTGTGGCGGAGGTCGTCGGGTACGGTCAGGTGAATGCGGAACCAATGGGTCGACCAACTGGGGCCAAACGACTCGCCAACGCTAGCGGGCCGGAATTTGTGCCTTGTGGCTTCCTTGAAGGTTGGGCGAGTGAGGTCGGGAGGCGAGTAGACGAACAGCTTGACATGGTCGCTGCCGGAAGCGCGGGCCTCGGTGATTTTACTGTCGTGGCGTGAGCACGCACATTCAGCGAAGCGGATGAACAGGAACTCAATGGTAAACTCACGGCAGAAGTCCCTTGGACTCGTACTGGCCGCCAGAGGTGAACTGACGCAAGCGATCGAGGTAGATCTTATGGATCTGCTTGCCCACAGGGCCGGCCGCGAGCTTGGGATACTCCTTGGAGGGGGCCATTCTGGAGGGAAGCTGTGTTTCGCCGCCCATGATGCGTAGGGGAGGCGGGCGATGCTAGGGGAGCTTCTTGAGAGCGTTGCAGAGGGCAGGAGCTCGGGGGGTAGCTGCTGCAGCTTACATGTCCTTGCAGCTCCCCAAGCCAGTCGTGTCGCGCTAAGCCGGGAGCTTGGGACCTTCCAACCCCGCTCAGCTAACCCCGGGCAGCCATCCCAGGGGTCACCGGACGCCCCGTGCGAGCCTCTGCCCTGCTCCGCCCAACTCCGTTCACGTCATGCCATCCACGCACTCGCCCTACCCTACGCTGTTGTCATTGATGTCTCATCCAATCCCGTCGGCAAACTTCAGGACGTCAACATTGCTCCTGTCCTGAAAGTTCTGCTTCAATTGACCTTCCCGAAATAACAATGCTTGTGCATGGATTCCACGGTACCTGCGGGAGACCGGCTCGCCGGCCTGTCTTCGCGTACCCAGGTTGAGTCTCGTGACGCACCTACCTGCAGGCCATCCCTGATACAAAGCCGTGCTTGCCACTTCGATGCACATGCTCGCTGCTGCGCAACTCCAATTCTTTGAAACATTACATTCTTGGAGCATGCACGGTAAATGATTACTTCATCAATGCTGCGAAGCTTGACGCTGGCAGCCTATTTAAGTGCCTGGGTCGATATGTCCATGGCAACTCGGTATCCATCGAGAAAAGAATGCCCCCTTTCCAACGCCATTCCACCCCAAGCTATGCTTTCCGCCATGCATCTTGATCAGGCCCGACCCGCTCTAAGGGGTGACAGCCTGCGCTTCAGCCTGATCTCGCTGCTCCCGTTCCATCTGCTCAAGGAACACTTCCCATGTCTCTGCCGTGTTGGCGAAGAAGTCGATATGAGCGTCCGTCAAGTCTCCCAGCGTGTCCTTGAACTCCAGTGACTTGATCCGTTCAAAATCCTGGATTTCCTTGACCGTTTGCTCGTCGAAGGCTTCAGATGTCCTCTTTGCATCCTCCACTTCGCGGGTCAGACGCTCTATCTGCAACTCGAGCTTGCGCACGCGGTCACGTCGGCTCTGCTCATGATCCACACCGCGGATGTCCTCCACCTTGGCACGCAGGAATCCAGACGCCCCGAGCGCAGCCGTGCTTGAGGCACTGGCGAGGGTGTCACGATCCGCCGCCGCCTTGGTCAGGTAGTCGGTCAGGCTTTCGAAGTCCAGTTGCTTGTTTTCGCGTGTCTTGAGGAGCAGCTTGACTGCGTCGATGTAGGCATCCATGTCGCGGAGAGAACCCAGGTAGTCGTGTTCGGTATGGTTGTGAAGACCGCGCAAGCCCTGGCTTGTCGTCTCAACGCTGGTTGCGAAGCTGGTGAGTGATTGCTCGACGCCAGGTTCCAGCGCAACTAGCTTCTGGCATTGTGCTGCAAGGTCGCCGTAGTCGGCTGAGAGATCGCCTTGTCGCCTAGCCACGCGCGTCACAACCTTCTCCACCAGTCCCAAATCTTCGTCCAGCTTGTCTGCCCGCTCGCGCACGTCCACAAAGCGCTTGTCCGGCTTGTGCACCTTGCTGAATGCGCCCATGAGCGTGTCTGTGAAGCTGTCGAACACGCCACCCGAGACTTGCTCTGCGTTGGTGCCGCTCATACTGCGCTGAGGCCGCGAGCGCATTGTCTGGTTCCAATCGCTGCTCTCAAGGAAAAGCAGAAAGATGGCTGAACGGCGGAGCACCGGGTGCTGCGTCAAGCGCTTGAGAAAGCGGCGCAGTGAGCTCGCTCGCCGTTGAGTAAAGTCCGGGCCGAACCGGTCTCCCCTCACGTACTCCATCTTGTGCTTGTCGGGTAGCGGAGGCACGGCGCATTGCGGATACTCTTTGCTCAGCGTTTTCCACAGAAAGACAAAGTCTGTGAAGCGTCGCCGCGAGCTGAATTCGGGCCGCTGGAAGGACTGGAAATCGCTCTGTGGTAAGGCGGGAAGAGTCAGCCAGCATTCTGTCTTCCGCCGTCGCTAGGCAGCTTCGCAACGATCAAACGGGATTCTGTACCCTGGTCGTGACGAGATAAGATATGTAGGCATCCTTGGTGCCGTCGTTCTCTTTCTGCGGCTTATCCACAGTGCACTCGAGCATGCCTTCGCTGAAATCCGTGTCCGCCATGGCGAGATCTGCCGCGGGAATATTTATGGAGGATGGGCGGTTTGCAGGTGTTGCGGTGGGGGCGTTGGGCTCTGGAGCAGGACAGCTGCAGATCCAGGGCGGGCGTGTTGTGAGGTTGGTGTCCGTGCTTGGGCGATGACGAAGTTGACTGGCGGCGGAGAGAGCGGCCGCCAGAACCCGCCAAACAACCGGACCATCGACCCCGGTACTCCAGCATAGCGATGTCAACTCTCACGCCTCAGCCCAGCTATGCTTGGCTCTGGCGTTTCACTCGGAGGTCTTCTTGTCGCCGGTCTGTTTATCAAACGGGCACAATCGGGCCGTGTCGATTAGAACAGGTAGCCGATTAGTCACTGCCCATGTGTCTCGTATCATTGTGATTTGTTGTTGGGAAAGATGAATTTCTATACAAGCTCCTCGAGCCTTCTTAGGAATTCGGAAACGACCGATGCTATGAGCAAAGCCAGCGCGATGTGACGGCGGCAGGGACCCCAACGCCAAAAACTCCAAGCTTCCATATGTTACATTTGCCTTTGAACAAATTCATCTTGGCTTTGGCTCTTCTTGCGCCTACAGCCCGAACTTCCTTTCGAATTCTTTGAATAGCTTAGGGGTGATCTCGTCACTGGAGTTGCCCTGTACCTCCCAAAGAACGGCCTTTTTATCGTAATGCTCGAGAAGGGGAGCGCTGGTTTCCTCGAACTTCTTGAGTCGCGCAAGCCAAACCTCAGGGCTATCGTCCGCGCGCCTGGTCAATTGATCGCCAGTGATATCGTCCCGACCCGGCACCTTAGGCGGGTTGAACGTGGTGTTGTAGACCCGGCCCGAGGGCTCGTGAACCCATCGGTTGCAGATACGGTCAAGAATTACTTCCACTGGTGTCTTGAAGTTGACGACCAGGTTGATTGGGATTATGTCGTCGATCCGCTTCGCCTGAGCGGCGGTGCGCGGGAACCCGTCGAGGATGAAGGACGCCGAGGGAGAGTCAGAGTAGCTGAACTTGGAGGTATTGAATGGCGAGGGAATGAAGACATCGTCCACGCTTTCCAGCGGGATCTCCGCATCGGGCGAGGCGAAGTTGACCTGGTACGGCCTTACGGTATCCGGAACAAGCCAACCGCGGGTATTGAGCTCGTTGATTATCAGGCGCACCATCATCGTGTCCGGGACCAGGGCGCCCGTCTTCATCTTCATCTCGGCCTGGATTCCTACGGCGCGATTCACATTAGAGTGCGCCGGTGGCAACTAAGAGTGTAGGCGACCTACCCAGAGGCGTGCGGTTGCGCACATTGTTGCGCAAAAGGTCGCCGGAACTGATGGAACTTAGCTGGGGAAAGCGCTTCATAAGGCGCTCTGACTGCGTGCCTTTGCCCACGCCGGGGGCGCCGACGAGGATGACGCGCGCGGCTCTCGATAGATCCCGAATCATCGCAGAGAGTGTGCTGTGGTGTTGTGTGAGGGTGTAATTACAGATTGTGTGGTGATGACTGCTGCGACCGTGCTGCGAAAAGTAAAGGCGTTGAGCCTTCAGGAAAAAGAGCACACAAGAACGGGTCAGAACACCATAACGTCCGAGGCAGCAGTAGATAACAGGAAATGAAATAGGGACCACGGGATGTGGAGGATGGAGGAGCTGGGCGCACGAAAGGCAAGCAAGCTAAAGTCAATCGCGCAAGCCGTCAGCGGCGGACTTTGGGGTGGGGGAAAGCGTTGAGCTCAGCCGAGGGTTCCCGGCGAGTCATGCATCCTCGAATCACCGCCCTGCCATTGACACCAGTACGCCTCTCTTCTGGGGTGAGTCCAACATCGCAACAGCCGAGTCAGTCGCATGTGAAGAGCCAACGCAGGCGCCCCGGACGGAAGTGTGCAGTCAGCATCGTACAAGCCTTGCCCGGGCCAATGCGGATAAGTCCTGCTCAGGCTACTCACGTGCGGCTGGCCAACTGGGACGACTGCTTTGCAAGCAGCCCACGAAACAACAAACGGACGACGAGCACCGCCGGAGCAGCGGCCGGCCAGACGGCTCCATTTATCAGGCAGATACAAAGAGCCAGCGCATCCATGGCAGCAGCTCCGGCGGCTGGCTTGGCTCACACCGATGCGTCGCGCAACTCCGACATCGCCCGGCCGGCGCACGTGTCGCGGCCAGCAGCGGCGGACTCTTGGGCCACGCTGGCCCCAGGATCCAGTGCGCGCAGCCCATTCGGCGACGTCGCGCTCGGGGCAGAGTTCGGCGCTCGGGGGCTGCGGCGTGCGGGTTCTGGAAGCGTGACGAAGCCGCCAAGGCCCCGCTTCCCCTGCCGCCGATCCTCGCTGGCGGCCGGAATTTGCTGCTTAGCTGCCGCTGACAACTGCAAACGTTGAAGCACCTCCTTCACGTCGCATTGCCCACCTCCATCTCCGCCACGTCCAACACCCGTCGCTCGTCTTTCGCCGACTGTTTCCGTGCCTCCGCCTGTCGCTCTCTTCCCGTCTGAGCTGCGCTCAGCATGTCGTTCAACCGTTCCGCCTCCAGGGTGACGCCAATCCTCCTGAGAAGCGCTGCCAGAACTCCGCGCAGAATCCCCAGATCGCTCCCCCGCGAAATCTCAGCAATCGCAATCCTCATCCCCAGACACGGCTATGCCACAGACACCTCCACATCCTCCCAGTCGGGTGGCAACTTCCCTCCGCCCGGTTTCAATGCGGAGGAGGCAAAGAAGCCCCTTCCCAAGGAAGACCAGCAGAAATCCCAGTCCGCATTAAAGTCGCAAGTCGGCAAGGACTCCATCAACGTTGAAATACCGAAAGACGGCCCCACCGCACACCCTAAGACTGATGCCGCCGAGACAGAAAGCTTGATCGAGCTTGCTGCGGAGAAGGCAACAGCAGACAAGCTGGAACAGAAGAAGATTGCGAAGAAGGTCGAGGAACACAAGAATCTCACTCTGTGGCAAAAAGTCAAGAAGGAGGCCAATCACTACTGGGATGGTACCAAGCTGCTCGGGACCGAGGTCAAAATCAGCACCAAGCTGGCTTTGAAAATGGCGGCGGGCTACGAGCTGACCCGCCGCGAAAACAGACAGGTATGCTTAACCACAGGATCTCAAAGATGCGCATCAGCTAACTTGTGCGCAGCTCCGCCGTACTGTCCAGGACCTTGGTCGCCTCGTGCCCTTCTCTGTCTTCGTCCTTGTTCCATTTGCTGAGCTTCTCCTGCCTGTTGCGATGAAGCTGTTCCCCAACATGCTTCCCAGCACATACGAGGGCCAGAAGGCCAAAGACAACAAGATTACCAGCATGCGCGCGACCCGGAAGGAAGTTAGCGACTTCCTCCGTCACACGCTACAGGAAGGCGGCTTACCAGTCAGCGCTGCCAACGCTCAGCGCGATGAGTTTACCCAATTCTTCCGCAAGGTGAGTTTGCTAGATGGTGGTGTTCCTGGTACAAAAGCTCACATTCCAATAGATTCGCAGCACTGGCGAGGAGCCCACCCAGGCCGATGTTATCAAGGTCTGCAAGATCTTCAAGGACGACCTGACTCTGGACAACCTTTCCCGCCCTCAACTTGTTGGAATCTGCAAATACTTGGGTCTTAACACTTTTGGCACCGACAACATTCTCCGCTACCAGGTCCGCCACCGTATGCGCCAGATCAAGCGTGACGACAAGATGATCTTCATCGAGGGCGTCGAGTCCCTCTCCGTTCCCGAACTCCAGAATGCTTGCGGCAGCCGTGGTCTCCGAACACACGGCGTCAGCCCGGCTCGCCTTCGTGAGGATCTCCAGATGTGGTTGAACCTCCGTCTCAAGTACGGTGTGCCGTCGACGCTTCTCGTCCTGAGCAACGCTTTCATGTACGGTCAGGGCAAGGAGACGGAAATGGAGACCCAGATCGATGCTCTGAAGGCTGTCCTCTCCAGCATTCCTGAGGAGCTGTTCCACGAGATCGAGCTCGAGGTCCACACGGCCGAGGGTGCTGCGACCAACAAGCAGCGTCTTGAGGTCCTGAAGGAGCAGCAGGAGCTCATCGAGGAGGAGAGCGAGCAATCGGGCAGCAGTGCTGAGGCGACTGCCTCGTCGACACCGAAGGATGACAAGGACATCGACGAGAAGGAGGAGGCCGAAGCTGGGGAAAAGCAACAGGTTCAGGCGAAGGCCGACGAGTCTGCTGCGGAAAAGCAGAAGGTCGAAGCCAAGAAAGCTGAGCAGGAAGCTGAGAAGGCGTAATTTGCCTTTCTCCTTGTATATTAGACTATAGATTTTAGCTCTGCTCAATTATAGAAGGCTTTCGATTCATTCCGGTATGGTAGTTGGTCTACCAAAACTTGAGCACCGCCGGAAACATTCCTTGCCTCAAGTGCGGCTGCATATTTACTAATCTCCGTCGTGGGTTAGGTCCGAAATTACCACGTAGCTGGTAAAGAGCTTGGGTGTTGAGGAGAGGTTGATGTTTACCCTACGGCACGACATGCAGGTGGATACCCTTATACAACAGAAGCGGCTTGCAGCTCAAATAGTAGCCATGAAAGGCGAATCGACAGTATCTTTACCAGGCAGCTGCTAAACTGCGCAGAAGTGATCGATGGATGTGTCGGTAGACAATGCCTTGCTTCAGCGAGCGGAGCGTCGACACCAGGGCAATCTAAACAGCCTGTCTATGAAATATTGCCACGAGCGCCTTTTACATGCCTGAAGGGAACGACCACGCAAAGGGACCGTCGCGGCGCTGTTGTGGGGCGGCCAGCCATGGTCGTGGCGGACCAGAGCCGCAACACCATACTCACTGCAAGGTCAGGAATTTAGCGATGCACTACACATCTGTGACTGCAACGCGATAGGTTTGTGAGAGCATGCTTGTTATCTGTAAAGACCGTCCGTGGCGCTGCAAGTCGTTGGTCAGTCATTGCTTGCCCTCTTGCAGTACCCATCGCGCCTTCTTCAAGCACCCATCGTGCCTTCCTCATGAACTGTATCACCGCAGCAACGGCGGAGACCCGTCCACTTTCCGCTGCCTACATAAACAACCCGCGGCCCCCACCTCCTCCAACTTTTCCTCTTCGTACCAGATGGTCACCTTTGCGCTCGTGCCTGCTCCCTGCTCTCGAAGTTTCAGCTCACGCTCCCACTCTCGAACGCATACGCTCACCACGCCCGCAACCACACTTTCTACCAGCTGTCTCGCGCCGGCTTTCGCCATGTTCCCGACCAGCTTCCTCCCGCTCCTCCTGGCGGTCGCCTCGACCGTGTACCTTCCTCCCATCACCCGCCGCCCTCCCTCGCTTTCTTCGCCCGCTCACGCCTCCTTCTTCCTTGTTGCCATGGCCTTTGGTCTGGCTCTCGTAAGGTTCTTCCTCCCCCTCTTGGCTAACGCCGGTGCGTCCTTCACCAGGTGCCTGATGGACGAGGTCAACTCCCGCCTGTTCCCGCCTTGCGCGCCGCTGGAACTGGTCCCCCTCCACGTCACCCGGTACCGCACCCGTACTGAGCCTCCATCGCCTTCTCGGGGATCATCTTCGCCTGTCGCAGGACCTTCGTCGCCGCCCGCCAAGCCCACGCGCGACACCACTCCTCCGACGCCGTTCATGACCGGAAGCGGAATCCTGAAGACTCCTGGCCGCCGCCCCTCGACGCCATACCCCGTCACGCCCGCTCCGAAGAACCGTGTCGCCTTCTCTTGTTCGGCCGAGTTGCTCGAATTCAGCCCCCTCCCGAAGTCGATCCTCCGCCCGGCCCGCAGCTCGCATTACAACCCCCCCGAGTGGGCGGACAGCATTGTGGACGCCACCGTGGAGGAATCCGTCAAGATGTGGTCGGCCCGCCTTCAAGTCAACATGGGCCCCAAAAGGGCTCTCCGGTTCGACCCTACCCCGCGGATCAAGTTCATCGGCAACCTGAGGTACGAGAAGTGGCGCGGCGACGTCATGGACGAGGTCGAGGCATTTGACAAGAGTTGGCTCAAGCCGGTGCAGGCGAGAGACTTGGACGGCGATGTCGAGATGGAGTGAAGGTAACTTGACGAGTAGGATAGATCGACGCCGCAGACGAAGTGATGACGGCCCTTAGTGGTTACCTCTTCGTCTTGCTGGCTTCTTTTTTCTGACTTCTTTTTCTGACTGCACACTGCTTTCACTTTCATGAGCGTTTTCTTCCTTTCTTTCTTCCTTTCTTTCTTCTTTTTCCTTTTTTCTTTTTCCTTTTTTCTTTTGTTCTATTCTGTTTTGCTGGCTTGGTCCCTCTCCATCTGGGGAGTTATGCTTAATCCTGCTACAGGTCGAATTCCCGCCGCAGGTCCAATCCCTGCAACTTGGCGGGCTGCATCCCTGTCAGAAAGGTACTGCGTTGATTTTCGTGCTTTCTTTTCTCATTCTTTCATTTTCTCGCTTGCTTGCAAGCACCATACAGGGCCAATACTCTGCCAGCAGGTCCAATCCCTGCCCCTTTCGGCACAGCAGCTGATTGCGGCAACTCTTTTTCGTTGGCAGCTCTTGCTTTACGCAGGAGCCCGAGGAAGAAACGAGCCAGAGATAGAAACGGCATGTGGTCTTGAGGTCGCCGTCTGGAGCCGACCTGAACGCATGCGCCATCACGCCACGACTTGGAGAAGGAGCTTAACGCGGCGGCTTAAATAGTTTTTCAACTCACTCACTGGCTGAGTACGTGATATTTCAAAGCTGCGATACGACCACGATATCAAAGCTACCGCGACATTCGGTGGGTCTTCGCATATGGATGTCGGAAAACCAGTCACTGCAGAGCATCAACCATATCGTTTCCTGACAAAATTACAACCGTTGTATCTCATGGTCGATGAAAGGCTGTTGCCATTCAGCAGGTTGAAACTTCAATGCGCTCGAACACCATTTCAACTTTGAGAAGTTCAGCATCACTACCACCTCACCATGCTTGAGTGCCTTACCAGCTGCTAAGACGTAGCTTTTGCCCACAGAATCCTGCGCCAGGCCAACACCGAGGCACAGTCTTCTGGTACAGATCGCAGATGCCTGCATTTCCATCGCTTCACAAGCCTCGTAATCGACGGCTGTGGAATACAAGTGTTGGATAGCGTCGCTCAGATTTTCGATTTTATATACCAAAAAAAAAAGAAAAAGAAAAAGCCCCCCGCACGCGGAGGCTTCTTAAGTGTTGTACATGCATGCGCGCCGCTGCTGCTCGCGCGCACTCCGATCGCATCCAATCTCGTCGCCCCGTCTTCGTGTTCTATAACCCCCGGCAATTGATGCCCACCTACCTCCACCTCACTCCCCTCTCCCCCCTCCGACGAAAGCAAAGGAACGGAAGCAAAAGCGAAAGACACCGGCTCGCTCGCTGAACCCAACCGCACAAACTTCAAGAACTGACAACCACCAAGCCGCCACCACCACCACCACCACCGCCACCACCTCGCCCCAATTACCCCGTACATACACCAGAACACACGGTTGGAAAGAAAAAAACGTCGACCCCAATCACCCAACCCACCTCCTCCCCGCCCTCTGCTCATCCCCGCCGTCGTCCCTCCTCCCCAACCCCACCGTCACGGCCGCCTGCAACGACACGGTCGAGATGTCGAACGGATCGCTTCCCGCCACCGCGCTCTGCGCCGCCGCGGGGGCCGGAGCCGGCGTGGGCGCGGTGTCTGGCAAGGCTTCCGCGCTGCTGCTTGCGGCGGCGGGCGCGGCGGCGGCGGTCGTCGTTTCGGCGGCGGGAGCGGCAGCGGCGGTGGTAGTTGCGGCGGCCTCGCTCGTGCTCGACGGGGGGCCCGAGGGCGGCGGGGGGCCGTCGGAGGAGCCGAGGGCGAAGGAGAGGGACGTGGTTGTGGCGGCGGCTGCGGAAGTGGTTTCGGCGGGGGGAGGCGGGGTGGTCGCGGCGGCGGCGGCGGCCTCGGTGGTGGTGACGGTCACGGGGGGCGGCGTCTGGCAGTCGTTGGGGGCGGAGACGGTGACGGTCTGCTCGAAGGTGGCGGCGACGGTGACGGTCTTCTCGAAGGTGGCGGCGACGGTGACCTGTTGGTGGGGGCATGAGCATTCGGGTTCCCGGCGGCGGTGTAGGGTGGTGATGGCGGTGGGGGGTTGCCGTACGGTCTGCTGCTGGGTGGCGTTGAGCTGGGCCATCATGGTCTCGGTCACGGTCACGAGCTGGACCTCCGTCTGCGTCTCGGTGGCGTCCATCATGGTGACATACATGGTCTCCGTCTCGGTCTGGTTGAGGTACAGGGTGAAGGTCGGCTCGGCGGCTTCCTGGGCGGCCTCGGGAGTGGCGGCGGCGGCGGTGGTGGAGGCGTCAGCGACGGCGGCTCTGTTGGACGGAGATCAGTACCCTCTGGTCATTGCTTGAGTGGCTGGTTCGGGGGCTTACATGGTGGTGTTCGAATCCGCAGGTGCGTCGTGTCTCCTGAGAACCTCGACGACATGCCTCGCCTTCTTGCGTGGTGGAGCGGTGTCAAGTTGGTCGAAAGGACGACGGAGATCTGTAACAGCATCGCCGTCCTGTGCTGAGGCCTGTTGGTTCCAGTTAGTAAGGTCGGCGTTGTATTTGGAAGCAGGAAGTTGTACAGAAGTCACGGCGAAAGCGGCGGCGGCAGCGAGGGCCGTCACGACTTCGCTCAAACGTCTCATGGTGTATTAGTCTTGGTTGGAAGGGGGCCGGCCCTTGAGCAAGAGAAGAAAAGACCACAAAGGCGTGATGGCGCAGACCAGCTGGCGGAAAGAGTGGAGTGGATGGGCAAAGGGCAAAGAATCACGGATGCATCAAGGGCAATGAACGGGATGAGAAGGAAACGAAGGCCTGGGCAAGCACTGGGAAGGAGGGGCGAGAGTAGGGAGATCCAGTCCAGGCGGTGCAAACGGAACACGAGGGAGAGCAGCATCATGTAGGAAGCTCGAAGGCCTGGCCATATTTGCCCCACCGCAGCAGCATGTCGGTCTCAGGATGGTGAGAGGGCCCGAACACCGGAACGCAACGGTGCTAAGCTGCGGTCCGGGCGTCAGCCGCTTGAGCTTGGCGGGGAAAGCAGCCAGTGGGCGAAGGGTGTGGGGATAGCCCAGTCTCATAAGGGTCGGGCCAAGCTGGACGGGCATGAGGCTGCGACACTGCACGTCGAGGAGTCGGATGCGAGAGCAGCACGCGTCTCAGCAACGACGCCGCCCGCGTCTGGGCGCACGCGTCGTGCACCTTGCGACAACCAGCAGCGCGGCTACTCTGGCGCAGACGGCAGCAGTCTTACCAGTAGGCAGATGGCAGATGGCAGATGGCAGAAGGAGAAGGAGTCGGAGCCGCAGACCCCATGACGTCGATCCGCACGGACCACGCACCATCGCGATGCCCAGCCCGAATGCTCCTGCTAATAGCATCGCCTTGGCGCCCTCCTTTGCTCTCTTTGACAGGTAATAGCGTCATGTCGGTCTGTTTCTTGTCCGCCCGCGGTCTAATCCATCGTCCCGGCCCGTTAGCCTTTCTACTTATAAACCGGTACCTCGAGTTCTGAAACGCAGGGACAAGACAAGTCCGCAGACCCTGCCGAGCCCGCCATCGCTTTCATCACCATGGCCGGCGCCGTGCACGTGCTGGACGACTACTACCTCGCCATCACCCTCCTCATCACCGTCGCCTACCAGCTGCTCTTCTTCTCCATAGCCTACTCGCTCAAGTTCGACAAGCTCACCGACTTCGCCGGCGGCACCAACTTCGTCCTCCTTGCCATCATCACCCTCGCCTTCGGCGGCGACCGCGACCATGCCCGCCAGATCGTCTGCTCCGTCTTCATCATGCTTTGGGGCGCCCGTCTGTCCGGCTTCCTGCTCTTTCGCATCCTAAAGACCGGCAAGGACGACCGCTTCGACGACAAGAGGGACAAGTTCTTCCCCTTCCTGGGCTTCTGGGTTTTCCAGATGCTGTAAGTTCATCCCATCCCATCTTCAACCAGAAGCAGCCTCTGATATTCCTCGTAGCTGGGTTTGGACCGTCTCCCTCCCCGTCACCATCCTCAACTCGCCCGCCGTGACGCGCTTCCCCCAGCCGGCCTTCGGGACGGGCTGCGACATCGCCGGCGTCATCCTCTTCGCCATCGGCTTCGTCATGGAGTCCGTCTCGGACGTGCAAAAATACCGCTTCAAAGCCCTCCACGGCCGCGAACCGGGCTCGCCCATCTGCGACGTCGGCTTCTTCCACTGGACCCGCCACCCCAACTACTTCGGCGAGATCGTCATCCAGTTCTCCATCTTCACCATCGCCGTCGCGCCCGCCGCGAACGGGTTTGTGCACGGCGGCGCTCGTAGCGCGTTGTACGCGTCGATCGTCGGGGCGTTGTTTTTGACGACGCTGTTGATGTTCGTGTCGGGCTTGACGCTGCAGGAGCGCCCGGGTGCGAAGAAGCGGTATGAGAAGGGCGATCGTTGGGACGAGTATGCGCGGTATTTGAACCGGACGAGCATCTTGTTTCCCTTTCCGCCGGCCCTGTACGAGAAGATGCCGACGTTTTTGAAGCGCACCGTCTTTCTGGAGTTTCCCATCTACGTCTTCGACCCGGCGAAGCATTCGGATGTTAAGAAGCCGGGTGGTGGTCGGGAGTCGGAGGGAGGGGATGATGGGAGGGCGGCGAGGAGCGATGAGGAGGCGTTGCAGGGCAACTGAAGGTGATTGGGACGAGAATGGACGAATGCATCTAGACGATTGTTTCTTGTTGGGTTTAGCGATGTGTTGGACTTTTGATGATTGTACGAATATGTGGTGAACGTCCCTAGGATTTAATATTTTCGCCTTAATACTAGTCACCTTTGTAATACCAACTCGGCTACGCATCAACAATTGAGTATTCATCCTCGCAGCTGCTTTTCAGCCCATACGTCCTACTACTCATTCCATGGGCTCATGATTTTGCTTGGATGCTGCCGTGCAGTGACTGAGGCCTAAAAAGTCGGTGTCCAATCGAGGTTAGATTGCATACTAAGCATGCAAGGTTCTAGTCGCAGTCTACTCGAAGACAAGTAGTAGTAAAAGTCTTCCACTAGGTTCATATCAGACGCGGTTCGCGCCATACCCGAGAATATGGTCCGGCTAGAGAGAGTCAGGGAAAAAGAAGATGAAGAGCCCTTTGTAACACACCTGAACAGCGTCCAGGGGGGCAAGCTTAGCGGCATCCAGCACCCGCTGCCTCTGAACAAGGAAACCCTCTTCGATTCAAGGCATCAGTTTCCGGAGGTCCAGGGCGAAGTGTTTCCTAGTTTTGTCAGTATGCAAGAATCCAACAGCCTCGTCTTCAATCCGAAGGTCCAACAGCAAGCTTTCTGCAGAAGTACGACGGTGGTCCAGTGACAAGGCCTCTCTCAGGCAGCCCTTCCCGGACTTAATTGCTATCTGCCGCAACATCCTACATAGTAAGTACGACGTGAAAACCTGAATTCCCAGTGATCCGCACGACTTTTCCCGCATACACTATGGTAGCTGTGGGAACCACTCCGCAAACTAATGAAAAGAAATAAAAGAAACGAAGACGGGTGCAACGCGAACAAGGTAATGTTTAAGCATATCCTGTTCTGGCAGGGCCTGCTTTCATCATCCTCGCCAATCCCGCACCACCCCCGGAAATCGAGTGACGTATGGGGCGGGGCCAGAAAAAGTGGGCATGCTCGGTTGGCGGAGGTGGGAACTCATCGAGGGAGGAGGGGCCATCTGCAGATCGGCGGGTAGGCCGGCAAATCACCCTTTGGCGAGATTGAGACAAAAATTTAAATGAGATCTTTATTGTCCTATCCTTGCTTCCATTCCTGTGATGATAGCGGCGTCGCCAAGCTCGGGGAAAAAGTATAAACCTGAAACCTTACTTGCGAACGTTGGCAAACGTTCCGCGGCCAGGGATTAGACCAAACCCAGGATGCCCTTCTCCTCTTTCCGCTTTGGGGCGATGTCGAGAGCGTGGATGGCATTGCCAACCTTCACCTTGACGACGTCGAACCTGACGCTCGTCTGCGCAACATCCTTCTTCATCAGCTCGGCTACTTCCTCCACTCCAGAGAATTCTCGGAGCTCGTCAGGAGGCGGCTCGAGGCTCCAGGCGAGACTGACGTGAAAGGCATTGGAGCGATCATTCTTTCCGTTAACAAAGCCTTTCGTGTTTTCTTCGTCTGCCTTGTGGTCCTTGGCGGCAGTAGTAGCTCCCCAGCCACCAGTCATGTCCACGCCCTCGGCATGCTGCTGGTTCCGGTCCGTGCCAGCAGCGTAAAGCTCGGGGTACCCAAATTTCTTCGCCGCTTGATTCGCGGCCAGCAGCAGGCGGTTCAATTCATCGTTGGGCGGGCGGCGCACACCCAGCACCAGGAACCAGCGCGAGCGGTCGAAGTTGGGCACCCACTTCAGGCCGTCGAAATGGGCCTCGAACGGACGCGCGCCGCTGCGCCTGAGGTTCGCGGCCAAGGCGTCCAGAAACGGGGAGCGCGTGTCAGTCGGCAATGGCAGAGTCCGCGACAGCGACACGTGCAGCGGCGCAGGCGTGGACAGCGGCGTCAAGAGCGAGCTGTGCACGGTTTGCTGCTGCGGAGCACCCGCCGCGTCACTACTCGGGGAAGTGTGGAAGTGGAGCGCGACGGCTCGTTCCACGGCGGAGAGAAGCGACTGGAGGGTGCGGGATTCTACGGCATTTGGATGCCCTCGAGGCGCCGTCAGTTAGCCTAGATTCACTCATCGTGTTGACAGACGGGATCTAGTTGACACGAGATTGGCCGGGCGACAAGAATAGGCGGGCGGAGGATGGCCTGATGTCATGGCGACGTTCTCGGCGGGCTGAGGCGATTGCAGTGTGCAACGGGCGTAACTCACACTCTAGATAAACGTGCGAAGGCCAATGGCCGTCCATGTGCGGAATGGCGCGCTTCCGACCGCCGTGCAGGGTGGGATCGTCGTGGGTGCTCTGTCGGGCGCTGGTTGCATAGAGGTCGAGGAAGGCCTGGGGCAGCGGTGGCAGGGATGACGGAGGACTGCGGGAGTCGGCGGAGCGCTTGGGTCGTTTGGCGGGCGGCAGAGCGGCGTGCTCAGCCTCCGAGTCGGAATCGGAGTATGCGACAAGCGGCATGGCGTCGAGTCTGGACCGTTGCGAGATGGACGTTGGAGTGATTGTTTGGGCTTGTGCGCTGGGCGGGACAGGGACGGCCGCTGCGGTGCTGCCAGAACTGGCCGGTGATCGGCAGCGACGCGACGTCACCCAACCCCGGCCTAATGACGCAGGGCCTGCGCCCCAGTTACGCGTACCGTTTTTGGGCTGCGCTTTCCGTTTTTGCTGTCGAACAAATCAGCAGTCAAATGCTCCTCAAGCCCGCAGCTTCTCCTCTCTCCTTCTCTCCACACACCTGTCTCTCTCTCTCTCTCATCGCGCGCTTTATCCACCAACAATTCCTTAGTCGCGAACTGACACATTCTACGAATCTTGCCAAGATGGAACCCAACAAGGCGGACGCCAAAGCCGTAAGCTTCCGCTGCCCAGATCCCGTGTGATAACATTGCTCACTCTCCCCCAGGCTCACCAGTACCTTATCGACCCTCTCATCGCGCCTGATCCCAGCGATGAGACCGGTCCAGGGTCCCATTTCCGCTCAACTTTTGCTCCCCAACCCTCTAACGTCAGCATGCCGCCGCCTCCGCCCTACTCGCCCTCCAAGGAAGCTCGCAGGCAGAGCAGGCAGTCGACTGGCGGCTCCACCAACCCCTTCCGGAAATCCTCCGTCGGCTCCAAGGACGGAAGCCACATTTCCAGTCACCGCATGAGCAGCACCGGCTACCCTACGCCTCCGTCGTCGGCCAGCCCGGGTCGCTCAAACTTCCCCCACCGTGAGGATGCGTTTGCGTCGTACAACACGTCACCTCGGTCCCACCGCAGCGGCAGCCACGGAAGCCACCCGAGCTCTTCGCCTAGAAAGGCCGAGATTCAAGGTAGGCCCCGTCGCAGCAGCTCGCTGCGGGAACGTTACCCTGGTGACAAGTCCGTCAACCCTCTAGACCAATTGAAGCGCGAGGAGAAGCTCGCTCGCCGTTCGCCGCACCTCAACAAGCGTCACATCCCTGGACCTGACACGATTGACCGTTTGGACACCATCAACGGCAAGTACCACCACGAGGGCCCGTACGACGCTGCGTTGCTGGCACGCAACACTTCCTGGGAAACTAGCCCGCTTGCTGCCCTGCGGGATTCCAACGATGAGGCCATCAAGGCGACGCCTCAAGAGAACGTGAAGAACGCCGTGGAGAGACACCATCCACTCGATGGCGTTGCTATTGTCCCACCCGGCATGACCGATCGTTTTGGTCGGAGGTACGACTACGAAGAGGGAGATGACATGATGCTCCACAACGGTGGTAACTACAGGCGTTGGCCCGGTATTGTAAGTTGATTTCCCAAACATAAATGCTGTAACTCAACCACCTTTACTAATACTCAACAGGAATATCACCCTGACGACATCAAGGGCAAAGGCGAGCCTAGTTACTCCATCGAAGAGGCCATGAAGAAGCACAAGATCAGCAGAAGAAGCGATGGTATCGAAATGCAATCTCGTCCTCGCAACAGGTCCGACGTCGGCCCTCAGTACAATGGACCTTACCCCGATCCCGATGGCGACGGCTACGTGGGTGAGCAGCGCTTCAACGACTGGTTGACTCCCGACACGGGCGTGTCTCGCAGCCGGTCCACTGGCCACAAGATGACCGAGGGTTTGAAGAAGAGGATCGGAAGCATCCGCAGGAAGCACAAGGAGAGGGCCGCCTAAGCTCCACGTGAAACTTTTCCGGTTCCGAATGTGCTCGTCTCTTTTGTAGGATATGGTTTAGACTGGGGATTGTCAGGAAGCCCACGGGAGTTTGTATCAATACGTTACGACTATCACGACAACAGTATATTAGACAGCGGTTAAACACGGACTAGAATGGTCACCGCGCAATATAAATTGAAATGCAGGTACTACCGCACTAACTACCGCACTACTACATTCGTTCGACTTGTATTTCGAACCACGACACATCCGAAACTTTCTACAATTGCTCAAGTAATTCACTGCAACGTTTGCCGCCCTTTGCATCACACTGGAGAGCGTTCCTTAAAAGGCTATTACACCGAGAATCATTATTATGTCAAAATGCTGAGGCGAGCCACCGGGATACAATATCATATATCACCACAACTAAGTACTGTATTTCCCTTGAGGTACTCGATAAACTATGCCCAGTTGCGTGATGACAGGACGAACGACCGCTCTCACCAGTCGATCGGTCGGTGTGTACTGTAAAAGCCGCAAGGAGCTCACGCACGACGATGCAAACGCTACTGAGAGTCACAGAAACATGTCTTGTTAGTATAGCGATTCATTTTCACACACGCGAAGGCCCATGATGCTGTTCAGCCCAGCACAGACCCTTCTCGCGGCCCGTTGCGAGGATCATCCAAAAACGATCAACGCGAGCCGCCAGGATCCAGCTGACTAACAGTGCAAGTGCCTCAATCGGGTCTCCTGCACTTTTGAGGGCGGTCAGTAGTCAGGCGATCGAAGCAAGTGCCAGCAGGAACCTGGTTCATAGCTGTGACGTGGCCATCCGATGCCGTCTCAATTAATCAGCTGCGTGCGCTGGCTGCGAATTATTCCCCGGAAATATATGTATGTGTTGGCGGTTTCTGCTGGAGCTGGTCCCGACGAAATGGGCGCTTCTTACAGCACAGCTTTCTTTGTATGGAGGGTGCCCAGAAAACTCCAAAGAACTGCTGAGTTCAGAGCCGAGACTCGCTTGAAGCTGCGGGGGGTGTTAAACACTAGCACTTTTGCACTGATGTGTTCGAAGTGGGACAACGCTCGTCCATGCGCCTCGCCATTTTTTCCGTATAACGATGAGGGCCAATATCATCACCGCTTGTGGACCTGCACACAAGGTGCAAATGTGGGTAGTGCATGCGGACGGACGGGGACTCCGGAGGAGTGAGGAACAATGTCTTTGGGGAAAGGCGAAGAGCCAAAGATCTTTCGTTCAAAGCTCTGGAAGAGACGAAAAAGTTACTCACATGCTTGGTCAAGTAGTAGAATTGCGAACACGAAGCCGCTGATGTTTTTAGAGAGGCTAGAAAGAAGTGCGTCCGCGTATGAAGCTATGTCAGGTGCGGGTAGATCTGAGAGGCAGAAACTCGGAGGTCAAATGCTGTGCAGATGTCTTGTGCGCAGGCTTACTATAAAGTACTGGGATAGCAATGCACTTGAACCATCGATGAAGTAGTTCTCTTCTTAGCAAGATGGGAAACTTTCCTTTTTAGCCAACCACTGTGTGTGCCTCCCCTCTGGAGAGCAATGGGCTACCCAGACTACACTTGGTACGTCCAGACGAGCAGTCTCTAAATGATGCAGGCATATCGCAATGATGAGCAGCGCCAATATGCAATGAACAACAACAGCATCCTGCACAAGTTCACTGTATTAAAGATTATCTGGGCTTCAACGGGCCACATTCGAAGAGTTTGGCAGTCGAATGGTGACCATTGACCTCGGCAAGAGTTTTATTCTGGAAGCAACTGCTCCAGCAAAGTATCCTGTATGCGATCGTTCCCGGTCCTTGTTTTATGCGTGTTTAATATGGTGTGCGGTGGACAAGTCTGCGGAGAGTGCGGAGAAGAGTTAAAACCGCACGCGGCTGAGAGGCAGTAGCAGTAGGGATCACAAGCAGAAATTCATCAGGTGCGCGTCAAGTGAGGCGCTTGATGCTCATCAGCCGGGGCTGCAGGATCATCACTCTCAGAATGCGATATATGTATGTTGCAAGTTGGGAAGGAGAGGAGCACAAAGTTCACTGGGAACGTCGATTCTGACACGTGGAAGCAGAAAGCTCACTGAAAAGAGTCACGGAACAACCACAGGAGAAGCTTGAGTTTCAGAGATTTCAGATTTTCTTTGATAGTAGCTGTATGCCCATGTCCCATGCTGCTTGATTTTGCGCACCAATATTTCAGACAATTGATGATTTTCATCTCTTTGAACCGCTGTAAAGAAGCACCATTGACCGCCAGACTTTTTTTCTCTTCCCCAATTGCCAGAATCCCAAAGACCGAGGAAGTGAGATGGTGGTGGTGTCACCGCCTTGGGCTGTGATGTGAGCAGCCGGAGTGGAATCGCTGTCATTGACGCGGATGACGTTGCAGCTTCTGGAGAGATTGAGTGCAGTGGGTTGTGGAAGGTTCAGTGGAGATTTGAAGGTTGTGCGCTTGCTGGCACGGCGCTGGAGCCAAGTCAGATCATGTCACAGCCAAGGCAGACGTGGAAGATACTTACTGGCTGTGGGTCAAGGTGAGGTCATTTCAGATTTTCTTCGGATCAGGTCTTGCTTGGAGTTGCTTAAGTGAGGTGCCGAGAGGAAGTGAGGTCGCAATATGAGGTGAGCGATGGAAGGGTTTGAAGTCGACTTTCGTAGGTTGAAGGATGTCGGTCTCAAGCTCCTCCCAACCTCCTGCGAAAAGCGTAGTACATAAGTTCTTCAGACGAGAGACTCACTTGGAGGGCCCCGCCTGCAGCTCTCTTTGCCTGCGGTTATTGGCCTAGATCACTCGCGAATGGAGTGGGATTGGAGGTCGATCGAAGAGGATTGGTCGAAGAGGATTGGTCGAAGAGGATTGATCGAAGAGGATTGATCGAAGAGGATTTGATCGAAGCCAAAAGGCAAAGAGGATTTGATCAAAGCCAAAAGGTAAAGAGGGTTTTGATTTAAGCCAAGGGAAAAAGCAGAGGTTCGGGTTGGGGGGAGGGGGGTCTATATAAGTTCGGGGTGCGATGGCCCATGCTCAGGAGGACCCTAGCAACGGTGGCCTCGTTCGAAGCCAAAACGGAAGGAGGACCTAGGACCATAGCAACGGTTGCCTCGTTCGAACCCAAAATGGAAGGAGGTCCTACCGAGGCGTCCTCACTTGGCTGTGCATCAGCGTCTGGAAAATCCTGGAATGTTCGAGACCATGAGCCGCACTCCTGGCTGATCCAAGACCGTGGACGGAAGAATCGCAGAGACCTTGCAATTGCCAACCTTAAACGGTGTGCTATGAAATTCTGGGTATCGTAGCAATGGGGAATCTGTTGGAGCTCTTCCGCAAGACACCATGAGAGTTGCCTGTATGTAGCGACCGTATCATCTGTTGTTTTCTACATGGTATGACACTCATTTGGGACCTGCGTTCAGCACGGCCTGGATGCTCAATCCTTCCTCGTTGCCGACCGCGCCCGCCTTGGCCCAGAACTTACTCAGATGTCTCGTACCGCTGCCGAGCTGTTAGCGCAATGTTTTCTCCAAAAGGATCGGCGCGGACCATACCTGTCGCAAAGAAGAGTACACAGCCTGTGACCGGGACCCATTTGCAAAGCCAGCTTCGTCACAGCCACACCTGACAATCCATAAGTTTTATGCGGAAGTGAAACCCAAGGGAAGACTTACAGTTTACAGCGCTGCTGCTTCCAATGAAGATTCCGTCCTTCTCAACCAGCCACCTCGCCATGGCCATTGCCTGCTCATCGGTAACGCGGATCGCATCGTCGACCAATTGCCGGCCGGCTTCGAAGTTGTGCGTCACGCGGTTGATGCCAATGCCCTCGACGATCGTGTCGACTTGGTGCCTTCTCCTGGTGCCTTCCCTTTCCTTGGAGTCAAACATAACACCATATTTGACCCGGTTGAACAGTCCACTGCCCTGCGGGTCTGCCAACACGACCTTGAGCTTGGGGAGGCGGGGCTTCAGGAACAGGGCCACGCCGGAGATGGTTCCACCAGTGCCAGCACCGGCGACAAATGCGTCGAGCTTCCGTCCAGTTTGCTCGTAGATTTCCGGTCCAGTACCTTCGTAGTGCGCGCGCCAGTTGGCATCGGTCTCGAATTGGTCGGCGAAGATACCTCTGCCGGGCTTGTTCGGGTCCTTGGTGTGTTCGTAAGCCCTCGCGCGAGCTTTGTTGACGAATTGGTTCTGGTCGACAATGGGAGCCGGACGAACACGCTCCACTTCGGCGCCCAGCCTCAAGAGGAGGTCCGACTTCTCCAAAGCCACGTCGTTCGGCATGCAGATGTGAGCGAGATAACCCCTTGCGCGGCAGATTGCGGCAAGCGAGATGCCAGTGCTTCCGACGGTACCTTCGTAAACCATGTCGCCCGAGTGTGGAGTCAGGAGACCCTCGTCTTCGGCCATGTTGATGATGCTAAGCGCGACGCGGTCCTTGGGGCTGTTGCCGGCGCCATTGAGGAACTCGGCTTTTGCCAGGATCTCGCAGCCAGTTGCCTCAGACAAGGATTTGATTCTGATGAGCGGAGTGTTACCAATGGAGCCTTCAATGCCGTCTGCGATCTCTTCGACGGGAGCGGATGAGTCAAGGTTGATGGTGTTGTCTTTGAGCTCGACCTGGTGGGCAGTACGGAGAGACCACAGGGAAGCCTTAGGGTCCAAGCGCCTTAGCCGTGGCTTCCTCTCCTCCCTCGCGGCTCTGTAGCGACGCTCGAGGTCTGGATAAATGTCCTTGTAGCCCAATGTCAGGAGGACACCGGCGACGAAGGCGCCACCAACCCACCAGCGGGCAAGGGCGCCGCCAATCCACCAGCGGGCGTGATGTTTCACAACATCCATTCTCTTTCAGGGTCGGCCAGGAGAGGCCGCTCACGACATGGGCATTACTCGAGCGAATTGAAGAGATTCGGCGGGCGGCGGTTTCGGAGTGACTGACGTGCATCGGTGTGGCTGGTGGGGATGAAGCTTGGACCCAAATCAGCGAATCAACGAATCAGCCACGCGTGGCGCCTGCCTTTGACGCGGAGCTCGAGAGCGCGCCTGCGCCCGCATGTCTCTGTCGACGCCGTCCCCTCCCCCGCCAGCCATGGACTCGCCCGTCGTCGCCCAGCTGTTTCGCCAACTGTTCTCGCACCGCGCGAGCCAATGCCTGCGTGCGCCCTCTGTCTCGCTCGCTCGCTCCCAGCGCCGCGGCCTGACGTACAGCAAAGATGACGCTGGCCAGACCGACGCCAGCCCTGGCAGCAAATGGCAGCAGCGGACCGACATCTTCCCTGTTGAGCGGACTGATGAGTTCAACCGCTATCCAATGGTCACCGCCGACTCGTTGCGGACCCGGAAGGAAAGACCGCGGAGAGTGAAGATGCTGATGAGGGACTTCATCGAAGGTATCCCGACTCGTCCATTGTCCGCGAACATGTCGCTGATTGCCCTTGCAGACAGCTTATACAATCCCCATTACGGCTACTTCTCCAAACAAGTCGTCATCTTCCACCCCGGCGAACCCTTCATCTTCAGGAACCTCAAAGACGAGCCCGAGTTCTACCGCATCCTGAGTGAGAGGTATACCCAGTTCGAGGATGAATTGGACAAGAAGGAGCACAACGAAACCCGGCAACTGTGGCATACTCCAACCGAGCTGTTCCGTCCCTACTACGGCGAATCAATTGCACGCTATCTCGTCACCAATTACAAGCTGTCGCAGTATCCCTATCACGACCTGCTCATATACGAGATGGGTGCCGGAAATGGAACCCTGATGATCAACATCCTCGACTACATCCGCGACGCACACCCGGAGGTCTACGAGCGTACCAAGTTTCGTGTTATCGAGATTTCTTCCTCCCTGGCCTCCCTACAGGTCCAGCATTTAAAGCGCTCGGCGTCAGCACGCGGTCATTTGGACAAGGTTGAGGTCATCAACCGCTCCATCTTTGACTGGGACACCTACGTCTCCTCTCCGTGCTTCTTCCTTGCCCTTGAGGTCTTCGACAACTTTGCCCATGACTCCCTCCGTTACAATCCCTTCACTGAAGTGGCGCTCCAAGGCAACGTCCTGATCGACAACAATGGCGATTTCTACGAGTTCTACACCCGCGAGATCGACCCCGTGGTCGCACGATTCCTTCGCGTACGAGACGCGGCAGTGACCAAACCCTATAAACATCCTCTACAGCAACCAAAGTGGATTCGGAACGCCCGCTCAAAGCTACCGTTTGCGCCAAATCTGACGGTCCCGGAATTCATCCCTACGCGATTGATGCAGTTCTTCGACATCCTCCAAAAGTATTTCCCGGCACACAAGCTCGTCAGCAGCGATTTCCATAGCTTGCCCGACACCGTCAAGGGCATCAACGCGCCCGTCGTTCAAACACGGTACCAGCGGAAAATGGTGCCTGTGAGCACGCCATTGGTAGGTCTTGAAAAACGCTGTTGCTTTTCGAATATTCGGCGTCTGACATAACATTCGCTTCGCAGGTACAACAGGGCTACTTTGATATCCTTTTCCCCACGGATTTCGCCGTCATGGAAGACGTCTACCGCGCCATCACCGGCAAGCTGACACACGTTATGACGCACGAGGATTTCCTGAAGAGGTGGGCATTTGTGGAGGATACTCAGGTGCGGAGCGGCGAGAATCCGCTGCTGAGCTGGTACAAGAACGCCAGTGTTATGACGACAGTATAGTTTTTTCCCGCTGCACAAATGGAAACGAACATGGAGATTTCAAGAGCAATGCGCCCGGTGTCCCAGATACATGACTACAGCCTTGAAGTGATGAGACTCGAAAGAGTTCTCTACAAGATTCTATATCCGTTCCTTTTCTTTTTCCTTTCAACTTCTCATCC
The DNA here is from genome assembly GCA_022560015.1 of Diplodia mutila. Classification (NCBI taxonomy): domain Eukaryota; kingdom Fungi; phylum Ascomycota; class Dothideomycetes; order Botryosphaeriales; family Botryosphaeriaceae; genus Diplodia; species Diplodia mutila. The sequence goes on from JAFISB010000019.1 coordinate 197,580, forward strand.
TGCGTAAATCCATAAACTCGTCGACGAAAGACATCAGCACCACATACCACTCCTCGGTCGTCCCGATCAATACGTGGGTATCGTTTACGCATGGGGGGAAGCAGCTGAAGCTTCTAATCCTCCAGGAAGAAGCCTAGACTACTACCGAGAATAATCGGAAGATGCCGCTCCCTGTCGAATTGACTTCAAGTTCACATCCCACACGACAAAGAAAGAGAGAACCACAGCCGCCTTTCCCACCTCCTCCCCCCGCTTTCCACCATCATCATGCTTTTCTTCTTCAAGCAGCAAACTTCGCGATCCTCGCCTCCAGATCCCTGACCCAGTCGCCGACGGTCTTGATGTTGTCCTGCAGGGTGCCCTCGCCGTTCTTGAGGCTCTCCTCGACCTTGGTGAGGGCGTCGCCCCACTGGCGGATCTCCTCGGCCTGCTCGGCCTGGCGCTTCTCGAGCTCGTCGAGCGTGTGGGCGGCGGTGCCGGCGCTGGTGTGGATGAGGCGCAGGGTGCGCAGGCGCTCGAGCACGAGGGGGAGCGTGGGCGAGAGGTGCTCGATGGTCTGGAGCGTGCCGAAGAGGGCGTTGATCTTGGCCACGCGCTCCGGGTCCTCGATGTACGCGCCCATCATCTCGGGCGGCGGGCCCGCCGGGGCGCCGCCGGCATCCGCTCCCCCCGACGCCCCCGGTGCTCCTCCCGCACCGCCGGCGGCTGCGGCTGCGGCGGCCGCGGCCGCGGCGTTGGCAGAGACGGTGCTGCTGCGCTGGCGCCCGCCCGTGGGCGAGGTGCCGCCGTCCTGCGAGGCGCGGGCGGAGCGGCGGAGCTCGTCGAGGCGCTCGGCCTCCTGGGTGAGCTTCTGCACGCGGCGGCTGGCGGCGTCGAGGGACGAGGTCGAGACCTCGGAGATGGTCTGCAGCTGGCGCTCGAGCGTGTCGAGGTTGTGCAGGATGCTGCGGGGCGGATGCGCGGCGATGTCGGGCATGTTGTTGGCGTTGAGGCCGAGGGCTTTCTCCAGCTGCGAGAGGCGGGCGTCGAAGTCGGCGGCGCGCGACAGCGCCTGCGCGGCCTGCTCCGACGCCGCCGTGACCGCGATGCCGCCCGTCGTCGCTTGCGGTATCGTGGTCGTGGTCGTGGTCGCGTCTGGCCGTGTGAAGCGCCTCAGCGTGCGTGCGAACTGCGCCTCCGCACCCTTCACGCCGCCCTGGCGCTGCACGTAAACGGCGTCCAGCATCTCGCTCAGCTTCTCGATGCCCTCGATCGGATCGTCCTCGTATTCCTCGTCGTCTTCCTCACCAGCAGCAGGGGCGGCGACCGGTCGCTCCCCGCCTTCTTCTCCCTCTTCTCCTTCTTCTCCCCTTTCTCCGTCTTCTCCCTCTTCTCCTTCTTCTCCTTCTCCCTCCCCGCCTGCTTCAAGCACCTCAACACCTTCCTTCTTCATCTGCTCCCTCATCTCGACCTCCTGCTTCACCTCCTCGACCTCCCGCCTTAGCCTCGCCAACTTCCGTTCCAGCGTCTCGTCATCCTCGTCGCTGAAGTCCCCGTACTCGTCGTCGCTGCCGCGGCTATCGCCGCGCCGGTGCCGCCTTGACGCGGTGCGGTAGGAGCGGCGCTGGCGGCGTATCCGATCGGAGAAGTCAACCCCCTTGGCGTCGACGCGGGCAGGCTGGAAAATTGCGCGGGCATCGTGGGGCTCGAGGTGCCGGCGGACGATGTTGGAGAGGCCGTCGTCGGATTCGTCGTAGGATGCTTGCGAGGGAGAACGGGCTGTGGAACTCTGGGTGGAAGAACGGGATGCGTTAGATCAGGATGAAGATTCGTCGCTACACGAACGTATGCGGTGAAAGGAGGGGGAAACGCGTACCGGCAGCGTCGCGTCCTCGGTCAGCTCGGGAGTCTCGTAGATGTCTGGTGCATCGCGGTCCTGGAGAAAACGGTTGTTAGCTTAGTTTCGTGCTGGCAATGGCTGGCAAGATGGCATACAAGGTCGGGCAAGTTCTCGTACTTGCGATTTTGGGCCATCGTTGAGTGCTGGGCCGGCGGCGGTGGGCTTTGCGGTGGGCGTGACGCGGAGCTCGAGGTGGTCGGGACGGGAGCCGTGTTGTTTGAGCCGTCGGCGGCGCGTCTGGGGACCCCGGTGTACCTAATGGCCCGTGCGCAAGCATTTCCGCAGCGGGCACCACGACGGAAGCGTTCAGTTGTGCATTGTCGAAACAGCCTCTTCACCAGCTCGAGGCTCGGACATATGCACAGCTATCTGCAAGCAGTGGCCGCACCGGCGCTAATCGTCCACAAAGTCGGAAGAAATTCGATATTGGTTCTACAAACGAGGGCTAGTGGAGTGGAATTGATGTCCAGTTGACAGAGCCTATCACAAGCCTTTCGTATCCGAAGCCCTGACACATTTATGCATTGAACCAATGGAGAGGGCACCGACCCCAGCCATGCTCTTCAGCCATGCCTCTTTTCGGTAGGGTGCCCAGGGCCGAAGTATACAAAAGCAACTCGAGGTCCCAGCAATTTGGTTGCACGGCGTGGCGGCGCAACCTTAACCTGCTACTGGGATACAATCCGGTTGTTTTCTTCACGATATGCCCAGAACAAAGCTGTATTTACGCTTATCCCCACTCACGCCAAGCCCTGCAATGTCTAATCCGACTGTTGCAATTGCAACTTGGCGCTTGAGCAAATCGACGCGCTACGTCGTCCGCAACTGATCAGAACGAGTCCATCATCACGCGTGGCAGACTGGGACAAGTGTAGTACGCTGACGATATGCTCTGTGTGCAAGCGCTCGTTGTTCTGAACCGTGCTTGTGCGGGCCGTTGCTGCATGGCGCAATGGCAGACGGTGAGGAAGGATCGATAAAGGATCTCATCGGACGCTTCGAAGTTCTGTCATGGCGGTAAGCATGCATGAAGCCCCGGCATCCCATGGGAACAGATCGGAAGCATCGACGCAGCATGCGAGAGGGGGAGGTTCGAGTCAATGGTGATGTCACTGGAGGCGGTGGGGAATTTCTCAACGGAGAGAAGACGGCACGATTCAGGCGACCGAGCAAGACAGGTGACAGCACCAGCGCGGCTAGGGCGCGCATCGATGATATGCTCGGCGGTGGGCAGGTGGGTGCGCGGTGTACCGTGAGGGTGAGCGGATGGGCGGGCGTGCGGCGGGAGAGTGAGTAGTGAGATGGGGCTCACCCGACGCTCGCAGAAACATCGGACACGGCGCTGCGTGGGGCGGGCACAAGCGCGCAGACATCGCGACATGCCGGCAACGTTGGCGCAGCACGCGCAAGCTGTTGCTCGCTCTGGGGCGGGGGTCTTGGGGGTCCTGGGGGTGAGGTCGAAATAAGTGTCCGGTGGTTCGCTTGGGTAAGCCCCGAAAAGTACGAGCGAGCGCAGGACAGGACGGCGCCGCCAGAACATCACTCGCAGGAGCGCCGCCCCTCTTGCAGAGAATGAATCGCTCCCGAGAGGCCGCCGCCCGTTTCAAGTTACTGCGATCCTGCTCATGTCCTTCTTTAGCGCCAATCGATTCATTCCCAGCGTCTCTCGCTTCTCGCACATCACAAGCTCCTACCGCGCCTTGAGGAACATGTTCTCCACCGAAACCGCCACGGAGAGCGATGCCGCCGATGCGCACTCGTATCTGCTCAACACCTCCCATGACCTGCTGGAAGACCACCTCGCCGCCAAGGAATCCGAGCTGGACTTCGCCCTGAAGGATGAGCACATCGACAATGTCACCTTTTCCGCCTTCGACCACGGCCCTCTGTACGACCGCTACGATGAATCGGGCCCGTCGTCCGTGCAGCCTGGCGATAACAATGATTTTTCTGAGCCCGGCGGCAGTCACATGAGCCTGAAGGGCGACGGCGACGACGCCCGCCCCGCCCTCGACGGCGCCGTGGACCAGCAGCATGTATCGCTGGACGATGGCACCACCCCCACCGACGCTGCTGTCCCTGCTTCTCCGAGCGCCCAAATGCAGGTCGACGATTCCAACGGTATGTCGAAGATGATTTCTGATGAGTTTGAGATGAATCACCACACCCCCCTGCATCAGGGGACCCCCGAGATCAATGTCGCAATTCCGGCAGGGGCGACTGCTCTTGCCGATGAAACCAAGGACCTTTTGTCCAGCGGTGCTCGGAAGCGCTCTGTAGGCGGCAAAGATACGCCCCGGTCCTCCAACATGTCCATAAAACAGGAGTCTCCCGGCATCACTGCACGTCCGTCAGGTTACCCGCCAATTGGAAAAAACTTACCTGCATTCAGGGTCAAATCATCGATACCGGCGCACATCACCGTGTTGGAATTTGCGCGGCAGTGCATCTTAGCAGCCCAGTCGTCGAGGCTCAATCCCTTCGCCTTGCATCCTGGCGAGTACGAGCTTCTCAGGAACCACATCACACATTCTCAAGTCACCGTCTACCTCAACATCCGAAATGCCATTCTCCGGCTTTGGACGAGGAATCCTCTCGTCGCAGTGACGAAGCCAGAAGCTGCGGGGTGCGCGAGAGATGCCCGATATTTCAACATGTCGCAAGTGGCGTATAAGTGGCTCGTGCGGAACGGCTACATCAACTATGGTTGTATCGAGCTTCAAAGCACTGCCGGACCCATATCGAGAGCCAAGGCCAAAGGCGGTAAGCGCAGGACCATAGTCATCGTTGGAGCCGGAATGGCAGGGCTGGGTTGCGCCAGGCACCTGGAAGGCTTGGTCGCGCAGCTCGGAGAGCAGTGGACAAACAATGGAGAAAGACCCCCTCGGGTGGTTGTGCTTGAGGGGCGCAAGAGGATCGGTGGTCGTGTATATTCGCATCCATTGAAGAACCAGAGCAAGAGCACGCTTCCTCCAGGACTCCGGAACACCGTCGAAATGGGTGCGCAGATCATCACTGGCTTTGAGCATGGAAATCCTCTGAACTGTATCATCCGTGGACAGCTCGCACTTCGATATCATACCCTCAAAGACGACACTATTATCTACGACACTGATGGGGCTGTCGTTGACCAAGAGGGAGACATGCTTGTTGAGGGGCTATACAATGACATTCTGGAGCGAGTCAGTCAGTTTAGGAACAAGGCTCCACCTCCGCAAACCGTTGAAGGAGACCGGCGCCTCATCCAATTAGGTCGGGACCCAACGAATGATTCTGGCGATCTCATCTCGTCGCTCGAGGATGCCGGGGCATCTCAAACTGTGCCCAGTCTGAACTCCAACAAAATCAAGAAGACGGTAAATCCGAACGCTTTGATGGGTGTTGAAAAGTCAGCTGGACGGGCGTACACGCTTGCTCCGGGCTCTGGGACTAATGTATCAGCTGCAGACGCAGCAAGAAACATGGGCTGGCAGCTAAAACCTGACACTTCGATCACAGAAAACCTAAACCTCGACCCGGTGACCCATGTTCCTGAATATCCAACGTTAGGCACAACGATGGACGAAGCCATCAGACAGTACCAGAGCATGGTGCAGATGACGCCGAAACACATACGACTTTTCAATTGGCACCACGCAAATATGGAGTACTCCAACGCTGCACACGTCAATGAGCTGAGTCTTGGGGGCTGGGATCAAGACATTGGGAATGAATTTGAAGGGCCCCATTCGCACATCATTGGTGGCTACCAGCAGCTACCCCGAGGCCTCTGGCAGAGCCCTACCAAACTCGACGTCCGCTTCAACAGCCCCGTGAAATCTGTCCGCGAAGAGAACGCGCGTCATATCGTGGAATGCGATAACGGCGACATAATCGAAGCTGATGAGGTGGTCGTCACAATACCTCTCGGAGTCCTCAAGCGGGAGGCAATCGGCTTCAGCCCTCCTTTGCCGGAGTGGAAGACGATGCCCATTCAGCGGTTAGGCTTCGGCCTACTGAACAAAGTAGGTTCTAATCTCTTACGATAGTTAGTGCAGGGCTCTACTAATGCACCCTAGGTCGCGTTGGTTTACGACACACCCTTCTGGGAACCCGATCGCGATATCTTCGGCACTCTCAATGAGGCCGAGCTCCGAGACAGTATCGATCCGAAGGATTACGAATCCCGTAGAGGGCGGTTTTGGCTCTTCTGGAACTGTATTAAGACGACTGGGCGTCCAACCCTCATCGCCCTCATGGCCGGTAATGCCGCGCACGATACTGAAGAAACAGATGATCAGGATTTGGTTCGCGAGGTCACGGATCGCCTGTCCAAAATGTTTGCACCAGCGGTTGTCCCGCTCCCGACAGAGTACATTGTAACGCGGTGGAAGAAGGACCCATTTGCTGGTGGCAGCTATTCTTTTATGGGTCCGACCGCGCAACCAGGCGATTATGATGCCATGGCACGACCAATCGGCTCTCTGCATTTTGCCGGCGAGGCAACTTGTGGAACTCACCCGGCGACTGTTCACGGTGCATATCTGTCCGGCCTTCGCGCAGCTTCGGAGGTGGTTGATTCGATGCTTGGGCCAATCGAAGTGCAGCACCCCTTGGTTGCACCAAAAGCGAAGCAAGGCACCCCTACATTGGGCACTGGTGCTGGCACAAAGCATGGCCGTGACGAGATGGACTCAGTGGAGTCGCGAAACGTAAGACAGGCCAGGAACGAGGACATGGAGATTTTGATCACTGCAGCGATCCTCGAGCAAGCCGGGGAGCGGCCACACAAGCCGGAGAGAACAGGCAACAACCCATATTTGCTGTACACCAGGGACCACTGGCACAAGGTCAAGGCAGAGTGCGACGAGCAACGCAGGGCTGCCACGGGGGATCCGAATGCAAAGGCGTCGAAGGACCACATTCGCACGGTCCTTGGTGCGAAGTGGCGTAATGCACCGAACAAGGTGCAACAGCCGTACCTCGACGAGGCCAGCAAGCTCAAGGAAGCTAGCGCCACAGCCGCAGCGGAGTACAAGGAGAAGGCAGCCGTCTGGGAGAGGGAGGCCGCCCGGATACGGACAGCTTTCATGGCCGGGAACTTTGCACAGGGCGAATCGTTCAGCGGCAAGACGGCGCTCGAGAACGGCAGCGCGCGGAGAGAGCGGCGGGTGGTGTCTTGAGATAAGCATACGTGTGGGTGACCAGGCGGAGCGAACAGGCGGGGCACGGCCGTCGGGGCTTTGCTGCTTTTGTGTTTCGATGCGGATTGAGCTGTTTGTCGTCCTATTATGTATTTCCAGGGAGTAGCTCTCACAGCATGCGGGACGGGTGGGTCAGGCGCACGTCGCTTGGTGGATTGCATGTCAGGCGTTCGCGGTGGGTCAGCATTCGCATAAGCTGCAGACATCACTCGATGAGGTACGAAGTATCTAGCAGGACCAACTGTCAGACGTGCAACGGAAGCGAAGCGAGGGCCCGCGGTCGTGAAGAGTGGCACAATGTTAGACGCGCGCATCGGGCTGCGCCCGGCCGCGCTTGTCGGGACCACGCGAACCGGTGTCGTAGCTAATTAATAATGGGCGGCGCAGACCGCACGCTGGGCCAGGCACCGCAGCCGGACAGTCGCGAAGCCGCGGTGCCTGGGGTCACCTCACGTCATCACAGCATTGCGCACACCCACCCGGGAACCCAGGACCGTGGGTCGCGCAACGTGCGAAAAACAAACGTCGAGGCGGGCGTGGTTCCCATTAGGCTTCCCGGGGCGGCGGAATCCCATCGATCAGCGTCGCTCGGATTAACCCCCGCTTTGGCGGCCGCGGTGCGCGCGAGGGGCGGAGGCGGCCTGAGATTCGCTCGTCACACGGCCGGGGCAATGCAGGGATTAGCGGCCCAGACACGCCCCCGGAGGCTCTCAACGACGCTGGCCGGACGCGGGCGCGGCGTGGGGAACAGGCGGATTTAGGCTGCAGCGGCGCGGCGACGTCAAGCAGCGGGCGCCGCGGAGCGCGAGGCCGTTACATCGCAGCGCTGGGCGCTCCACCGTGAAATGCGAGAGCGAGTCTGCCCTGCAGCCGGCGCGTGGTGACGACGGGCTACAACCGGCACGTTGCACTGGCTCGATGCAGCGCGGCGACTGTGCGCGAGGATCTTGTCCCCACCGGGCAGGCTACCCGTTTGGGCGGTTCGCGGAGAATGCCCATGGAAGCTTCACTCGCAGGAAGATGCCGTGGCTGGGGCCAGGTGCGTTGCCGATGCGCGCAGTGAGGCGTTCCTTCTTACGTTGGCGCTCGCGGCCGGCAAAAGCGCGCTGTGCCGCAGCGCGGGCGTCGACGTCCATGACACACTACTGCCCCAGGCCCCTCCTCCCTCCCGCGCTCTCTCTCGCCGTGCGCTGCTTGCGCATCTCCACGCGTCCCTCGTTTGCCCGTCTGCGCCTGCCCATGCTGCCCACGCCTGAACCCGCCCTCGCCCAGCCCGGCCGCCGCATATACGCCCTCGCCGCTCCCGAAACGGACTCAGCTGCCCCGAGCAGCGAGCGCAGCGCACCACCGCGCCAGCACCGCCCACCGTCGCCATGAGCTCGTTCTTTAACAAGCTGCGCTCCAATGCGGTGAGCTCTCCTCCGCCCGCTGCCTCCATCCCTGACGCCGCCTCCCGCTGACCGTCCGCGTCGCAGCCGCCCGCGAGCCCGTCGACGGCCGTCGCGCCGGCGAAGAAGGACCCCAACGCGCCGCAGCCCACGCCGCTCGAAAAGCTGCTCGCTGCCGACACGAGTCCCATCCGCGCCAACGGTAGCGACAAGTTCTTCGGATTCGAGAATGTAAGCCAATTGCGCCTCCGCCGCCGTCCATGTCTCATGCGCTAACCCGCCGCTCCGCGTCACAGTTCGGCAGCACCTGGTATGACGCCCGCCGCCACCCGAACTCCCCCCACTGGCGCACGCTCACTGTGTCTCGGCAGCTATTGCAACTCCATAATACAATGTCTTTACTACTCTACCCCCTTTCGGGAACAGGTCATCAACTTTCCCATCCGCTCGCCGCAAGACTCCCTCGCCGACCGCACCACCAACGGCCTGCTGCGCATTAACACCGATCTCTCCAACGCCGGAGCCAATGGAGTGCAAAACCCGCTTTCTCCGACGAGGCAACCCTCGAGCGCGCAGCTGGCATCCCCTAAGAAATCAGGGGCCGGCCCAGGGGTGCCTGGCGCCCCGTCGGTTACCAAGCCCGAGGAGAATAAGGACTCGCCCGAATACAAGAAGAAGCAAGCGATGGCCGCGGGACCCGTGCTGAACATGGATTACGAGAATTCCAAGGCGTATGGCATGCCCGAGTCGCTGTTTACGTCATTGAAGGATATCTTCGAGGCCATCATCGCGCACAGGTCACGGGTTGGTGTCGTGAGCCCCCAAAAGTTCCTGGAGATATTGCGCCGCGAAAACGAAATGTTTCGGTCTGCCATGCACCAGGATGCCCATGAATTCTTGAACTTGCTTCTCAACGAAGTCGTCGAAAATGTTGAGCACTTCTCCCGGCAGCAGCAGCAACATCAGATCGAGCAGGAGCCATCTGAACACAGCGGAGAATCCGATTCTGGACTAGCAGTGACCATGTCTCCCGTGCTAAGCAACGCTGTCAAGAACGGTGCCGCAAGCAACGTGGGATGGGTCCACTCGTTATTCGAAGGCACGCTCACGTCGGAAACAAGATGCTTGACATGCGAAAACGTGTCCCAGCGAGACGAAGCCTTCCTGGACCTCTCGGTCGATTTGGAGCAGAATTCCTCAGTGACCTCGTGCTTGAAGAGATTTTCGGAAGAAGAAATGCTGTGCGAGCGCAACAAGTTCCATTGCGACAATTGCGGTGGGCTGCAGGAGGCGGAAAAGCGTATGAAAGTTAAAAGATTACCCCGGATATTGGCGTTGCATCTCAAAAGGTTCAAGTATACAGAGGACATGCAGCGGTTACAAAAGTTGTTTCATAGAGTCGTCTATCCCTACTACCTCCGCCTTTTCAACACTACCGACGATGCCGAGGACCCGGATCGTCTATACGAACTGTACGCTGTCGTCGTCCACATCGGAGGTGGAGCATACCATGGCCACTACGTCTCGATCATCAAGACAGAGGACCGTGGCTGGCTATTATTCGACGACGAGATGGTGGAGCCGGTTGACAAATCATATGTGCGGAACTTTTTCGGAGGCGAGAATGTGCTGGCTTGCGCCTACGTTCTCTTCTACCAGGAGACCACCGAGGAGGCGATGAAGAAGGAGCAAGAATCAGAAGTGATCAGTCCGGTTGGTGACACGGTTTCAGTGCCACTGGAGTCTGTGATGTCTCCGATCAAGACGGAGGATACACCGGTGAATGGCTATGTGTTCACGCCGGTGACACCAGTTCCGGAGGAGAATCATCAATTCGGCAGCCTCGACCACGTCACAACAGCGCCACCGCTATCACCGCCCACACGGCCCGTCTCGCAACCACCGCCGGAACATGTCACCACGTTTGGTGGTCAGCCGACGCTCAAGACGAAATGGAGCAAATCCTTTAAGATAAATCATCACGACAAGGATAGGGTTCGGGAGGAGAAAGAGCGCAGAGCGTCGATCAAGGAGGCGGAAAAGGTAGCAAAGGCGCAACGTAAAGTGGAAGAGTCGAGGTGGAAGGAAGCACGAACGAAACGCCAAGATGCCCAGAAGAAGCAAGAGGATGAAATGCGTCAGGTCATGGCTCTCAGCAGGACCACGGCCAAAGAGGAGGCGAAGGTTCGTCGCACCAGTTCCGTCCAGCAAAGAACTTCTCCCGACCCGCCCAATATGGCCAATGGTGGGTTGCATAAAGACGAATCCGAACATGCTCCCCCCAACACGGCCAGTACCACTGCTCCATCTTCGACCGGTAGCGAACCCCCGGCGAGCAAGCCCAAGGAGAACGGCCACCATGGCCGCCATATCCACGGCAGCAAGAGCATCAGTGGTGGTCTGAACCGTTTCCGCAACTCAAGCATCAGCCTTCGCCACAAGCCCAAGTTCTTCTCGGGCTCTGGTAAGGACTTCAATTTCGAAGAGGCGCCCCCAACACCTACACTGCCACCGCAATACCAGAATAATGAGCCACAAACTCCAAAGGCAGAGACACCTCTTGCCCCGACTTTCGCCAGCCCAAAGTGGAATCCAGAAACGCCTGATAGAAATGCGGAGAGCAGCGACGTTGGCGAGAAAGACCTGCCACCGATTCCGCCGGAGAAAACCGCCAAGGAGGCTAGCAAGGAGAAGAAGAGAGGGATTCCCAAGTTCGGCCTGGGGAAGAAGAAGAGTAGCATGTTGGGTTTTGGGTAAGAGTTGACGCTGCTATTCGTTGTACAGTTTCCCGGTCCTCCCTCACCGTGGATGGGCTGCGCTTCTTGTTTTCTTTTTGACCAGACATCTACACTGATCCGGTCTTTATATCTTGTAGGGATGGATGCTCATGTACCTGGTGCGGCTGCTGCTGTGGCCTGCTGCCGGAAAGCCGTGCCCATGTGCGGTAGGAGTTGCCTGGTAGATAAGAGATGTGGCTCCTATCTGATTGCATTTCCAAGCGGGTTTTGATATAGACGGCCAGAGAGCGAGTGCCACAAAAAGCAAGAAACCGGTACCTCATTGGAAAGCGTTGGTGATTGGAGGCGGAAGTTGATGCAAAAGGGGGGGGCTTTCTTGTTTGCATAAATACCATGGAGTGGTTTGGGCTCGCCTGTCTGATTTCTGAATTCCTTTTTGCTGGGAGGGACGTCTACTTCGAAGTGGGATTGATGGGTTACATCTTTGGGCTTTCTTCTTTCTTCTCTTCGCACAGCTTCGGTTTAAATTGTCCCCGTTGTCATTTTTCTACATATCCAGGCTCGAACTTCGACTCGCGACCGTCATCATATCGTCGCTTTGTTCAATTATGCCTTTCTTCTTTCATGCTTCTGTGGTTTGGGAAGGACGGGTAGGTGTTTCTCTCGTCCTTGTAGGGATTCTTCTTCTCCTCTCGCGCTGGGCACTTTATATCCTGTACAGTAGGAAGGGTTTCACAAAATCATCTATCGTGCTTCCTTGTTTGTCAAAAATGATAAGGATCGATTGGCGTCATCAGCGCCATGCTTATCGTCTTATCGTCTAGGGCGTGGAAAAGTATCACATGGCTGATGGGCGAAGAAGGGGTGAGGGGAAATAAGATGGTGGAAATAAGAGATGGCGAGACCAGACAGGATCGATATGCTTCCGTCGCACTGCCACACACTATGTCGTAATTATTTGCGGTTTGGTCTATGCTTGGTGACGAGCCAATAATTGCTTGCTCTCAAAGGAGTTCTTCTGAGGAAACACCATCATTGGTCCCCTCGTGTAGCAAGCGCTACTACCACAGCAGCAGCAGCAGCAGCAGTGGCAGCAGATTACCCTTCCAGCAGCGGCCCCCCGTCCTCCCCTAAATTACTAATCGGGGCCGTTTGTTACGGTTACGGAGTTAGCGGGTAGCGGAAGCTCTCCCATCCCGGTTCTGCGCATTGCGGGGCGAACGGCGGCGGCGGCGCTATTGCTCTTCGCTCTCCCTTCCTTCACGGCCCTCGTTCGGGGGTTGAAGTAGCGGTGATACCGAGGTTAAGGGATGGTACGATAATGACTGCATAAATATGGGGGGGAAGTGGCTGCTGGAGGGGGTGTGGCGCCCTTTTTCGGTGGTACCCAACGGTCGGCCATATTTTTTCCTTCCCTTTTTCCTTTCTGTGTACCCTTTTTTTCTTTCTACATACCCTTATTGCGGAAGGATTCAGAAGTGAGGCGACGAACGGGCATATTGGCAGTGAGGCGAACAGCGGCGGTTTCCTTATGGGGCAGGGGTTTAAAGTTGGCCGTGTTGCAAGCATGGACCCCGTATTTGAGATAGATAGATGTGAAATGCGTGTGTGCTGTTAGGACTGGGTGGGGAAAAGAAGGGCATGATTTCGTCGTCATCGACAGCGCTTTTTCCGGTGAGAGGGATGCGGGCTGTCTGTTTGCTTTGAAGAGGGAGAGGCCCGTGTCACCGCCGAAAAAGGCCGGTGGACGGTTTGCCCTGCTGCTCTGGGTATGTAGGGGAGGGGCCGATGAGGTACGTAGCGCGCTTGGGCAGTGAGAAGGCCGTTTGCGTGTTTGCAGGATGCCCGCCGGACGGTTTGGCTAGGGATAAGCTTTTAGGATGGCGCGGTCTGCCGCAAGGATATTCCGTTTGGCTTTGCTTCTAGGGCGATGGCTACCTCTGTTTTTGGGGGGGCCTGATTGGGCAGAGTCCGCATCCATTCGATCAGCGTCATCCTGCAAACGGCGCCGGTCTGGCAATCCTACGATCGGAGACGACGGTGGAAGGAAGATTGGCGGCCAAGTCTGGACCCTTCAAAATAGCACACGTCGTTGATCGCGGATCCGGCTCAAGCGCCGTTTTGGGCGTCTTCGGTTGGTTGCGAGATTGTGATGGGAGCGAGGGACGGGTGGAAGGGGGGCGCTCGCGTACGGCTCGATTTGGCATGTAGCTGGCAGATTAATGAGAAATGCTGGCCGCGATCGTCCGCCCTGATTTGACTGCTCGTTTCTTCGGCACGGTCCGAACGGGGGTGTCTCCAACCTTTTTTCCCGCCGTGCATCGCTCTGCATCGCATCGGCTTAATGCGCAGCGATGACTCGGCGATGAGAACGCGCGGCTGTGGTCTGATTTGCCGTTGGAGATTAAGAAGAGACGCCGATCCATTGATTGGTTGCAAATGCTCCACAGGCCTCTATTGGCTGGTCTGCAGATCATCCGCTGCCTCAACATGTCGTGGTTAATGTGCCGTCTTTTTATAGTATGCTTATCAAAACCGATCCTCCCCTTCCATGCGTCATGATGCTCCGAGACTCCATAAACCATTTATGCCCATATAACACACGGCAGCGACTTGCGGGTCCTCTGCGCGACAAACATCGTCGGTCGAAGGCTCATCCCAGTACGAGCTCGTAGAGGATCACTATGGTGTTGATGCCGATGAGGGGTACTGCAAAGGCCGGGGTTTCACGCGTCAGCGCCGGGGTCTTGCATATCTTTCTTGATCGCGGGGGAGGGACCCGGCTCCAAGCGAAGCGAGAGATTGGTTATACGGCAGAAGGGTCGAAGCTTCGCCTCTGCATCTGTGCTCCAAATCTCGCGACATGCAGTGCTGGACCACGCGACGGGAAGTGCACAAAGGCAATGGTTCGACTTACTTCTCATCAGTGTCCGTACCGACGCAATGAGGTTTATCAACTTTGCCTTGACGCTCTGGGTGTCTTGGACGCCGCCGAAGCCCGGCTCCGCGGATTGGCCCCAGCCAACTATGATCAAACGTATGGCGTCAGCACAGAAGCATTGTTCAGACGTGAGTGTGTATGAGGTGGTGACTCGGCGGAGGGAGACCGCAAGTACGCGAGGGGACGAGACGCGGTGCGTTGCAGATAAAATGGGCTCTAGGTGGCAGCTTACTACGAGCGAGGAAGCGGTCTTCCGAAAGGACGGCGATGGCGTTGACGAGCAAGACAGAGACTGAAGGCGGTCAGCGCGGGCCGGAGGGACGAGGGGCGGACGCGTGCGCACCGTAGAAGAGGCCGCCCAGGCCGAAGAACAGCATCGTGGTGGTGGTGGTGAGGTGGACAGTGTGCAAGATGGTGCCAAGTGGCCGCTGCAGGTCGGCGGGAGCGGTAGGGCGGGCGGCCAATAGGCAACGGGACTTTGCGTCAGAGCCTACGTAGTAAGCGCGGTGCGGTCGGCAGGGCTGGCAGACGTGAGTGCGTGGCGGGCAGCTGGCGGAGGTGGCAGCTCGGTGGCCGGTGGCCGCGGCCAGGCCGTCGGTTCTCCTCTCCACGCGCCTTGCCGCCAAGCGCGGCGGCAGGGATGCGTTGGCGAGTCAGCGCCAGTGCGCACGCCGCCCCGTTCTCGCTGCTGGTCCCTGGCCGCCCTGGGCGCCGATCACTCGCCTGCGAGCCCTTTGATTTTCGCCTCCAGCGCAGCGCAGCAGCCCCAGCAAGGGCGCCTGCCACCGCCCTGCATTGCCGGCAGGACGCGGCACCGGCCTTGCGCTGCAGAGCCGCCGGCAACGCCCTTGGGCCGGCGGCGCGCGCCCAACGGGCCTGCAGGCGGCTCGCGGAGGTGACTCCTCTGCGCCCTGAAGCATCGACGTCATCGCGCGGCCCCGACTCGCCCCAGTGCGAACCGTTGCTCTGCGCGCGCTCTTCACTTGCGGGCTGATCCAATGCGGCGCTCGCTGCCCGCGCAATCCCAGACTGCGCACGCCCCCAAGAGCACAGCCTGCCCGCCGCGCTGCCTCTTGCATCCAAGTCCCGGCCCAGCAATCCCCAATCTGCCGTCATCGACGCCGACTCGCACCCCGATTCGACTACCAGCGCGCACAGAATTCTAGACCATCGCCCGTCTCCCTAGTGTCCTCCACGCCGCCGCTCAGGCGCAACCACAGGTCCCGTCTTCTTTCAAACTCTCCCACCACCCGCCACTCCAATCGACGCCCATGTGCTCTCCGCCGAGTTCTCGACCCTGCGTGCGCCCGCTTTGACCGCCACACACGTCCTCTGAGCGTCCGCCCGTCCGTGCTGCACCACGGCGGAGCATCCCAAGCGCCTCGATTTTATCATGCGCAGGTCCGCCCCGCCGCTGGATCTGGCTGCCGGCGCCTCCAACGCCCGGCATGTTCGCGAAGCCGTCGAGGAGAAGACGCCCATACCACTACCCATCAGCGACCACTCCGAGCCTGCCAGCTACTTCGATCTCCATGACAGAGACCCGCCCTCGCCGGGCTCTGCCCGCAGCGTGCCGCTGTCCATTATCATGCCGCCGACGCCCACCACCACCGCCATGGCCCTCGCTACGC
This sequence comes from Diplodia mutila, assembly GCA_022560015.1. Taxonomy (NCBI): domain Eukaryota; kingdom Fungi; phylum Ascomycota; class Dothideomycetes; order Botryosphaeriales; family Botryosphaeriaceae; genus Diplodia; species Diplodia mutila. The sequence continues at coordinate 213,340 of JAFISB010000019.1, forward strand.
TGCAGTATCTACCTGTGCCGCTCCTTGTGCTCTCGTCACTGAAGACGGTTGTGCTGGCCAACGAGGCCATGGGCCGCCTGCTGGAAGTCGACCGGCCTGCAGATGATGGGAAGGACGGGGATGCTGTGCAGACTGTCACCGACAAACTGCACGGCCAGGCCATGTCGGAGCTTGGCATCGACATGCTGCAGGACGGCTCCCCGATCTGGATTAGCTGGGAGGTAAGGCGGTTGTACCGCGTCCGTCACCAACGTGCGTCTGGGCTAATATTACCAGGATTTCCTCGATTCTGTCTGGAAGCAAACGCAAGGTGAAGCCAAGGGGAGTGTTGGCGGGCCGTCCGAAGTGGGGGGTGAATCCGATCAAAGTACGCCAACATCGACGACCAAGCCGAACTCGCTGTCCTCTAAGCCCTCTCTACCAAAGCTGAGCCAATCTAATCTGTCCCGTACGACGGTGCACGATGTCTCGGTTGATGTCATCATCTCGCTGCGCAAAGCTGGCAGCACTCCACGCCCTTCACCGCCGAAGGAGGGGCGGAGACTAAAGCCGCGGCCGGAGAGTGATGCGATCCAGGCCACCATGATCATTTCCGTCTGGAACATAGAGGATGTGCAATATTTTACTCTCACTTTCACTAGCGCAAAACCGAACACAAACGGGGTGAAACCCACGCCTTCGAGTCGTACCGTCGTCCGCACGTCCGCCGGGTTCAAGAAGTCTCCGGGATCTGGCTCGAGTTCCTCTTCGGGGATGCGCTCGCATCACAGTTCCAGCCCAGGCTCGGCTGTTCCGTCCCCCAGCACACATCCTCCACTTTTCCCTCCTCACGGCCCCCCGTCTCGAAGTGGAGACACTTCAGCGCCTTCACTGTTCCTCAAGGCATCGCAGATGAAGGACGCAATCCTCGATTCCATTGCTATGCCGGCTTATGCCATGTGGAAAGATGAGAATTTCGGGATTCCCAACCGGGCGATGCTCAGGTTCTTGCCCAACGAAGGTGCAGACGCGCCCATGGATCAGAGGGAATTCTTAGAATCTTTCAAAGCCTACACGGAGGACTTCAAAAGGCAACTCGAGGTTGATGAATTTCCAATTGTGCAAGTCTGCCGCACCAGGCAACCAGTTCTCCAACGTCGGGTAGGAATGGTCATCCCAGATACTGGCGAAAGAAAGGTTTATGAGATTGTGGGGGAGCCAATCTGCGACGATGGCACAGGAGAGTTTCTCGGCGCCATAGTGGTCTTCAAGGATGTGACTGAGTATACGAAGAGAATTGCCGAGCAAATCGAGGAGAACGAGAAACAGTTCGAGTACATCACTAATCTGATCCCAATCATGGTATGGACGACGAAGCCCAACGGAGATCACGATTGGTTCTCAAAGAGGTGGTACAACTATACTGGCCTCACTGAGGAGGAATCTCTCGGTAAAGGCTGGAAATTGCCTTTCCACGAGGACGACATGCCCGAGACGAGCAAGCGCTGGCAGCATTCCCTACAAACTGGTGTATGTGATGGTAGTCCTCACCCTAGAATGATAGTAAAGCTGACAAACTACAGGAAGAATACAACACCGAGTACCGCTGCAGACGCTACGATGGCGAATGGAGATGGATGCTTGGCCGCGCTGTGCCTTTCCGTGACGACCTTGGGAAGGTCATTAAATGGTTCGGCACTTGCACAGACATTCACGAGCTAGTCGAACTTCGAGAGAGCGCGAAACAAATGCGGGCGCAGCTTCTTCGTGTGCTTGAGCATGCCCGTGTCACTCTGTGGGCTGTCAATCGCGACAGAAAAATTGTCCTCCTAGAAGGCAGTCTCCTCAATGACTCGTTCTCCCACGTTACCCGAGACAAGATGGGGACAGATCTTTATGACCTTTTTAGCCAAGACGAAGCTGGCAAAAAGACCATCTCTGAGCTCAAAGGTTCGGTTGACAGAATTATCGATGGCAAGGATACTACGGAAGTTGTCGAGATGCAATTTGACGGGAACAATCGCTGGTACAGGACGCGCGTCGCGCCATTGATGGTGACATCCCGCCAGGCAGGCATCGAGAAGGAATCATACATCGATGGCGTCTATGGTGTGAGCATGGATATCACGGGTTTGTTGTTCTTTTCCAATCACAGTGGGTGCAATCACTAACGTCGTTACGTAGAGCTTCGCAAACGTCGGGAGGAGTTGGAAGCACGAGAAGAGGAGAACTCCAAGCTCATTGCCAACGCCGTCGCTGCCAAAGAAGCAAGCAGGATGAAAAGCCAGTTCCTCGCCAATATGTCTCACGAAATCCGCACGCCGATTGCTGGGGTTATCGGAATGAGCGAACTATTGCTTGATACAAAGTTGGACCAAGAGCAAAAGGATTGCGCTGAGAACATTCAGAGATCAGCCAATGGACTGCTCACCGTCATCAACGACATCCTCGATCTTTCTAAGGTGGAATCGGGGCGGCTGGATGTTGAAGAAGTCCAGTTCAGTCTCTTAGTAGTCCTCAGAGACGTGAACAAGATGATGGCGTTTGCTGCTCTTCGGAAGAACATCAGCTATGAGAGCAACATCCCCCCCGAGATTGAGCGAGATCTCAAGGTTATGGGCGATCCAGGTCGACTGCGCCAAATCTTGACGAACCTACTCACGAACTCCATCAAATTCACCTCCGAGGGACATGTCAGCCTGTCGGTGTCCATTAACAGTGAGAACGATGAGACTATCAGCGTCCACTTCGTCGTGGAAGACACTGGCATTGGCATTGAGGAGGAAGTCAGACAGAGGCTTTTCAAGCCCTTCAGCCAGGCCGATTCATCGACAGCTCGCCGTTTCGGTGGGACTGGACTTGGTCTGGCGATCAGCAAAAATGTTAGTATCCCGAAACCCCATCTAAGTGACGCACTAACGTCGTTAGCTTGTCGATTTGATGCACGGCAATATTGATCTTCAGTCTACGCTTGGCCAAGGAACCAGGGCATCGTTCTCGATACCGTTCAACAAGGCGCAGTATCAAGACGAAGGCTCTCCTCTCATTGACCTGGCATCTATCCCTGATCGTCTGCAGTCCGACATTTCCGTCTCATGCAGCAGTTCTGACGATTATGGAACGCCGCCTCTAACGCCAGTTGTGCCCAATAGCGGAAAGTCACCCCTTCGTCACGGTAGGGCACAGTCGATAGTCTCGCTGCCAGGAAATGGTAACTTCCATCATGCGCTGCCTGACCATCTCTTTTCTCTTGCAGAAACAGAGCGGAAGAATGTCCACGTTTTGGTCGTTGAGGACAAGTATGTCGATCAGGTCCTAGTCCCTTGCACAAGAACTAACATTTTATAAAGCCAAGTTAACCAGCAAATTGCGCTGAAAACGATCAGAAAACAAGGCTTTGCGGTAGATGCGGTGTGGAACGGCAAGGAGGCGCTAGAGTACCTTGTTGAAGCCAAAGATGGTAAACGAGATCGCCCCGACATCATCCTCATGGACGTCCAAATGCCGATCATGGACGGCTACAAGGCTACCCACACGATTCGCACCCAAGCGCCATTCAAGGACACGCCCAGTATCCGCAATATACCGATTGTCGCGATGACAGCATCCGCTATTCAAGGAGACAAGGAGAAGTGTCAGAAGGCGGGCATGGATGATTATCTGTCGAAACCGGTGAGGGGAAAGTTGCTTGAGAAGATGTTAGTGAAGTGGGCGGTTCAAGGGAAACGCAAGCAAGAGACGTCGAATGCTGCTCAAGGGCGAAACAGCACGGTACCGGAAACGATACACGAGTCTGGAGACGGTTCGAAAGACCGTGCGGCATCGTCGAAAACGACCTCGCCCAATTCGCCCACGCCACCTTCGGAATCCACAGACTTTGGCGACAACGAAGGCGATAAACGCAACTCGCTGACACCAGCACTGGATCGTATCTCGTACCGGGAAACAAGCGCGATGCGGAAGACTGACGAAAGTGAGAGCGAACGCGCCGTGCGAAGGGCCCAACAGGAAGAAAAGGCCGCTGACTTGCGCGACGAGAAGTTACTGTCATCAACGGATGATCCGCACACAAGGCCTCAACCCACACCGCTGCCAACAGAACGAGACGCGGAAAGGAGAGGCGGAGCGAGTCACGCTCTGACTAGGGAGAACATGGAGAAACTTGTTGAGGAGCAAGAAGACGGGCTTCGAAGACGCAATTCCGTTGATACAGATGGAGGTGCAGTCGGAAGTGCCAGAAAAGTAGGTACAGGTGAAGGGGTAGGGGGGAGCAAAGGCGCGGATGGTGTGGGCAGTCTGGCTAGGGGCGTGGAGAGAACGCTACACAGAAGCTCAAGCGCAAAGACGGTAACGGCCAAGAGCATGAGCCTCCAGGTGGGCGGTCGTTCAGAAGCGTCTGAAGTTGATGAAGAGCCGAGAAAACTGCTCGAGAGGTAATATCGGGGCAGATCATCGATGGTGGAGTCGTCAGTTTTTTTTCTTTTTTTTCGAGCATTTTTGCATAGCGCACTGGTTTGTTACTGCATTCTGTCTCCTTTCTGACTTGTTTCGTCCTGCGTTTCTCGTTACACTCATCGTGCGTATTATTCCCCAATACCTTGTATAAAAGCTTTTCCTTCAGTCTCATGTACTTTACATTTTTTGGTTACGAATGTGTGGGGAGGAACATCTTGTTCAGGCACTGGCAGCTGGAGTGGGTTATCGGTGGCGGTGGTGGTACTGTTTCCTAATCATCTGTCTGGTTTGGCATCGCAAGCGTCTGCTTCACTCCGGTCACTTTCTTCTTCACGATATATCCAGTATCAGAGCAGGCAAAAGGAACTAACGGCCAAACAAACGAAGACTACTCACTTTTTCATATTCTCTCTCCTTGGTTCCAATATTCTCTTCATGCTCCAAAGGCTCACAGGCTTTGACGCATTTCCTGTCTCCTTCAACGCATACTGCAAGCTTCGGAGATGGGGCGTTCATTTAGCCTCACTGATGTTTGTCAGTCGCGGCTCATACTGTCCGTTTCCGGTGTCCACTTCTTTTCGGTCTCATCCTGATATCTTTCTTTTCCTCCGGCTTTTCGCGCTGCTCACATCCTCTCGGACAATTCGTGCTCTGGCGCGGCTTGAAGGTGCATGGGCCTCCCAGATGCATTTCATGGGGTTTCAAATCTTGCCATCTAGAACGCGGTGCTTACTTTTCGGTTTTAGCTCGTCTTTCTCTTGAAATGCCGCGTAACTTATCCAAATTGCGGAATTGCCTGTTCGGGTTAGTCTTCTTTTTTCTGTCCTTCAATCGCATCATCATGAGACTGGCAGCGCGATCGGGGCGTTTCATGTTACCGGTTCGTCTTCTTAATGTTCTTGAAGGCATCTTCGTGACACTGTCACGGGTCACTCATCAGGTGGAGTTGCAGAACAAATTTGCGGCGCTTTTTTCCAAAGGATCGGTTAGAAGAACTCCATTCGCTTCAGCGTTCTGCGGCATTTGATGTGTTGGTAGCGGTAGGGTGTGCGTGGGAGAACGGGGCCATCTGAGTGTAGCAGCAGGCTTTGGGATCGGCATGTGTGATAGGCATCTGGAGACTGGGTTCGCTTGCTCCAGCGACAGGCGGCCCGGTTCTTGTAAATGAGATTGTTCGCTGGATTTTCGGACATGTTGCTTCTGCAGGTGCTGTGAGACCTTTTTCTTGAGCTCGCCCATTTGCTCCGCCTTGCGCAATGGCGATTCTCCACGCCATCAAGGCCACAGTTACTGGAACCAAACCGGGGATCTAGGAGTGCCCTGTCCAAGCTGTAATAAGTAGCAAATGGTCCAGACTGTTCAATGCCCTGTACGTGTGGAGTAAAGAGCGAGGGCCGTGTCATGGAGACTGTTACTCGAAGCGTCATCGAATGAATGCGACCGTTCTTAAACATACGCAGGGAGTGATATTTTTCGATACCCGTGGCGCAAGTCTACTGATAGTACAGGTTTCCCTCGTAGAAATATAAGAACATCATCATCACCATTTGTCACTATCGTTTTCTGCAACAACTCTGAATTATCAGTATAATGTTAAAATAATGCTCCTCACCAATATCCAAAAAATGATTTAACTCCGCAAAGCCGGTGTATGTGCATAACCCATTGTTAAGAAAGTTTTCGTCTTGTGTGGTAGTCAGGTACAGGAAGCCGTCGTCATTTCTCAAGGCCAAACAATGTACGATTTTTAGCCGCTTTTGTTTCTGATTCGCGTGCAAGATGGAGGTGGGTATTGTTCCCAGGGAGGTTTGCCTGCTGACAGACCGAGCCGGGCTGAGTACTGTCATATGAGGCAAGCGATGATTGTCTCAGAGCAGAGCAGGTGACGTAAGTGGGTAACGTAGGCATTAAACCAGAGGCCATGGCCTATAAACGAAGATAGTGCCGTAGTAACCAGTGCACTCTAAAGTTCCCTCGAATATAGAATAGGACTGTGATAAGGGGATGGATTTGTATGAATAAAGAAGAAGCCGCCGACTTTCTGATGTGGTTCGCAGGGGAATCAGAGCAAGGATTGTGGGACGCTCCACGGCCTAATGCGCTTCATCATTCCCGATGGGTCTTAAATATTTTCGATGACCACAAATATTGACGTGTTACATCACTGCAAAGATACGAGATTCTTAAGAATGAAGTGTAACATGTTCTTCTGAGTGATGAATTTGTCATGCAGGAGAAGTAAGAATCGAAGCCGGTGGAAGCATGAAGTGAACATGGTCTCGGAACCCAGAACAAGCGTAGATTGGAGCCTCCTAATATGGCTGAGAATGAATCATCTTATGGCCCCCGCATGTGTGAAGAGCAGGCTGACGATCTTTCTTGCCTACTCGTGTGAGTTACCTCTTTTCCCGCCCCCTACATATGTCACAGCTCCGGATCTTCTACAAAGCCCTCCCTGACGAGCACGGCCGTGTCGAGCAACTCGTCGAGCACGAGTCTGGGTCCCTTTCGCCGTCGCAGTGATAGGCTCAAGGATGGGGGCGGGCGGAAAAGCGCGCCGAGTGGATGAGGTTCTGGGTGTGATGGAGTGGTGAATTGCGAGTTGGTGCGAGGGTCGTCGCATTTGACTCGACATCGAGAGAATGGGAGCAGTAGCTGGAGACTTGATTGGGAGAATGGTATGAATTTTTTTGTTTTTGCACTAATCTGCCGTATTGATGCTTGTTTGCAGAATGACAATTCTTATGAACCTTTGTGGTAGTAAGTGGCGACAAGTGATGGCAGGACACCTGCGCTTCAATTGTTGTTGAACTTGATCATTCCTTTTGACGTACGTGCACTCCATATATGTACGATTCAGCTGAGGAATTTGAGCAGAAGAGAGCATATATGAAACTGCTACTTGCTTTCTCAATTTGAGGCTGACATCTATAGCCATATAAGGCTGTAATGTGTCGTCCGCCGAAATTGCTTACTTGTTGTCTAAGTACTTTATGAGATCGAATAGAAAGGGCATGCGTGCCGGTGTAAGCGTCCCAACAACAGCACCACCAAAAGCACAAATCTTTTGCCCGCAAGACTAATTGCCGTGAGTCGCTTCCCCCGAACACTTGTCCTCCGAAACTCCGCCTTCTACTGAACTCCCCATCCACCATTCGCTGCCCGATGCGTCAAGAAGGGATCCCGGCATGTGGTATCTCCGGAAGTATCGTACATGTAAGTTGACCCGCAGATGGCCGCGGCATGAAAAATAAAAATGATGGGGCGGCGTCCATCCAGGTCTTGCTCCATTTCAGGAAAACTTCCAGCGGTTACCGCAAACCGTGCACTCGCAGAACGTCGTCATAGGTTCATCGGCAGAGCGGGTTTGGGCCTGGCTGTAACTGACCTTCTTCTGACCGCACTTGCCGCACGTCAAGCTGGTACTGATACTTCTCTCTGCCTGGGCAACCATTGCCTTGTTCATGTTCTCCTTCTCCAGACGCTCTGCCTCGGCGCGACGCTCCGCAGACATGAGTTCCTCGCTTGACATGACGACGAATTTGGACGGAGGAATCTCGCCGGCCAGCACCCGTTTGCGCAGCCCAGGATTGGACTTGTTCTTGAGGTTCTGGAATAGCGAGCGCATGCGTTCCTTGTAGGCGGCCGAGGTCTCCGGTTGGTACTTGTTATACGCGGCGAGTTCGACGTCTCGTGCCACGCTCAGGACGGACTTGGCAGCTGCAGGCAAGGGTTAGCAAATTTTATCCCACAGCCATACAAGTATGGTAGTGGGACATACCATCCTCAACGTTCAGCGCCAAGGCATTGTACATCATCTTCAGGCAGTTGTCGCGGGTAGCGCTGCCGGTGAGCCTCCATTCCACGCCATCCGTGTCCACGTTGCGCTTGTCGAGCGGGACGTTGTGCTTCGGCTTGGGCTTCGCAGCCGGCACAGGCGATGCAGCGGCCTGAGAGGCGGGCGATTGGGTTCCGTTCTGCGTCTTTGGAGTGGAAGAACGGTCGGCGCCAGCCTTCTTCACGTCGGCGCGCCACTTTGAGACGAGCTCGCTGGCCTTCTTGGCGACGTTGGGGTCCTTGTGGGTCTTGAGCTTGTTGACGATGATGCCAATCTTCGTGGAGCGCAGCAGGTCCTCGGTAGCCTTGACACCGGAGTGCAGATCATCAAGAAGCTTGATGAGCGACGAACCGGGCTCGCCCGCGGCCTGGGCCTTTGTGATGGCGCGGCCGTGGGCCTCGACCTCCTTCGCGTCCATGGGCATGATGGGCAGAGACTCGGGCAGCGCTGGGGCGAGCGGGCGCGCGTCTTGCGGAGTGATGTCGGGCGAGTGGCGTGGTGGTGCGGAGGACAATGGGCGCGTGTCAAGCGTGGGAGCTTTCTCGTCGTAAGGTTGGACGTTCACGGCTGCTTCCGCCGTGCTGGCTGATCCGCGGGGCAAGCGCGCGCTAGCGCCTCACCGCCTTGGCTGCGACTGCAGCTTCGCGACCTACCTCCCATCACGACCTCGAGCTATCGCAAGCTTCCAGTTTGCGGTGCTGTAGCCATCCGACTGTTCTGCTCCCCGATTGCCATCTGCCCCGTCTTGATCTCTTATCGCCGCGCAACATGACGGAAAACGCGCCGCCTGCCGACGCGCAGCCCAATGCGAACTCTGAGGCCACGCGCGGCATGCCTTACTACGAGAAGCTACGGCGCGACCTGCGCGAGGCCCTGGCAAAGAAGCGCGTACTTGATGCCACCCTGGTTAGTTGGATGCGTCCAGGCAGCGTAGAAGCGCGGGTTGACTGACAGCTGGCTCAGAACACCATCGAAGAGAACATATACCGCGCCGAGACGGGCTACCTCGAGGAGACGAGCGCTGGAAATATAGTGAAGGGCTTCGACAATTACATAAAGGGCTCGACCGCCTCTACCGCTGGCGGCGCTGGCGCAGGTAACGCTGCGCGCCGGAAGGCTGCCATCAACGACCAAGATCGCATATTCAGCCGAAGCTCACAGAGCTTTCTCATGAATGTACGCTGTCATCTGTTGAATAGCTTCGCCGTGACTAGAGACCGGTGCATGCGGGAATCGAGTGCTTGTCTCTTGCACGGATTGTGCTGATGCAAACAAGGTCTGCAATAGCTAACACAGCTGCTTACCAGGACTCACCCGGTCCGACATCTGCGCAAACAACGCCCTCGCATGCTCCCACTCCAACTTCGTCTTTCCCCGGCGCTAGCAACCATCCGACACCCGGTAGCACCACGAGCAAGGCGACCAACAAGAAGCGGCCGTCGGCCAAGGACGATGAAGATACCGACGGAAAGCCAAACAAGAGAGGGAAGATCACATATGGGAGGGACTAGACGCTCGACATGACTGTACAATTTGAATTGGCGTTCCGGGCATGGAAAACGCGGCGTTTGGGAGGACAACTGTATCCATCATCTGCGAGTACGATACCCCAGAAGAGGCAGAACATCAAAAATTCGTGACTGCGAAGCGAAGAGGATCCATGGGAACTCGGACCATGATGATATCATACATCGCATTGCCTGGAGTCCTGGGGAATGGAAGCGACATGACTTGTGAAAGAACGGAGTTCACGGAGTGACGCTCAGAGTGCCCACGACCCGAACGACCCGAGCAACCCGGTGGTTGCGTCGTGAAGCTTCGACCCCAAATAAACTTGAAATGACAGCATGAAAGGGGCCACGATGCCGGCGCTGTGGATGCGAAGCTGCTCTGGGCGCAACGTGCGCGAGGCCGTGGTGGTTCACTCATCAGGGGAGCCACAATGATGTAGAATCACGGCAACGAGTGGGTCACCACATGATCCCGTGTACCTGGTCTGTCCACAACGCGAGATAGGCTCGTCTCATTTCGCCGGGGTGGCTGGGACCCTGAGGGCTGGTGACAGGCAGCGCAGCCAGCAGCAGGAGCACGGAGTCAGCACGAGCACTTGCAGTGGTGATGATCCTTTCCAATCCAGCGCGTCTTCTCCGAGGGAAGCCGCACGCACGCACACGCCCACACCAACCCACCTCTGTCTCCCCTTCCGCGCAGCGGATGGACCAGGATGAGGGACAAGAGCCCACACAGCTTCGCAAGAGCCAAGTTTTTTGTCGCTGCTAGGGCCATTTCCCTTTCCAACACCCTTGCCTGCACCAATCGAGCAAGTGACCCGCCTTTCATATCGGTCGTACCTGGCGATCACCTCGTGGCACTGCTGGGACCAGAGCTGCGCGTTTTCAACACCCCTAATCCATGTCTACGCTGCCCTGAAAGCAAATGGGGCGGGCACTTTGGCCATCTGGGCCGCCAAGCAGCACGAGCATGAGCAGAAGCGCCGATCCATCTGGGGAGCCTCAATCACACAATGCCTAGTCTCGCCTCCGGTTCCGACACGCTTCCCGATGCGCGACGGTGCACCGGCGCGGCGGCTGTCTGGGGCTCATCTCCCCGAGTGAGGGCCGCATGCAGGCGAACGAACAAGCGCAAATCCTTGCTGTCAAAGGAATGGGCGCGAAGTGGGATGGCGGCAGCTCGGGGAGGGACAAGCGCCAGGCCACAAGGTCCAAAACGAACAAAGCCCAGCCGCAGGGGAGTCCTGATTTCTGCACGACCCGCCGGCGTCCAACGGCGGCCAAAGCGTCTCCCTTCTCCCGCCAAAGGGAGAGGACGTCCACGTGAAAAGAGGTGCTTTCACGCCCCAGTCAACATCCCTGCTATTCCCCAGCTACAATACTTTTCTTCTCGATCGTGAGCAAATAAGGAAAAGGCAAAAGTGACAAATTTGCACGGCTTGTCGGATGCCTCATCCCCAGCAAGCTCCACGGCACAGCATGGCACCACAGGGCTGGCAAGCACACCACCATCTCATGATTCCAGCGGGGGGAAGGATTCTAGAGAAGAATTGGGAAAAGCACGGGGAGCATCTGAGGCGCGAGCAACTGACCTCCCTCGGACGGAAGACAGCTGGTTCCTGGTCCGCACACCCAACCAGAGCGGCGGGTTTGCGGGAGCCCCAAAGGGGGAGCCGGAGGAGCGTCGCGGAAAAAAAGCCTGTTCTCCAGTGTTAACCGCAGCCGTTCGACCATTGCGGCGGTGCGCCGTGGAAATGCCGTGTTGGTGCCTCATCACGGATGGGGGGACGGTGGCAAAGCATGGCGGCAGGCGTGCGGGCAGGCAGTGGCAGGCATGTCCCGAGCTACGGCATTGGGGGACATGTGCATTTGCCTTCTCCCCTCTTCCTGTGAGCCGCCCTCTCCTCGGTCCGAGCAATGGGCGAGTGGAGGCGCGAGGAGGGAAAAGTAGTGGTGGAGCACGTGCGGTGGTCGTTACGCTTGATTTCACCACTCTCCGTCTCGCATCCTGTAGCGCGCCTCCGGACGCCTTGTCCGGCTGTCACAGAAGAAAAAATGAAACAGAGAAGTCACAAAATGCCTCGTCCGGAGACGGGCGGCGAGGGCGCTTCAGAGTTCGTGTTTCAGGTGCTGGGGCTGGGGCTGCTTGCGCGTAAGCATCGCCACCGCAACGACCTCTCTCTACTAATGGCCTAATACAATAGGCGATTTGTAAAATGCGCATGTCTCGCCTGAACAGACGGCCAACCAACAAGACGGCAGAGTAGCGGGGCATTAGGAGGATGACTGGGGCGCGGCAGCCCCAGAGATGCACCGACAACAGTTCCGAAAGCCTGCCGCCGCTTGGCCGAGCCGACACTCCCCGGCCGGATTCGCTGTCTCATGCAGTTTCGCTAGTAGGGGCCCAAGGAAAAGGCTCACTTGTCGGCGACCTGATGAATGTGGATGCTAGCACTTTTCTTCCTGGGAGAGGGACGGGCGTTAAGGACAGCGCGCTAGCAGCGCTAGCTTCAACCGCTCGACCTTCCTCTAGAGAACAGTACCTAGTATTGAGTACGTACCGCACGGAGCGCACCAATCCCGGACAGCCCGCTGGCCTACCAACAAGCCACCACAAGTCAGCGCCGCCGCAGTCGTCGTCGTCGTCGTCGTCGCCGCCGCCGCCGCCGGGCTGACCGGGAAGTGGGAGAAAAAAACGCCAACCGCCGCTGCCCATGACAATGGCAGGGCTCGCCGGCTGCCAAAACGCCCAAGGCTAGGCGGGAGACGGTTTAGCGCCATCAAAGCCCGCAAGCCCGCCAGCCCGCCGCCGCCAACCCGCCCGCCCCAAACTACGCGGTGCGGCGGAAACAGCTCTCCTCCCAAGCCTCCGAGCGAAAGCCCGATGTAACCCCATTCGCGGCCCGGAGCCTGTGAGCAAAAGAGGCGCTGGGCTCCATCCGCCAGCCTCGAGCGCCCGCTCCGCGCGCCGGTGTTCGGAGACGCGAGGACAAAAATAATAATCACGAAATCGAGATGGCTTGCACAAGAGGTCTACCCAGGACCGGGGCGTTAGCAGCACTTGCGCCGACAAACACGCCGAAGAGCATGAAGGAGCCACATCACGAGCGGGACCGCGACAGTTAGCGGCGCCGGCAGTGCGGTAAACAACAGTAGTAAAAAAAAAAAAAAAAGAGTCGTGAGCAGAGAGAGAGCGGAAGGGGAAAAGGAAAAAAAAGTGATCAATCTCATGGGGGTTACACCAACCCTGCCTTTTCCCACTGCGCCATGCAGCAACAACTCCATCATCACTGCACCCCCTCCCCGGCCCCGCGGCCTGCCAAGAGCCAACGCAAAAGCCCATTTTCTCCCGTCCCGGCCAACCAACGCGTCCGCCACCATCTAGCCAACGGCCGCCCTCCCATCTGACCCGACGACGGGAATAGCTGCAGCGGCGGAGCCCACCCCTTGACTGTTCAGCCGTCGCTTCTTCACCGTCCTTATTCTGCCTAAATTCCCAGCTTGCCTCGTCATTGGCCGGCTGGCCCGCCCGTCAACCCAACCTGCTGACCTCTTGCTCCCCGAGTCCCCGTCCCACCCCCGCCGGCTCCCCCTGCCCTTAACCGCAGGCGGGAAGGACGCAAAGCTCTAAACCCCAAGCAACCCACCCAAACAAACACACCTCCCCGACTGAGTAGTGTCCCTTTCCCGCCGCATAAACCAGCAAGAAAATGCTGCGGCGGCACGCGGCGGCGAGCGGTGTGCGTCACGTTGCACACCGGGTTTTCTGCTATTGTGCTGCAGCCGCAAGCAAGCCCCATGCAATAATCTTTCGCATCGCGGCAAGTGACATTCCGCATCTTCCCTCCCCTCCCCTCCTTTATCGTGCATGCCCTTTCCGCCCATGGTTGCACCCCGCTAACGCAGCCATCCCTGCGGCGGCCAAAAAAAAAAGATTACAAACGACGAGTGCTGCAGCAGCGGAAGTAGTCACGCACCCACGTTCTCTGAACGAGCGCCTCGCGCCGTTTCTGCGAGTAGCTCAAAAAGATCAATAGTGCTCCCGATCATATGGACGAGAGAGAGAGCGTGTTGGACACGTTGACCACCTCCCACCGTCATTTGCTTGAGCCGCGTCAGAGAAGCAGCAGCGCAGTACAGTAGGAGTTGCGCTAGTAGCGGGCTGCAGGCAAAAAAGCAACCCGCAGCATCGAATCAAAAATCTCCCCCTCCTCCCAAAAGGAAAGGGGCGCACGTGCCACATGGACAGCCGCCCGCACCTGCAGCAGCAGCAGCAGCAGCAACGGCGGCAGCAGCAGCAGCAACAGGTGCTTGCATTCGCTCACGATCCCTGCGACTTTTGCTAGCTGCCTAGCTAGCTAGCTAAACCAACTGGCACCATGTACGGCAGCATGCAGTTCGCCCCCCCTCCCCCTCGACACCAACACAAGGGAAGCGGGCGTCACGGGAAAGCGGAAGCAAACCATGTTTTCGCCGAGAGAGAGAGATAGAGACAACAACGGAAGAGAAAGACGTCAGCAGCGGGATGGAAAGGCAACGACTACCGAGGATGACTTTGATGACGGAAGCGGCGGAGCAGCCGCAGTCAGGTAGTTGGTTAGGGTTGTACGAAAAAGCAACACAAAGAAACTTGGAAGGCTAAGCTACTGGGCGACCCAGCAGCGAGCGAGCGCGGCACCCGTGCTCGCTTCTCGCATCTGGCGGCGGGCTTGATGATTAGCGGCGAACGGCTGATATTCAGGGTCTTCCGGCATCGTCTGGCAGGCGTCTTGCCGGTTGGCTGACGGGGGGGTGTGATGACGAATGGGGTGGCTGGGTGCAGCAAGCAGGGCAGGGCAGGCAAGACAAGAGGGAAGGGGAACGGGACGTGGCCGTCAAGGAAGATCCGGCTCGTGTCGTGCGTTTCCTGTCAGGCTTGGCCGGTAGATTTTGCAACTTGGTGCTTTCCCAGCCCGCTTCCCGCGCCGTCATTGGGTGCGAGTTGATGAAGGGGTTGGGTTGTGTGTGGTGAGAGGGATGTGGGTGAAGAGGGTGGGAAGGATGCCCCAGCTCCGCCCGCAGATGCGCTTACGCCAGCCGAACTGCGCCAAGCTGCGCCGCCGACGCCATTGCGCATGGATGCCGGTAGGGAAGGGGGAAAATATGTCCAAGGCCTGTGTCACCTATCCTCGAACGTCTGTCGCGTCTCCCATCGCAACGCCAAGGTGCAGGTGTGTCGACGCCTCCCGAGAGGCGAACATTCTCAGCAATACAATACAAAATAAAAGGCCCGTTAGGGATGACGACGGCCGCAATTTCCCTGCTTATTCTCGTGAAGATGGAGCGATTGAGCGATTATGACGGATGGTGCCTCTGTCTGGTCAACCCGCGAATCGTGGGCTGGCCGCTGGATCTGTTCGTGTTTGGTCCAGCTCGGCCCGCGCCTGGGCAATGTGGATGAAACTTCCGCCGCCCGTCGCATGCGCGATTCCGGGCCTGCGGTTCGTCGCCGTGGGCGTCGAGTTTGAAACCTCGTGTTGCAATATGGAGAAGACGAGGTAGCAGTAGGGTCGCGAGTTCGTATATTGTATTCGAGGTTGAGTTTCCGTTTGATGTTGGGTGGGTGCTGGTGGGGGCAGCGGCGGGTGGGAGTTGGGTGTGGGCTGGCGAGCGGAACGGCGGGCGGCCGGGGGGGCTGTGCTGGTGTGTGTGCGGTGACGGTACCTGATAGGCACGGAGCGGAAGACACAGGGTGGCCAAGATTTCCAACTGGTCGGGTGCATTGGTGGGAGCGCAGCAGCCAGCCGGCAGCAGATGCAGGTGGGCCGGCCGTTGCGCGCGACGACTCCTCCCCTCTGCAGTTGCAAGGCCCTCTGCAGTTGAAACACTTCGGCTGCGGCGTACGAGGGAGGAGGGAGAACGAGAGGCTGAGCAGCTGGTGGACGAGCAAGGAGGGTCCGCCGTTAGGGGACGGACGACTTAGGAGGTGTTGCTCGAAACAGCAAGTGCAAGCCCGTTAGGCACCCAGAAACCGGTCAGAAGAAAGTGGAGTTGACGTGCTTGTCCGCCGCGCTTGGTCGCAAATGCAAGTGATTGTGATGATTGATTAGTCGATTGACGCTGGGGCGCCATCGTGGCGCCAGCCGTTGATGTCTTTGCGCTTCAGCGGCGCCGCCGCCGCCGCGCCCGCTCCGCGCATGTGGGCTCTGTCGCCGGAAAGCGCTGAGAGGGACCGGAGCACCTCCCGGCGCCCGCGGCTGGCACACGAGCGGCGCTGACGACTCCCCACGAGGCGAGGGGGGAAGGGGTGCATTCGTGCTGGACGCCTGATGAAGCCCGCCGGCCAAGTAGGGAAATTGTCAGATTAAACCCGAAACGACTGGCCAGGGCAGAGAGGCCATGCTTGCAGCCCGGCAGTTCACCACGAGGCAGCATCAGATGTTTTTCAGTAGTGTCCTTCAGTATTATTCGTTGAGCGAGCGTCGTGAGCCTACAGGCGGCGGGCTCTCTATCGCCACGCCGCAGCTCCAAGCTAACGCCCCAGTAGCTGTAACTAGCTGTATAGTATCCTCCCAGTAGTCCGTCCATACAAACACCACCCAGCCCATCCGGTTCCATATGCCAAACCGGTGCTTTCCTATATCGTACAAGGGACGCACCATAACCCTGAGAGATCCTTCCTAATATACGGCTCCAGCAGCGCCCAGGCTGACATGAAAGCGAGCGACCGCCGTGTAGAGACAGGGCGTGCAAGTTCATCGCCGGCAGAAAGAGACAAATGAAAGCAAACAGCAAACGAGCCGACGGCAGTATTAATACAGTGGTAAAAAGGAAACCCCGTGCGTTTATGAAAGTCCCAGAGGAAATGGACACTGCAGTAAAACAGTCATGTGAACGCCTTTCTACAACCCCACCAGATAACGCCGGCCTGCTTCCTATGCTCCCGGGTCCTCATACACGTGAGAATTGCCGCTGAGCCAAGGCAATGGAAGAAAAAAAAAACCGCAGGAAATGAAACCATACACCATGGGGGTATAAAAAGTAGCGACCGTCTAGAAGATGAACGGTGTCTCTCCTGGATGTAGAAAAAGAAAAGGAAAATGTAAAAGTCGCACAAGAAAACGCGGAAGCGGGATATCTCGAGAGGAAAAGACACAACCGCAGTGATGACACTTTTGAGAAGAAAAAAGGTATCAGACAGGTCCGAAACAGATGGCACAAAGCTGGGTGCTCGACTGAACGCCGTGTCGCGAAAAAACCATCATCCGAAAGGCGCGCAAAAGTGGATTCCGCAAGAGGTAAATCAGTTCTCCTCGGGAGAAGGCTGGTCGCGTTCGCCCTTGTGGACCTTCCTGTGTCTCCTCAGGTTCGAAACGACGGAGAAATGGCGACCACAGCCCTCGACTTCGCAAGCGAATGCTACTCTACATGTCAGTCGCAAGTAAATTAAAATGAGTTGGGTTTGGACATGACTCACGCTTTTCGCCCGTGTGACTGTACATGTGGGTCTGCAGGGAGCTTGGGCGCGTGAATCGCTTATCGCAAACTTTGCACTTGTGCTTCTTCTGCGAACTCGACGAAACCTTGGAGCTGAACTGGCCCATCATAGACTGCGGCGCCGGGGGCAGGTTGGTGCCGACCAGGGCGGAGGGCCTGGGGAGAGTCCTGGACGACATGTCGCCAACAGACTCGGAAGCGGAGCTGTAATCGGTGACGGAGGAGTCGGCGACGGAGCTGACGGAGCCGTTGTAGTAGGACGGGTAGGTGCTGGCGGAGGAGATGGAAGAGTGTGTGGAGTGGGTGGCGGGGAAGCCGTAGGAGTCGGTGGAGGAGCGCGGGTTCTGGTTGCCGTAGATATTCCTGGGAGTGATATCCTGGCTCATGGCGACCATACCCCGGCTAGCGTCGAGCGCGTCGCTGAAGCTGCTGCGCTGCTGCTCTGCGTTCATTCTGCTCAAAAAGTCAGCCGGGGAACTCTGGCATTGTCGCTGGTGCTCGACAGTGATTGGGGGTACTAACGGCTGGGAGGGGCGGCGGGCCATGTCTTGCTGGTAGTTGTATGCGGGGGCGGCAGCCCTGTTATAGTCCATCGAGTACTGGGGCGCCGAGGTGGGCGCATAGGTGGGAGCAGTGGGAGAAGCGGAAGTAGCGTAGGCAGCGCCGTACGGCCTCGAGGTGTTCATAAGATCTTGCGACATGCCAAGTGAGTTTTGCGGTTCGTACATTCCAGCTGAGAGACTAGTACCTGCTCCAAGTGAAGGCGCGCTGACGGGGACGCTGGAGTAGGGGAGAGAAACAGTGGTGGGCCGGACAGGCGCGGAGGTGGTGGTTGCCATAGCGGGCGTGGAGCCGAGAGTGGTAGGGTACAGTTGCGGCGGCGGCGCCGTCGGGGCAGAAACCCACGGGTTGGTGAATTGAGGGCCGGGAAAGCGCATCGTGTCAAAGCCCAGGCCGTTCACCTGGTGCTGTTGCCGGTTGTCGACTGCCATGGCCATGGTCGAGGAAGTAAGGGTGCAGAGATATGTATCGCGGCGTAGAGAGACAGGAGGGAGTGGAAGAGAGCAAGACGGTGCCGTGTAGCAGGGTGAAACACAGGTCCAGTAAGGTTTGCGAAACGTGGAGGAAGACGATCACCTCGCACGACGATACGCGGGATCAGCGGAGCTTTTGAAGGTGTCGACGGTGGGCAGGAACCCCGGCTTGGGCAGGCTGCCGTTGGGGGTAATGATATGCTCTTTCGAGTGCCGATCTTGGGGCCACGCTGGACGGACCCAACCGCTTCGACGGGTAGGCTCAGGGCTCGCGGTATGACGACTGTCGAGAGGGTGGCTGTTTCAGGTGTGCCCTGAGTGTGGGGAATGCGTGGCGGACAGCGCGCGAGGAGAAGTCGCAACAAAGGAAGCAATGATGCGAAGGAAGGCGACTGTTGCGGCGAGTGATGATCGAGTACTTAACAGCTTGGGAGCTGGGTTTGATTTGGGGGGGTCGCGTGCGGCAGGAGGAGTGCAGATCGGAGGAGTAGAGGGGCTCTGGGAGGCGGGCCGTTTGGCAGATAATAAGTTTGGCAGCGCAGCGGTGCGATGGCCGTGGGAGCGGTTGTTACGTCGTCGCTGATGACATCGTAGGGACCGCGCACAAGCGAGCGGACAAGAAAAATGGCTTGAAGCCACCGCAGTCGGCGCCTGCGGGGTCCCTGCAACGCGCGCCGGGCAGGCCAAGCGCTGCGCGCCCGACATCCCTGCCCGCTGAAGTGTGGGGGAGACAAAGCCCGCGACTCAGGCCGCGCTAGAGCAGCAATTAGCACCACTGCGCCGCCCTGGCCGAGGGCTGCCCCGCGCGCTCACGCGCCCAATGGCGGCGTGTGTGGTGGGCCGCGCTGCTCGAACGGCGGATAGGGCGTGAGGCCGGGGGCATGCTTCGGGCTAGCTCTATCTGTGCCCTCCTGAAAAGAGACACCAGCGGCCGCAAACAGTGCGTGCGGCTACGCCTCTAGCAGCGCACGGGCGCGCCTGTTAAATCTCCGGCCCAGCGGCGAGGCAGCGCGGTGGGCGCTCGTTTTGCGCGGCATTCCTCACGCTGCGCCGCCCTCCCCCAAGCTCTGCGACCCAATGCTTAGGTGCCCCAGCGGACACCGTTGGAGCCTGGAGCCCCTGATGCTCCCGCAGCGCATGGCGTGGGTTTGGCCTGCCCGGCCGCGTTTGATCGCCTGGCGGCACGGCCGCCGCAGCAGTCACGAGCTGGTGGCCCGCGCAGCAGCTTTAATCTCAATCTCAGCGGCGGCAGGGGGCGCGTCCGAGCGAGGAATGCGGGACGGCCAATGGGGCCCGCGCGAAACGCAGGACGGCGGCGAGCTGCCCGGGATGCCTCATTTCCTGCTGGGAGACGTGCCTGGCGCCCGCGGGCCTGGCGGTGTGCGTCGCGCGGCCGCGGCCAATCACGCTGCCGCGCGCGCGCGCTGCTCGAGCCGTGGTTGCGCGGGAGGCAGCGAGTCCTCTGATGGTGACGACGCCCTCAAAGCTGCAGTAGCGCCGAGCAGCGTCCCTACTCCACACGCCTAGTGACGCCTGCTGGCTGGCGAGCCCTTGCCTTGCCCCGGGGGGCGCTCGCGGGCCCCTCCCTCACCTGCGTCGCCATGTTCGTCATAACCTCACCCTCGTGCGCGCGCGCTGGGCCAACGGCGATAAGTGGTGGCTCGGTGGCTGCTCTGCCGGGCGTGCTGCGCTGTCCGCTGCGCGATGACGCCACGCCCGCCCTGCTGGGCCGCAGGCGTCTCACGTCCACGCCTCCGCGCAGGCTGACTCTGCCTCGGCCAGCAGTATGCTTGAGGAAAGCGGCCTTACGTCATTGCCGCGCTGAGACAGATGACACCCATCATTTTGCATTGCAATAATGTCCCCTCCGCTGGCCGTCTCCACCCGCTGCACCCTGCGCCCACGTTTCAACCAAGCCCCCCAACCGCGCCGGCCTGGCTGTCTCGCGGAATGGCGTCTTAGAGTTATTCGCTAGCTGCACTGCGCCGTGGCTCCGCTCACGCCTCGCAATTCGCGGGCGACAGCAGCGCCGTCGATCGGCCCTCAGGCGCCGCCATCCCTGTGGACCCTGCAGGCGGACGCTCAGGGCTCGCGCTCCATGCAAGTGCAAGTGCAAGTGCAAGTGCACCCACGCCCACGCCCACGCTCACGCCCACGCCCGCGCAACGACGCGGAGCCGGTGAGCGGCGCTGCTGCACGCACGCACGCGCGCACGCACGCTGCCCGCCGTCCGCTGCCCGCCTGCTTTGCGCAGCATCTCCACCGGCAGGAACTCTGCACGCTCGAACGCTCGAACGGTTGCTCATGCGCACGGCACGACGACTTCCCGGCGGCGGCGCGCAAGGCTGGCGGCGATCCGGCAGCAGCGCGCCCGGCGCTCACAGCCGAGTCATGGCCTGGCGTGATGGCAAACCCAGTCCCGTTGGCCACCGGCGAGTCAGGCACGCATCCACCGCGCCTTGACGCCCTTCCCACCGCCATCCGCAGGCAGGTCAAGCGGCAAAAGTGGGGGCGCCGACGAGCTCAAACGGCCCTGACACTCGGCCAGCGGATGGCTTGGGTGGGCTTCCTGCCTGGCGCCGGCCCACGACAGCTCTAGCAGCGCAACCAGCGCAGCCTTCCCCGCCGGCCAGCGAGCTGCCAAACTGCTAGCGCGCCGCCGCCCGCTCCACCGAGTACCGTGTGCTCACCGCGCCGCTCCCGCGCGCTGGCGGACTGTTGTGGACTCGCTGCTGCGCTGCCTGCTCGGTTATCGACCGCGCCCACGCATTGCATTGCTGGGCTGAGAGGCTGCTCGCAGCCCTGCGGGATCATCTCCCGCACGCTGCCCGAAGCGGCAGGATGGTCCTCCTTTTCCGGCAGCCGCAGCAGCAGCAGTTGGCGTGGTTCGCGCGTGATTGCTGGCCAGCCGGCCCGTTTTGCTGCTCGCTCACGACTCGCAGAAACCGGCAACCGGGGTGCCCGCAACGCACAGGAACCGCGCCAGCTGCGCGGCTCCATCCAAGTCAACGCCTCGACATAAGCTTTATCAGATTCTCTTACTCGATTGGACTGCCTTCACGTGGCGCCCGCAGCCCACAGCCCGCAGTCCACAGCCCCAGAGCGTGAAACAGCACGCTACGCCCAAAGCCTGCCTACTCGGAGATAGTCATTTCCACCCAGCTCCGGTCCTACCACCCCCAGGCTTCCGCCCGGGCCACCCGCCGCCTTGTCCTGGAATTGCTGCTAGCCTGAACCGCCGCTGGACAGCGGGCAAGGATCCAAGTCCTCCAAATCTCTTTGGGCTTGCGACACAACACCACAGCGCTGCATGTCATGGCGCCCTGCCCCTGGCGGAGCTCCTTCCGCTCTCGTCGGCGCAGCGGGAGCCAAGGGGTTGGACGCCTGGGGAGCCTCCAACGCCCGCGCATCACATGAATCTAGCTTAGCATCCCGAATGCTCCCGCTGCCGTCTTTCGAGTGCCGAACAGGTCAAAAAATCCCTCGACGCTTGCAAGCGCAATGTCTGCCTGGCCGTATCCATGTGGACGCCTTGGCCGGCAGCAGGACGCAGATGATGGCACTAGCACGCCCAACTCAAGTTTTTTGGAGGATGGATTCATGTCTTGCAGCAATTGTCAAGGCGCGCGCCAATTCACCTTCAGGTGGGGTACTATGC
Organism: Diplodia mutila; assembly: GCA_022560015.1. Classification (NCBI taxonomy): domain Eukaryota; kingdom Fungi; phylum Ascomycota; class Dothideomycetes; order Botryosphaeriales; family Botryosphaeriaceae; genus Diplodia; species Diplodia mutila. The sequence goes on from JAFISB010000019.1 coordinate 235,291, forward strand.
TGTTGGCCCTCTTCCTTCAGCCTCTGGTCCCGGGAAGGCCACCGCCTCCCCTGCGAAGGATGACAGATGCGGGGAGTATGCAGCATCAGAACCGCCTCACCGGTGAGACCTCAGCTATTGGGCCTTGGCTGGGAGCCTCCAATACAATGCTGGTGCTTGGTGCAGCAGTGGGGCTCTCTCTCTCAATAGGTGCTCGGACGCGTACTCACCGAATACAGGATTTGAATTTCATCCTGGTCCGCCTTTGCATGCCATCGTATCCCTATTCGACACCCCTACGTTTTGCCACCAACTGCTTCTGCGGAGCACCAACTGCGGACGCATCGCCATGCCATGCCAAGCTTCTGCAGCGTACCGCGCCCGCTCAATTCCCGGTGGTCATTGACACGGCTAGACAGGGGTACACATTCCCACTTCGGCAACCGACCTATCTTATCTAGGAACTGGGCGGTGCGCTCGTATTTGCTTTTCCACGTCCATTACTTCTTTGGCACACTAGCGACCAAAGCGACCTCTCGTCCTTCTGTCCCCGTACCGCATTCCCGCAGCACCGGATCCTGGTAATCAGCCGTGCGCGCGAGGCGCTGCCGCGTCTGCGTCGTTAGTCTGATGACCTCCAAGATCTACTCCAGGTTGTTGCGCCTCTTCCTCTTGCGCCCCCGATGATTGACCGTTAAGGGGCGCGAGAGCTTTCATTGTGGCTTGAACGCCAAGATCTTTGGGAGAGAGTCAAGCAGCTACCCGTTTCTTTTTGGGAAGCATCGGCAAGGGCGCGCTGCTCCTCGCGAGCTGCAGGCACTTGTTGATCATTTTCAACGTGTGGCGGGAGTGCGTAATGGAGACCCTGGAGCGACAGGACTTGCTGCAAATCCGCAGGCGATCGAGGGCAAAAGGAGAAACAATCTACAGATACGCGCCGTTGCCGAGAAGGTAAACAGGACGTCTATTCCAACCTACATGCTTTTGGCGTGCGACACTGCCGTGGCGGCTTCTCTCTCCCATTTGGGGGGCCGCCGTTGAGCCTATTTACTGAGCGTCGACGTCGAACCAAAGTTTCGGAAGAAAGTATTGCGCTGCAGGGGTATTGCCTGGCGCTGCCCCCGAGAAGAGGCCCTGCGGGCTGCTCGCGACGCAAACGATCATTTGGAATGCCAACAGGGAAGAAGAGCTTGTTGCGTGGGTGACGGTTGTGGCAGAAGCAGGGACATATGATTCTCGTGTTATTGTTTCATCTTCCCTTGACGAGATGATGAGCATACAGCATCAACCACCTCCGGTTGACGCGTCGCCCTCCCCTCCCACTTCGACCGCGCCACGCCGAAGAGCACCAGACGCTCAGCCCAGATCTTAGCGCAGTGGGGACCGCTGAGCTAAGGCAAGCCACATCTGGGCGCTAAGAGACGGGGCTTTAATTTCTTGATTACTCTTCGACCTTCGCCCTGGGCCTTAACCTACTTCCCCGAACACCAGTCTATACCGCATGCGAGATAGTCTCAAGGCCATCTAACAGGAGAGTGGAGAGAGGTATCAATTCCCCCAGGTGCTAGCATCAAGCGAGACCTGTCAACTTTCTCTCTAGGATCTTGCATTGACTCGAGCCGCTTGCTGGCGTCTTCGGCGGAGCATGCCCCCTTCCCCTCAGGCTTCGAGACCCAGATCCTTCACACGCTGAAGAGAGAAGACAGGGAAGAAAAAAAAAACAGGCAGGGATGCTGCGTCCCAGCCATTCAGTTAGTGGCAGCCAAGCGAGCGGAAAACTAATTGCGCCATTGAGGGAAAGTAATGTCCATTCGACCGCACGGATGCTGCACTTTCCTCCCACTTCCGAGTTTCACGAAGCCGACGATCGCAGCAATCACCAGCATGGGGGGCCGCTATGGTCATGAGGACTTTCTTAATTTTTCTCTCTTCCTTGCTGCCATGGATTTTGAGGCAGCAACATTGCTACGCGAGGTTGCTGGATGCACGACACATCATTGACTGCGCCACTCGAGAGGTCGTGGGCGTGATTGTGATGAGCGGATGCGCTCATGCATTTTCCATGGCAGTGATGGCATGCATCATTTCCATCTTTCGATCCTGTGATCTTGCCCCGGTTTTCCAACACCAGCATGAGACTTCACATGTTCGGGAAACGGTTGACGATGATGGGCAGTGGGGTCGTATTTCTCCAAAATTGCCACTTCATTGTCGAGGGCCTGTCTCTCGCTGAGTGAGGGACCCGTTGAAGCAGCGCTAAGCAGCGCATTTCTGAAAACAGCATTCATCGACTTCAGCGAGCATCGGCCGGGCAAATGGTAGGTCGAGCATCCGTGCCCGATGCTCCCGAGTAAGACCCACGAGCTTGAATGAACCTCACGATTACGCTGTGAAGCAACCCCATCAACTGTCTGGTCGTTTGACTGAACAATGAACGGAGCTGTATTTGAAGCGGTTGCAGGCTTGAAGTCCAGCTTTCCGTGATGTGAGCGCGCTTCGTTTCGCGCCTGCTTTCGAAAAGCTGGAAGCAATATGAGTGACTTTCCCTTCTCCATCACTTCCCAATGTCCGTCCAACTACATGCGCTCCCCGCTGAAAAGGCTATGCTTTCCCATTAGCATGGATTTAACATACAGGGAGGATGATTAAAAGGTTCGGAAGCTCACCGCTGCTCATGCAGTGCTCGCCGTTGCTCAACCCCTCTTCCGCCTCAAGTCTCAGACCGCCAGCAGAGACACAACTCCATCAGCCTATCCATCGTTCCTCACCCTACCGCAACGATATGTTTGAGTCGACAGGCAGCGGAGGATTCATCATATGCGTATGCGAGAGATGCCGGAAGCCGTCGATGGGGCGCACGATCACCTCTAACGCGGACCATGAAAGACTTTCCACTCACGCGTTCAACGGGAGGTACTACACTTTTCCACGTGGCTAATTGAAACAGGTCTCTGGACGTACATCCAGTGCACAAGTATACAAACACACATCCGGGTAGTTGTACAGTTCAATCATCCATATACGCAGGCGTGGCTTCCTGCGAGACAGATATGAGGAGGGTAAAGCCTTCGCGGTCCGTTGTATATGTTGACGTACCAAGCAGACCTATTACTCGTGTTGGTAGGTAAGCAGAGATAGCAGCACGCGTACAGGCGCATCCGCGTTGATACAGGATGTTCTTCGACGGAGTTTGCTGTGGACCGATCAAAGGCGAAGAAAATGCTCTCTGCTTGTTGAGTGCCGTCGTGGTCCAGGAGATTGCCCAACACTCGATTTGCGGCGCTCCAGTACACCATCCGTCAATTGCCATGCCCGTACGGTGAGCAGGTACATTCACCAACAACCATAATCGTAGCTGGAGGGGAGTGGTTCCTAATAACATGTTGCCGAGCAAGAACAAGCATTGATGGGGTTGTTACGCATAGGGTTTGCTCCACGGCTCACCTCACGAATATTCATATGAAGAGTTTTGCCCAGGCAAAGCCAAGTGAAGTACATTTCCAGGTTTGTCTTTCTGAACAATACAGCATGCAATGCTTAGAGGTTTCGCGTGCAGTCGTTTTCTATTAAGCAGAGAGGAAGACATCATTTTCCTCTCCCACATTTGCGCGTAATACATGTGACTTTCAAGGGGGAAAAAAACACTACAGTCCGAGCCACGTAGATGAACCTGGTAGCGGAGCAAAATCGAGTTTCCAAGAATCCGTCGATCAAAATGCATGATGATATTCGCCAACAAACAAGATCCCTCGATATAGTACGCCATTACTTTTTTGATCCCTTCTAAGCAACCAATCCGAATATGCACCACACAACACATGGCACTCGCCTCCACCTCCACACCAACTATGCTACATCCACAAACGCCCTCTTCTTCTTCCCCTTAGTCCCCTTCTCCACCACCTCTTCGACATCCTCCACCCGAACGACCTTCCCGCTCTCCGCCCGCGCACCAACGAACCTCAATGCCGCGGCATTGAAGCCCATCATATCCTTCAAGCCGCCCAGCGTCGTCCTCAAATCCTCGCGCATGCCCTCCAGCGCCGTCTTCAGCTCCCTGCTGGCGACGATCTGCCGCTGGTGGGTGCGCAGCATGAAGAACAGCACGCGGCAGACGAGCGGCACGCTCCACCGGCGCTGGATCCAGAGGCGGATGAAGGTGAACAGGCCGGGGACGGCGCTGAAGGGCAGGACGAGCAGGGCGTCGTGCAGCTGCGCGGCGGGGATCTTGGCGACGGTGTTGAGCACGTGGCGCTCGGCGGAGATGCCGCCGAAGGCCATGAAGTGGGGGTCGCGCTGCGGCGGCGCCATGTTGGCCGTCGGGTTCGCCGCCTTCTGCGCGCGCCACGCCGCCACGACGTCCAGGTCGGCGAGGCCGAGCTCGAGCGCCTCCATGATGCGCTCGCCGGCCGTGAGGGTGGCGATGGTCTGCTTGGTCGCGGCGCCGACCTCGTCGTCGTTGTCGCCGTCGCCGTCGAGGTTGGCGGCCAGGGTCGACTCGTAGAGTTCCTCGAGCTCGCGCTCGCGCTCTTCTTCCAGGAAGATGGGCTCGTCGCTTTGGTTCCAGACGCGCATGCTCTTGTCGTGGGAGGCGGTGACGACGAAGTCACCTGTCCGGCTGACGGCCATGGCCCAGATCTCGCCGTGGTGGCCTTCGAGTTTTTGGATCTGCTCGAACTTGTCGCCATCCCAGGTCTTGAGTGTTCGATCCTTACTGGCGCTGAAGAAGTGATGGTTCTCTTCCCTCGAGACCGGATGAGGAATGAACGAAACTTGCATAATGCTGTCGGTGTGCGCAAAGAAAGCCTTGTGGCAGTCTCCGAAGTCGAGACCCCAGAGGCGCACGTTCTTGTCCGCACTGCAGGTGGCGATGAGCTTGCTATCAGACGAAATGGACATACTCAGGACGGGAAGCTTGTGACCGTAAAGGTTAAGGAAAAGTTTAAGAGAGTCGACGAAGAAAACTTTCACCGTGTTGTCAAGAGTAGCCACGGCGAGCAGACGGGAATCCGGGGAGAAGCGCAAGCTCAGAATATCGTCGTTGACCTTTAGTGTCCGGGCGTGGGCCAGTTTGAGCTTCGGCGTCGTCCGCTTCGTTCCTGGGATCTCCTCCTGCACAATCTCGAAAGTCCAGAACTTTGCCGTCTTGTCTGCGCTACCGGTCACCACAGACTTACCGTCGGGGGGCATATCTAGACTCCATATTGCGCCCTCGTGTGCTTGCACGGTATCGACGAGCTGCGATGATGCGATATCGAAGAGCTCGATCTCTCCGCTCTTGGTGCCCACCACAACAATCTTGTCACCCGGCAAGAAGGCGCAGCAAAGTGCGTAGCCGCACTCCAGCGTACGCAAGCACTGCTTCGTTCGGATGTTCCAGATCTTAAGACTTCCATTCGAGGCAGATGCCAGCATGCGATCGTCCGAGCTCAGGGCGAGAGAGCGCACGTCAGCCCTGTGCCCTGGGAGTTCAACAGAGAACGATCGCGAGTACTCTGGAGGTTCTTCCTTGGAGGCCTTCTTCGTGCGTTCCTTGGTCGGTACGCTGTAATCCTCCAGAAGGTTATTTGTGGTGGAGACAATCAGCTGCAACGCCTTTGCTGACCCTCGCGCCCAGTCAACGGCTCTGACCTTGCCTCCGGTACGGACGATGACATATGGAACGAAGATCTCTCCCACGCTTGCTGTCGCGAGATCCTCGTCGTCGGCATCGGCCATGTCCACGTCGGCTCCCTTCTCCTTTAGCTCCTTGAGCTTCTCCTTTCTCCTCCTCTTCTTCCTGGCCAAGCTCTTCTGTACCTCCTCGTCTGACCGGATGCGCCACAGCTCCACGGCCTTCTCCGAACCATGTATCGCGATGTAATCCAACTTGGGATGGAAGCTGATGCCGATTGTCCTGTCCTTACCCGAGCGGTATAATGTGCCCCTCTCCGATATGAAGTCCGCGTCTGCGGTTTCTCCGACCTGTGTCGCAAGCGTGCGCAAGCCTTCCAGGTCAATGGTCCACACCTTGATTTCTCCGTCATTGCCAGCCGTGATGCAGCCATTGCCATCGGGAGACAGGCCTAGCGACCAACATTCGCCATTGGTCTGAGCGACGTGGGTCTCGATGCAGTGTTGCGAATTGACGTCCCAAATTTTGATCAGAGCATCCTTGCTGGTTGACAGGAGGAAAACGGGCCCCTCATCGCTGACAGCAGGCGCGTCATCCTCGTCGTCACCAGCACCAGTGCCGACATGCAGGAACCTCAAGCCAGTGATCTGGTCCTTGTGGCCGCGCAGCTTGAACAGACCTACTTCAGCAACCAGATCCCACACGATGATGTCCGTATCCTTGGAACCACTGGCGAGGCGCACACCGGTGTCGTCGAAAGTCAGAGTGGTGATGGCAGACTTGTGGCCGTTGAAGCTGATGATCAGGGACGAGGAGCGCGAGTCCCACACGCGGATGCTGCCGTCTGCATGTCCGACGGCGAAGACATCGGGGTCGGTTTTGCTCTGGGCAATTTGGGTGACTTCGGCGGAGCAGGAGCTATCGCGCCAGGTGCTGAGCAGCTCGCCCTTCTTCACGTCCCAGCACAGCACCTCCTCGTTCGCAGCGGTGTATGCATGGCCGGCGCCAGTGGTGCGAACAGCGGCGGATTCGGGGGCCCAGACGACATTCGAGGTCGCAGAATTCACGACGCCGAAGGTCTGCGAGTGCTCATACTTGCTGGTAGGGTTAGCCGAGCGCAGGCGACGGGCATGAGGCAACTTACACGTAGGACTTGACCATGGTGGGGGATTGGTCGTGGTCTGCACGGCGGCGCAACTTTTTTGGCGGGCGACGACTTTTTGGACGGCGACGGCGACGGCGATCCGGCGCGTCCAAGCCCCACGTTCTTGGCACGCGTAGGGCGGGCCACGGCCTGACTGCTCCACCACCGCCAACGACCTCACCCCCCGGAGCTCGCATCCCTCCACCCCGATCGCCTGTCCAGCCCGGCCGCCCACCATGTTGCTCCTCGACTACCAGAACGTGCTCATCGAGTCGCTGCTCAATGACCGCTTCTCCGGGTACGCCAGCCCTAGCCGTGCCCGCCGCCCCGACCCCCCCCCCGGACCGCCCCCGCGCCGTTACAGCTGGGTAGCTTGAGTACTGACGACCCGCAGCCAAGCTCCCGTCTCCATCGACCAGATCGTTTCCGACTTCGACGGCGTGACCTTCCACATCTCCACCCCCGAGGCCAAGACCAAGATTGTCATCTCCATCGCCGTGCGCTGCTTCCAGGAGCTGCTCAAGTACGGAGCACAGGAGGTGCTGGAGCGCGAGTATGGCCCGTACATCGTGGCCGCCGAGTCCGGCTACGACTTCTCCATCCAGGTCGACCTCGAGGACCTGCCCGCTGAGCAAGGTACAACAAACACCGCTGGATCCTGTCAATTGGGAGAATGCCTGTCGCTGATTGCTGCCTGAACAGAGGCCCGCGATGAACTGGTCCGCCGCATCTCGCTGCTGAAGCGCCATGCCATGGCTGCTCCCTTCGAGCAGGCCTTCGACGAGTTCGCCGCCCTGCAGGAGGAGGCGTCCAAGTACACCTCCGAGTCGGCCCCGCAGGGCTTGGCCGAGGGCGGCGCCGTCCGCGCCATCCACTACCGCGAGGAGGAGGCCATCTACATCAAGGCCAGCCACGACAGAGTTACGGTTATTTTCAGTACCGTTTTCAGGGAAGAGACGGACCGCATTTTCGGCAAGGTTTTCCTTCAGGTATGCGAAGCTGGCGGTGCTTGATGCTTGGGAGCACGAAGGTGACTGAGGCTATGTGACTAGGAATTCGTCGACGCGAGAAGGCGGGCTATCCAGAACGCTCCCCAAGTCCTGTTCAGGAACGACCCTCCGCTCGAGCTTCAGGGACTGCCTGAGGTTGCTCAGGTTCAGAAGGGCGAGGTTGGCTACATCACCTTCGGTATGATGTCATCGTTCAAGACCTCCTGGGCGACATGCTAATCGATCCAGTCCTTTTCCCGAGGCACTTGACTCCCCAGCGCCGCTATGAAGTGATCTCTCACATCCAGACCTTCCGTGACTACTTCCACTACCACATCAAGGCTTCCAAAGCCTACATTCACTCGAGGATGCGGAGACGTACCGCCGACTTCCTCCAGGGTATGCTCGAGACGGGACTCTTCGGTGCTTTTACATCTGCTAACGATTCGCAGTTCTACGCAGAGCCAGGCCCGAGGCGGAGGAGAAGGAGAGGAAGACTGCTAGCGGCCGTACCTTCAAGGTCAACTTCTAAGCGACATCATCAATCGGATCGAGGGACTACGAGATATCACCCAGCAGCCTGGAGCGCTGCATCAACAACCAAGCTGACCAAAGCGCCCATGCGCTATGATCCAAATGACTCCTCGACGCTTCCTCGAGAAGAAGCAGAGCTGGACCAAATAATAGGTGTTCATTGTGTAAGACGAGTGGGGATGAAGGAAGCGGACGACAATATATGCAAACTCCCAAGAATTCTTTCAGACCCCAATCTGTGCGGCACCGAATGGTCAAATGTTTCGCTTCTTAAAACCATTGAGAGGACTGACGCTTATGAACTCCTAACTTTGACTCCCCCAATTCTTTCCAGTATGCCTTAGTGGAGAATTCAACACGGAAAATGGGGGGGGGGAAAGCCACCAAGAACACCTCAGCCACTCCATCCCATCCCTCCCACACCGTACTTGGTCCTATCACCCAACCCCAGCCTCTCGTACTCCTCCCGCCTCCTCGCCTTCTCCTCGGCCCGTTCGGGGCTGTCCGGCTCACGACCCATCTTGGCCTTCACGCGGTCGAACGTGGAGCCCAATTTCGATTTCTGGGTGTTGTTCGCGGCGGAACTAACGTGTAGAAGGAATTACACGGTTAGCAAACCAGCGGTAGAAGGTGATGTGAAACGATAACAGATGGATGTCGTTCTTACCTTTGAGCGTCACCGCTTCTGCCGCCGCCGCCGTTGTTGCTGGTGTTCTCGCTCTTCTCGGTGTATTCGGGTAGGGTGGAGACGGTGTCGGTGGATTGCCGGCTGGTGAGGAACCTGTCCAAAGAGGCTTCTGTGGCCTTTGTGGCGGTGGTGGGCTGGGACGAGGGAGTGTGGTTGTTGGTCGGTGGAGACGCTGTGTTCTGAGAAGCCATGGTGTGGTCCTCCTCGTGGTGGTGCTCGGCTTGGTGTTCGTCTTGGTGTTCGTCTTGGTGCTCCTCGTGGTCGAGGGGCTTGGCGGAGAGGGAGAGACCGTAAGAAAGGTCGCAGAACGCCAGGATGGCGGTTGTTATGGGGTTTGGATTGTTTGTAGGGGTCGATAGTGGATTGACGTGCCCGCTTAAGGATCAGGACTGACAAGTGAGAACGACAAGAGTGATGAATAAGGACGCAGAATCGGAAAGTGAAATATGAACGTCTCGAAATCTTGTGCTGCTACAATAATCCTCAGGCCCGTCGTGAACACGACCAACCCTTATATAAGCACCCATCCTTCTGCCAGGATCACTGCAGCCCCATTCATCCACCCCGGAGACACTTATCATGGTGGAGTCATCCACCCAGTCGAAGCCAGAGCCCAAGGAATGCCACCTTACCCTTCAAGACATTCACCCGCCCTGACGTGGCTGGCGGCGGCGGTGTGTCAGCACCGCCCGTTTAATTCCCGCGATGCGCAACGGCGTTCCCTTCGCAAGCCGCGTGAGGCGCAAGGCAACAACATTCTTGACGCAAGCAACTGCACATGACGCAACGCAGTCTACTAAAAAAAGGGTTCACCGGATGCCTGACATAGTACTACTCGGAACAAGAGTGTTGCACATCCAAAGTAGAGAAAGGACGAAAGAACGGACTTGAGATGCCCGCCCACCCATGTACCCACGATTCAAGCGAACAAGTACGTACTGTACGTACCTACACGTCACGCGCCTACACAGAAACTTCGAAAGAACTAGAAGTCCTCCTGCCCCATATTTCGATCCCCCGTGCAGAAATCCAATTTCCGGCGTCGTTCTTTCCAGATAAAATGGTGGTGGCAGTGCTCCTTTGCAAGGTCATGTCTGCGTGTAACGACGAGCCAATCAAACGCCGGGAAATCGACAGGGTGGGCGGCCGTCCCGTCCCGTCCGACGCACGGACTGATGCTTTACTCTCCAGGCAACCTGATTTCGCAAGCTCTAAGAGGTTGACTTCCACGTCCACGTAACGATGCTGGCCACCTGAATCTTTGCGAGGATATTAAGGGGAGAATCGGGACAGTTGGGTTGCGATGTTACATTGTCCTGCGCCTCGTCTAACTTTGTTCATCCTTTTTTGCGTCAAGGTGGCTGGACAGGCAGCAGGATATACGTAGGCGTCGTTGGTGGTTGTTTCAACAGCGGATGGGAGACGGGCAGCGATTAGCTTGATCGCCCTTTCGCGCGTCCGTCAGACCGAGCAGGAATCTCTGGTGACTCACGAACCGTCTCCTGCCCCGGCTACGACGGCTGGTTCCAAAATAGCTGAGCCCACCCGCATCTGTTTCACGGAGATAAATCATATAGGTAGTTGAATCCAATGGCCGGACGTGAATGTGAGTTTTAAATGTGAACAAATTCGTCCAGATCTTGGATTCAACTACCCACATACAATGACTTTAATTTAGCATCGTCGGTGGAGGCCAGAGGGGTGACTACAACTTTGGATGGAGGTCAGTTGTAATCCATGCCAAGCGAAACAATTGAGCCTACCCGTATCTGTCTTACAGAAATATTGCACGATACTCACGGGGGCAGTTGAATCCAATATCCGGACGTATTTGTTTACATTCAAGACTCACATTTACGTCCGGATAATGGATTCGACTACCCACGTAGGGAGCGTGCGGCGTCTTCTGTTTTCTGTCATCTGCTGTGACACCATCGCCACAAGTAACCAGGCACAGTATGAACTGTAACACACGAATTCTATTGTCCTACATCAGGAACCTGAAGCGACCTAAGAACCCTGTCTCATCGCCTTATCCAGTCAGACCATATCTACATTTTGCCCTCCCTCCCAGCCATCCATCCCAAGTCCAACATACAAAAAGAATTCAAGGGGGCATACGCTACAGCCGTACACCCGCATATAACGCAATAATACAAATATCACAGGGAAGAAGAAGAACCCACTGAAACTTTTCTCTGGTTCAGGTCACCCCCATTTAAATGTGCGAAGGGTAAAGGAAGGAAGAGAGCAGAGCACGTCGGGGCCAATTTACAACCTCAGAGGCTTGCTGCCGATGAACTCGCTCCACTTCCTGACTTCGGTCGGGATGCCCTCCTGGCGAGGAAGCTTCTCGCTGCAGCACTGAGCGAACAGCTGGGCGGTCTGCAGAGTAGAAAGTTAGCTAAGATTCAAATTCGAAAACACGTGAGGACTTAGTTTTACTGACCTTAGGCTCCATGAAAAGCGGGACACCGAAGTCGACCGCGTTCCTGCGCATGACGTAGTCCTCATCCACCAGGCTGCTGGCCCTAACCTTGGCCAGGTTGAAGACACCACGGATGTCGTACTTCTTGAAGACGTCACGGAGGGCACGCTTGTCCTCCTTGGGGAACTCGATGACCTCGACCGAGACGCCCTCAGCCTTGGAGTTCTTCTCAAGGTGCTTCTTGACCTCGTTGTTGGCGGCGAACAGCTTGTAGCCGAGCGGCGCAAGGTAGTCGACGATCTTTGCGAGCTCGGGCTTGGTAACGTCGCCGCCGAAGAGGAGACCCTCACCAGGCTCGGGCACGCGGAAGTTCATCATGGACTGAACCGAAGTCCAGTAGGCCTCGACCAAGTCCTTACCGAAGCAAGCCATCTCACCGGTACTGGCCATCTCGACACCGAGGTAGGGATCAGCGCCGGCAAGACGGGTCCACGAGAACTGAGGAACCTTGGTGGCGACGTAGTCGCGCTTCTCAGCCATGAGATCAACCGGCTTAGGAACGTCGGTGTCAAGGAGAGCCTTGCTAGCCACGTCGATGAAGTTGGTACCGAGGACCTTGCTGACGAAGGGGAACGAACGAGAAGCACGGAGGTTGCACTCAATAACCTTGAGCGAAGGCTCACCGCCCGCGGGATCTTCAGCCTTGATGATCTGCATGTTGAAGGGTCCGGTGATGTTCCAGGCCTTGGCGACCTTGTCCGCGATCTCCCTGCAGCGGTCGAGGATCGGCTTCTCGAGGTTGACAGGGGGAAGAACAAGAGTAGCATCTCCAGAGTGGACGCCAGCGTTCTCAACGTGCTCGCTGACAGCGTGGACAAGGACAGAGCCCTTGCTGGCCACGGCGTCAACATCGATCTCCTGGGCACCCTCGATGTACTGGGTAATGACGACAGGGTGGTCAGGCGAGACGTTGCTGGCGGCAGTGAGCTTCTCCTCAAGCTCGCCCTCAGTGCGAATGACAGTCATGGCAGCACCGGAAAGGACGTAGCTAGGACGGACGAGGACAGGGTAGCCGACGCTCCGGGCGAACTGCTGAGCCTCCTCGAAGGAAGTAAGCTCCTTCCACTTGGGTTGATCGACACCAATGGAATCCAGGATCTGAGAGAACTTGTGCCTGTCCTCCGCCTTATCAATGTCGTTGGGGTCAGTGCCGAGAACGTTGGCCTTGCCGACCTCCTGAAGCTTGAGAGCAATGTTCTGCGCAAGCTGGCCACCGACGGAGACCACAACACCGCTAGCGGTCTCGAGTTCGTAAATATCCATGACACGCTCATAGCTGAGCTCCTCGAAATAGAGCTTGTCAGCAACGTCGAAATCTGTGCTGTAGGTCTCCGGATTATACTTTTTGGAAGATATACGTTAGCATGGGTTCGTAAAAAAAATTTTACATCATGGGTGGTTGTTAAAACAAAACAAGGCTGTGGGTAGTTGAATCCATCATCCGGACGTGGATGTGAGCTTTGAAATCACATAAACACGTCCGGATAATGGATTCAACTACCCACATATGTTGCAATATCTCTGTGAAAAAAAAAATAATAACTTACGTTGATCATGACAGTCTTCTTGCCAAGCCTGTTCAGGGACTGAGTGGCCATGACAGCGGACCAATCGAACTCGACAGAGCTACCAATACGGTAGACACCGCTACCAAGGACAACAATACCGTGGTCATCGAAGGTGACGTCGTGAGAAGAGGCGTTGTAGGTGGTGTACAGGTAGTTGGTGTCAGCAGGGAACTCGGCAGCAAGGGTATCGATCTTCTTAACGAAGGGCGTGATGCCGAAGTTCTTCCTGACGGCGCGAACCTCGTCCTCGGTGCTGTTGACGGCAAGCGCAATCTGCTTGTCAGAGAAACCAAGCTGCTTGGCCTTCTTGACAATCTCCTTCCTCAGACCGGAGAGGCTGCCGATTTCCTTAAGATCGTTGGTGAGATCGACAATGTTCTGCAGCTTGTACAGGAACCACTTGTCGATCTTGCTCAGCTCGTGGATCCTGTCAACGCTGTAGCCCTCGTGGAACATGGCCTGACCGACGGCGAGCCACCTCCTGTCAGTGGGGTTGGCGAGAGCATCGTCCAGATCTTCGAACTTGTCGCCCTGGAAACCCAAGAACTTGGGGTCCACCTGACGGCAAGCCTTCTGGAAAGACTCCTCGAAGGTCCTACCGATGGCCATGACTTCACCAACAGACTTCATGGAGCTACCAATGTCGCGCTTGACGTTCTGGAACTTGCTCAGATCCCAACGGGGCATCTTGGTGACAATGTAATCCAGAGAAGGCTCGAAGTTGGCAGTCGTAGTCTTGGTAACAGCGTTGGGGAGCTCAGGGAGAGTGTGGCCGAGACCAATCTTAGCAGCAGTGTAGGCCAGGGGGTAGCCAGTGGCCTTCGAGGCAAGAGCAGAAGAACGAGAGAGACGAGCGTTGACCTCAATGACCCTGTAGTCGAGGCCATCAGGCTGCAGAGCGTACTGCACGTTACACTCGCCAACAACGCCGAGGTGACGGACGATCTTGATGGCAGCGGAGCGGAGCATGTGGTACTCCTCATCGCTGAAAGTCTGACTGGGGGAAACAACGATACTGTCGCCAGTGTGGACACCCAGGGGATCAAAGTTCTCCATGTTGCAGACAGTGATGCAGTTGTCACTAGCGTCACGGACGACCTCGTACTCGGCCTCCTTCCAGCCCTTGAGCGACTTCTCGACCAGGATCTGGGGCGACAGGGTCAAGGACCTGGCGGCCAAGTTCCTGAGCTCCTCCTTGTTGTTGGCGAAACCGGAGCCGAGACCACCCAGAGCGTAGGCAGCGCGGACAATGATGGGGTATCCGACCTTGTCCGCAGCATCCAAAGCCTCGTCAATGGTGCCGACAGCAATCGACTCAGCGATGGGGATGTTGATCTCGCCGAGAGCCTTGGCGAAAAGATCACGGTCCTCACTGGTCTCCAGAGTCTTGATGCTGGTACCGAGCACCTTGACGTTGAAGCGCTCCAGAACACCCATCTTGTTCAACTGGACACCCAGGTTCAGAGCAGTCTGGCCACCGAAGCTGAGGAAGATTCCGTCAGGCCTCTCCTTCTCGATGACGTACGTCACATATTCCGGGGTGACAGGGAGATAGTAGATTTCGTCTGCGAGCACGTGGGAGGTCTGGATGGTAGCGATGTTGGGGTTGATGAGGACCGAGTGCACGCCGGCCTCCTTCAGGGCCTTCAGGGCCTGGGAGCCTGAAGAAAAGCTTGTTAGCCATTGGCTCATGGCGGTAATGGTATGCACACAGGCAGTCCATTGCTCTTCAATGACACGTTTTGAGGCATTCCCGGCCAGCCATACAAAAGCCGGCGGCAGAGCTTGAAGGGGACGACTCACCAGAGTAATCAAATTCTCCGGCTTGACCAATACTGAGACCACCACTGCCAATAACCAACACCTTCTTGACATCCACGAGGTCCCTGGCACCAGCGATGGCGCCGCTGTTCAGGTAGGCCTGGGCGTTGGGAGCCTCAGAGCTCGTGCGGAGGGCGGCAACCCTGGAGAAGGCACGGAGCTGCTGGGTCTCAACCCTAGCGGTCTGACCCTTCCTCAGCGAGAGGAGCGGCTGGGCAGCGCTGGCGGTGAAGCAGCGGGCAGGGACGGGAGAAGATCCAACGCGGCATTGGCGAAGGAGGTTGGGCGCACGGCGCGCCAGCCGACCGGACATAGCCATTGGACCAGGAATTTGGGCGAGGGAGATGAGGGCAGTCAAGCCTCTTCAAGCCTCAGCTAGGAGGTGGTCTTGGGGTCTGCGGTGGACGTGTGTGCGAGAAAAGCTTGAGGAATGGCTCGCTCGGCGCGAAGCAAAAACTAAGGCGCGGGACCTGGCGATAAGTGATAAGGGCGGCCGGGGGTCAGGCACGCCTTTTTGCGGCGGTGACGTTATTGAAATTGGCGCGCGCAAGGGCCGACAAGCTCGGTCGGGGAGTCAATGGCTTGGAGAATGCGGGTTGGGCGGGGTGGAAGACGCTTCAGTTGATCGAGGCCTTCCACAGGTGGTCTGCAGCGAGGTCAGTCATCACGAGAAGTTTTGCGTTTTGCGGGCAGCATCGGGTGCGCACCAGAGATGTAGTCCTGCAGCGGAGAAGAGTCAGCTTTGATGTCCCCAACGCATTTTTGCACGTTGCCAATGCGCCGGCGGCCGATTCGCAGCGCGGACTCGGTGCCTTTGCTGCTAGCAGCGCGTTAGGGCGGCCATACCTGAGAGGTGAAGATGGTCACAGCAGCACGCATTCGCGGAGATGTGTTCGTTGTTGGCTCTGTGGGTGGGAGGGGAGGAGGGAGAGGAGGAGAGTGTTTGCTCGCAAGATGAGTCAAGAAATAGCTAGCGATTACGCCTACGATGGTGTGTCGGTGCGGGCCATTCGAAATAATTTTGGCTGCCCGAACATCGGACGCACTATTGAGCCCTGGGCCCCTCGTGCCCCTCACGCAGACTTTTGCTCGTCACAGCCCGTGGGTCCAATGATGGCATGCGGCACAGATCCCGTCAGGAGGAGCAATTATCGACGCTGCCGTCTCAGCTTGCGACCCGATTGCGGGGTGCCGCTTTGTGCGCGTCTGTTGCTGCTACGTGCTGCTTCCCGTTGCAATTGCAATTGCGCACCATCAGATCTCGGATCGCCCACCCAGGCCTTATCGGGGCCTGACTCTTCGGTGCAGCATCATTGGTGTGTGCGTGACCTGGTGTCCACAAATTCCCATTACGCGCCTCCGTCCCGAGGCCGCCGAAGATCATTTTATCATTTTCACATTGTCATCGTGAGTTGCAACCCATCGCGCCCTATGACCCTCGGCCTTGGAGCGCGTGGTGCCGATGCGTCGCCCACTGGAGCATACGGAACTGTACAGCCATTATTTCTTGCCCTGACGCTTCTCCTTGGTCTCTTTCTGTTGCGCCAGCTTTGCCTCCTCTGCTTTCATCCTATCCTTGTACTCGCGCGGGCTTTCCAGCTTCTCCTTCGGCTTGCTGAAGAAGCGTCCCAGCACCGAAGGCTGCGTCCACATCCCGACCTTCCCGTCCCTTGCCTTTGCCTCGGCATCTCTGTACTTTTGCTCCAGATCCCCAAATTCCGAGCCTGTCTTGGCCTCGTATACAGTAGCCAGTCCTGATTTCAGCATCTCAAACCCCACGTCTCTCCTGAAAAGGCCGTGACGGACGGAGACGGATGCGACCACGCGGTCGTACTGGTCGCGGCGATAGATGTGTGCACGCACGCGTCGGTTGAGGATGTAGTTTGTGAGCCAGTCCTTCGCTTCTTGAGAGAACGGTTGGGCAGGACGTCCGAAGTGCGCAAGTTCGGGGGCGTCGATGCCGGCGATGCGGATGTGTATCTGGTTACCGTGTTAGAGCTGTTGGGGCCATGTTTCTTCTTGCGCAGGCTTCATACAGTCTTGGACATCAGCTCTTTACCGGTCGCGGGGATTTTCCTGCCCGGAAGCCAGCCCCAACCCGCTATCCTCCCACCGGGTGTGTGGAAGAGGTGGAAGTTGTCCGCATCGCCAACTCTTGTTACGGTGCCAAAGAGACTGCGCTCGCGGAAGAAGGCGGGTTTGATGTGGTTTACGCTCGGGATGCGGCGCAGGTAGGACTTGTAGACGCGGACAAAGAGCAGGGTTGTCGCGGTGAGCAAGAGGGTCGGAATGACTTGGCGCGGCTCGGTGTAGTGCTGCCAGTCAATGGCGTTGAGGTTTCCGTTCCATTTGGAGTCAGGTCGTTTCGAATTCCCTCGGTCATCGTCGTCGGAGCCCGACCCAGGCCAGCGCATGGTTGCGCGTTATGGGGAAGAGGTGGAGGTTGATAAACAGAGCGGAGCCAGGGAGCTGCAGCGGGCAGCCAGCTAAGGCCATCAGTAGCCGAGGGACGCAACACCAACGCAAAATGCTGCTAACTCCGATGCCTGTCGATGATCAATGGTTGCATGTGCCTCTCTCCAGTTTCGCTTCATCTTCAATACATTGGCGGTTGGTTTTCGCGCATCAGGCATGCCTACTCCAGATCATGTGAATTGGCGTTGCAGCGGCCAGTGTCTGGCGCTACGCGTTGATAAACATCGCGTCGTCCCGCAGCTCTTATTGTAGCTACCCTCACACGCGCGATTTTCATGAAACAGCACCCGTTTTATAAGCGAAGACCCTTGACAACGGCTTTGCGAGCCTAAGGAATTGGAGACCACCAACGGCCGGCTGTCGGCTAGGATACCGGTTTTGGATTAGTCTGAACCGAGTCGGTCTGATTTAATGCGTCAAGCATCTACATGTCAACACTTCGGCTTGACAAACGTACTACACTCGGCCATCGCCGCGGCGCTGGCCTGGGAGCTTTTGAGGACCATCGAGGAAATATTTCACACCTGACCCCGGGCCATGCCAACGAAGGCTGAGCGCAAACAATTAGACGCAACAGTAGCCGTCTTCCATGCCAACTACGCTTCTCCCGCAAACTGGGGCTATGAGAGGTGGCATCGCTCACTCTACCCGTCTCTCGCCAAGCCTACTCGTTACGCCGCGCTGGTGAACCATTATGTCTCTCGTCCCGACTTCGACAAGGTCCTCACCGCCGTCTCAGGAGAGGACATACGACCAATCCAGCTCCCAAGAGTGCCGTCAGACACCGAAGAAAACGTAGCAACAGCGCCGCGGCTCCTGCTCTTCGAGCGCATTCCTCCAGCATCCGCGCCGGCATCGGACGAAGAAGGCAGCAACAAGCCCACCAGGCAGCAAGCCGAAGTCTTCCTCTTCCCCACCCCGCAGCCCATCTCCACCCCCTCGAACGGCGGAAACGCCCTCCTCTCCCACTGGAACATGGACGCCGCCTCCGCCCTCGGCGCGCACATGCTCGCCGTCCGCCCCAACGACCGCGTCCTCGACCTGTGCGCCGCCCCCGGCGGCAAGTCCGTCGCCCTGGCCCAAATGATCTTCCCGCACCTGCACGCCGCGAACACTTCCACTTGCTCAGCACCCGCCCGACTCGGCTGCCTCCACTCCAACGAAGTCGACCCAGCGCGCAACAAGCGCCTCGCCGCCAACCTGCGGTCCTACCTCCCCAGCGCCCTTTTCTCCAGCGGCGCGATCCGCGTATTGCGTTTGGACGCCGCCGGCGCCGACGGCAGTGGGGTACGTGGTACCGTGGCGGCGAAACTGCCGTGCGGCGCCGGTGGTTATGATCGCGTGCTGCTGGACGCGCCGTGCTCGTCGGAGCGGCACCTCATCCACACGCGCGAGGTGGCACGGATGTGGCGCAAGGGGTCGAGCAAGGCGCTGGCGAAGCTGCAGGCGGAGCTGTTGATGACGGCGCTGCGGGCGGTGAAGGTGGGTGGCAGAGTGGTGTACTCAACGTGTTCGGTAGAGATGGGGGAGAATGATGGGGTGGTGGAGAGGATGTTGGCGGCGGTGGAGAAGGAGAGGAGGAAGGTCGGGTTGGCGTGGGATGTGAGGTTTGAGTTGGGGAGTGTGGCGGCATGGGGGAAGGGGGAGGTGGACGAGGTGTTGGAGAAGTTGACAGAGGAGACGAAGTATGGTAGGATTGCCCTGCCTGATCATCCTGGCGGCGGACAGTGGGGTCCGCTGTTTTTCTGCATCATCACGAAGGTGGCACGGAAACGGTAAAAATGCTCTTCCCGCTAATGCTCTAGGGCGAATTGAAAGTGAAAAGAAGAAGTCTTAGAGATTAACAGTAAGCATTCTACACCTCGACAAACAAGGTCATGTATATACGAAAACACGGCCTCCTCCGCCTTAGTCGACATTGATACACACCTTGCCGATATGTTGGCCACTCTCCAAGTACCCATACGCCTTCACGACCTCCTCCCTCGTGAAACCAAACGTCTTCTCCACCGGGATATCCAGACCCCTCGCACCCACGAACCTGACCACATCCTCCAGCATCTGCTTAGAGCCGACCATGATACCCCTCACGATCGCATTCTTACTCAAAGCTAACAGAGCGACATCTGGCATCTCAGATTGTGGGATGCTGGCCAAGAAGCCGATAACGGAGATGATGCCGCCCATGGCGATGGCCTCGATGGTTTTCTTGATGGTACCGGCCCCGCCGTTCTCGAGGATGAAGTCGACGCCGCGGCCGCCGGTGATCCGCTGCGCCTCCGCAGCCCAGTCGGGCGTCGTCTTGTAGTTGATGACGTGGTCGGCGCCGTACTTGGCCTGCACGTGTTTGAGCTTCTCATCTGAGGAGGAGGTGATGATTGTCGTGGCGCCGGCGGCCTTGGCGAGGATCAGGCCGGTGATGGAGACGCCACCCGTGCCTGATCTCAGGGTTAACCATGTCTTCTTTTCGCAAGCTAACAACGCCGTAGCATGATGTGGGGATGCAGCTCACCCTGGAATAACACCGTCTGACCAGGCTTCAGCGGCACATTGCCGTACAGAGCATTCCACGCCGTGACACCCGTGCACACCAAACTCGCCCACTGTGCGTAGCTCAACGTGGACTCCTTCGGCACCTTGACCACCGCCTCGGCGGGCAGCACTACGTACTGCCTCAGCACGCCATCCACCGGGCCGCCCTGGCCATTATCCCAATTGCGCATCGGGCCGTACAGTGTGGTCGGGTCGAAGGCGCCCACGACGGTATCACCCGTGGCGAGATCCTTGGTAATCGCGCTGCCGACCTCGACAATCTCACCCGCGGCGTCGGAGCACGGGACGACCTGGTCCTTGACCGGGAAGGGGTATAGCGACTTGGAGATGGCGAGGTCGCGGTAGTTGAGCGCAACGGCGCGCACGCGGATGAGGACTTCGCGGTTGCCGATTGTGGGGATGGGCTCGTGGGAAGTTTGGAGCTCGTGGTAGGTCGAGCGGGGGCCGGTGAGGCGGAAGACGACTTGCTGAGAAGGCATTTTTCGTTTTTTCGGGCAGTGAAGGAGGGAGAGTCGGTGCTGTGTGGCTTCTGGAGCCTATCGTCGGATGCAGTCAGGTTTTATACTGCTGGGGAAGACTCGATCCGCATCTGCAAAGGCATCAAGCAGAGTTTGTGATTGCTAATCCATCTTTACAAAATCAGATGTCGATGCTCGAAGAGCCTCATACGGAGCTCGTGAGAGGAAAGCGGATCTGCACTAAGAGCCGCCCGCTACATCATCTTCTGCTTAGAACAACCGGAAACCACTGGACAACATTGTCCAAGGAAAGGAAAACAGCCCCAGTGATTGGTAAGTCTTTTCCGACGGGATGCTAAGGGGGTTGGCCGACTGAGGGTGGAGCAAGCGTCTCCAAATTTTGAACCAATCACAACGTTTGTTCTCCGATTCTGTCCCCCGAACGCCTGACCAAACGAGCCTCTGGCTCTCCAATTAGGCGCCAAGGTCTCCAATGAAGCACCATCGTATCTTGAAATAATTCTCACGATTAGTACTCTTCCTTTTAGTTGATCGCCAGTCCATGGTTGATGAATAAAGAATATAGATGCCAGAGCTCAAGCCGCATGAGGCTCACGAGAGGCTCTCCGCCAACAACGCTGACCCAGTCGCAGCATCCTGAGTGTTCCCAAAAAGACCCTCTTAAGTGAATCCAGCTTATCACGCCTAAATATTTAAGAAAAAGACAAACGACCGGTTACCGAACATCACGCATTCTACTTTCTGTTTATTCGAGCATTCCAAGTGGACAGTAGGCTGCGATTACGAAAACGTCGACTCAAAGGCTTGCGATACTCGCGCACGTAGCCAAGTAGAGTGCTAATTCTGCCTCCAACAAGTGGAATCCATTTCCTCATTTCAATATTGCGCTTCATATGTTTAAGGACGCGGACTTCACCGCCCTTTGTACGACAGTTCTCTTTTTGCAGCTACTCAGAAATTAAGCTTCCTAGGATCACAGAGATCGAAGAGACATGATGAGGGCCCGCCGGCATAGTAGTGCGTTCCTACTCGCGGATTGCTCTCTTCCATCTGGCCGGGTCAACAGTACCGTATTACATCATTCACTTACTGAAATTGGACAATAAGGCAAATTTGACCGACGCTATCGGCGAACTTCTAAAGACGCCGAGAGGGAGTCAAAGTCTACCCAGAGAGCTCGGCGGTTAGTTCTTGCTTACCAATCCTGCAACACCATTTTGTTCCCTATTAAGCCACAATTTTTAAGTTGCGGCCCAGTGTCTCTTAGAGCCTCGCCTCAGATATACGTTGACATCACCTACTTTCCTACTTCCTTTTCTTCACGGCTCTTGTTGCATTCTTCATATCGGCATCACGGAATCCAAAGTTTCCTTACCGTACTGTCTTTACATCACAGAAAATCTTCTAAAAATGGCAGTCTCTGAAACCGTTAACGCCACCGACGACTCCGAGCTCATCTACGAGACCCTGGATCTCACCGTTGACGACGTCAAAGTCCAACTTTCCACCGTCCGGCGCTCCATAAAGACCACTAGCAGCACAACTCTCGCGCCCATCCTTTTCCTCCACGGCTTCGGCTCCACGAAGGAGGACTACGTCGACCTCGCCTACCACCCATCCTTCGCCGACCGGCCCTTCCTCGCCTACGACGCCCCCGGCTGCGGCTCAACGCACTGCGCCGACCTCTCCGCCATCAACATACCCTTCCTCGTGCACACCGCCACAGCCGTCCTCCAGCACTACCGCATCCCGCGCTTCCACCTGGTCGGTCACTCGATGGGCGGGCTGACCGGCCTCGTGCTCGCCTCGCACCCGCCTTCCCCCTCCCCCTCCGTCCTCTCCTTCTGCTCCATCGAAGGCAACCTCGCGCCGGAGGACTGCTTCCTCTCGCGCCAGATCGTGACGCACGCCCACGCCGACCCCTCCGCCTTCCTGGGCCTCTTCGTCGAGCGCGGGCGGCGCTCGCCCGCCCTCTCGGCCGCGCTGCACGCGGCGGGCGTGCCGCAGAAGGTGCGGGCCGGCGCCGTCCGCGGCATCTTCGAGAGCATGGTGCGCCTCTCCGACGGCGAGGACCTGCTGGGCTGGTTCGCGGGGCTGCCGTGCCCGAGGATGTTCATGTACGGCGAGCGCAACGCGGGGTTGACGTATCTGCCGAGGCTGGAGAAGACGGGCGGGGTGGAGTTGGCGGAAGTGCCGCTGTGCGGGCATTTTCCGATGTACAGCAATCCGGTGGAGATGTGGAGGAGGCTGGGGGCGTTTTGGGAGGGGACGGGGGTTTGAAAGGCGGTGTCTGTTGAAGTTTTGTTGAGAGAAAAGTTCTTGGGGGAAAGGTTGGAAATGGACGGTCATGCTTTGATAGATATAGATAGACACAACGGGCATATCATCGATTTTACTGGCCGTAGAATATGAAGCAAACAGAAGTCTGTTCCATGCGCCCCCGGAGAGAATCCGATTTAAAATTACAGATCGTTGATGAAAAGAACGTCTATAGAAAATTTTGTTTCTCGTCAAAAGTACGCCCTCTACCCGAGCCAAGGTCCTTCCGCCGTTAATGGTGCTGGTGGACATGGATCCGCTTTCGGGATAGCGGGGCGTCGGCGAAGGGAAAAGGACGCCGACAGCGGCGCCGACAATTCTCCAGGCCGAAGCTCATCAGACGGAAGGAACCACCTCGATTCCCACTCTCTGACCACCCCTTCTGACTCCCGTCTTCGGTGAGCTGACATTGCGCCGTCATGTCTGACGCCGGCGATCGACGACAAGCCCTGCGGGCCGGCTCTGTTTCGCACAAGCACAGAGCCGGCATCCTGGCAAACAAGCCGAGGACGAAACCTGTCGCGTGAGTGCTTTCCCAATCCAATCTACTACGTCACTTCTAACTTCTGAATTCCTAGGTGTCGCAAGTGCCACGCACGCAAGGTCAAGTGCTCGGGCGGCAAACCATGCACCAACTGTAGACAGCTGGAATGCCCGGACGATTGCGTCTACCCCGCTCGGGACCGCCAGGTGCGGGTGAGCCAGAAGTGAGCACATCTTGCACGTCTCGGCGCCCTAGTCTTAACCCTCGCTAGTTATATCGAGGAGCTGATGGAGGAGAATGAGCGCCTGCGCGAATCCAACCGCCACAGTCAATCCACCACCACCCTCCCTACTCCCAATCCAACCACTGCCGCCGAGAATGAACAGCCTGCGCATGCCTCTGAGAATGACGAGGCGGAGCGGAATCCTTTGCTTGAGGATCGTGCCTGGTTTTTTCCCATGAATACCTCCGAGATGCCCATCCACATTGGCGAAGCTGCCGACGCCGCTTTTGCAACTCGCTTCCGCCAGGCCCTGTCCGACACCCCGCACAGGCATATTCCACGCACTCACTACGTGACCGATGAGGAGCTAATGGCCTTGACTGACGTCGATTGTCAATGGCCCACGGCACCGAGAGCTCGCTTTCTGGTCAAGGTCTCCCTTAATACCATCTGCCAACGCTTCCATGCCGTTCGCAAGAGCGCTCTGCTCGACGGCCTTGAACTGGCCATTCGCAACCCTACAGGCTGCGATGAGCTTTTCAAATGCAAGCTCTGGGCAATGTTTGCCTTGGGAGAAGTCTTCTCCACACGCACTGTCTCTGCCCAAGGCTTCTTCCCAGGCTTGATTTACTTCGCCCGCGCGAGCAGGATGCTGCGTGTATTGGGCGAACGCCCAAGGATTGATTCAATCGAGATATTGCTCCTTCTCGTAAGACCCGTGCAACGCCTCGTAATGAGCCCTTTTACTGACCTCTTCCTCCAGTCATTCTACTCTCTAACCCTAAACAGGCGCCATGCTGCATACTACCTGGCAAGCTCTGCAGTGCGCCTGGGCATCGTCATGGGGTTGCACCTGAGTGTGCCTGAACATCAGCTAAGCGATAGAGGTGCAAGAGAGCATCGACATCGTATCTGGTGGACAGCTTATATCTGCGATCGCATGTGGGCATCAAAACTCGGCCAACCTGCCTCTATACAGGACGATGACATCGAAGTTGATCTGCCATCCTGCGAGGGGCTGACTGGACCTCAAGCCAAGGATTTCGAGGACCCAGGCTACATCATTGCAAGTATACGTTTAGCGAGGCTGGCAACCCACATCATCGCCTCGATTTACAAACGAAAAGGGCAGCATGGTCCATTCTCTCAAAGGGTCCAGCAGGCATTGCGAAACCTGAGGAGTTGGGTCGAAGAGTTGCCAAGTCACTTACAGCTCGACACGGACGATTCTCTGCAAGTCAAGTCAAGAACCATCATATACCTGCATCTTTCCTTCAATCAGGTAAGCATCTAAAGTCTAATTCTACTCTATTTTCTAACTAGCGCAGTTCGTCGTGCTTGCAACCAGACCTATTCTCCTTCACGTCTTCCGCACGTATCGAGAATCTCTACGAACGCCAGCAAACTCACCAACGCCACCAATTCCTGAAACAGCTCGTGCACTCGCGGAAGCCTGCATCCGCTGTGCGCGGCATTCATACCGTTTGCTCACCGAATCTTGGATCGACGGCGCCTTTGCCACCTTCGGCTACTTTGACACCCAGTATCTTTTCTCCGCTGCCACAATCCTGGCAATCTCGAGTTTTCTGAACAACAAGGACGCACAAAGTGACGGCGACCACTTCGAGACTGCAGCGCAGTTCCTTGGTCAGCTGATGCAGAATGGCAATTTCGCGGCCAAGGAGTTCTGCCGGCATATTGATGCCATGAGGCAGATCATGCAGGAGGCGCGCGGTACCGAACCCTACGCCGCGGACCCATCGGCGGCGCAGGCTTCGGCAGCCGCCGGTGCAGTCCAAGGTGAGGAAGTCCAGTATACGCCAGGCTCGATGGTTACGGCAGGAATGGCGCTGGCAGAGCCGTCGTTGCAAGAGTTCTTGTCCCAGCCGGATATCGACCTGAGGTTCATCGATACATCCATATACGATGGAGGGCTACAGAGCCTGTATTGGCCGGACTTGCGAGGCGAGGATTGGATGGCAGGTGGTCCTTGAGGTACAACCCGACTTTTCTTCCCCCTTTCGAAATAATATCATAAAACACCGTTTGCCCTCTCTCATAAGACATTCAATTCTCGGACTGTGCGCTCGCCTTTTTCAACAAACGCTCTTCCACCCACTTCTGCATATCAAGCCCATACTTGGCCGTCACAAGCGTAAGCACACCGCCCGCAAGCACAAACGCCGCACCTGTAGTAGACTCGTCAGCAACCACTCTATCTCGGGGAGACCGCAGCCATTATATCTCGTTCGACTCACCAACCGTGCTCGTCCACCCGACGCCGATCGCATCGATCATGGGCACGCACGCCCCGCTCGCCGCGGCCGCGAAGCAGTACTGCACGCAGTACTTGCTGGCGATGACGCCCGTCCGCCGCCGCGGCATGACCTCCGCGCAGTACGTGTTCAGGCTCGCGAAGGCGGCCAGCAGGCCGGCGGCGGTGAGGAAGGCGAAGACGACGGGCAGCGGCAGCCCACCCGCGTCGAACTGCAGGCACCAGCCGTAGATCAGGCTGGCGGCGGGCACGACGAGGAAGAAGGAGAGCATGCCCGAGTTCAGGCGGTCCTGCGGCAGCCGCACGCCGCCGCGGAGCTTGATCCACCTCCGCACCGTGTGGTCCGAGTAGCGGCCGCCGATCATGGTGCCCGTCAGGAAGCCGGCGGCGGGGGCCAGGTAGAACAGCCCGGCGACGAGGGGCGACGTGAGGCCGAAGCGCGTGACGATGATGTGGCGCGGCGCGGAGAGCAGGTTGTACTGCGACCAGCTCAGCAGGCCGCAGGCGACGTCGGTGAGGAGGACGTTGGGGTAGACGAGGAGGGAGAGGACGGTCGAGGGGTTGAAGGCGCGGAGCATCTGCGAGGGCTTCATGGTCGGGTAGCCGGGGGCGTCGAGGGTCGCGCTGTAGGGGATGCCGACGAGGGAGAGGACGAGGCCGGCGCCGGCCATGCCCGACTGCAGCCAGAGGATGGTGCGCCACGACTTGTAGGTCACCATGATGCCGGCGACGAGGGGCCCGACGGGCGGGCCGAGGACGGTGCCGGCGAGGAAGAAGCCGGTGGCGGTGCCGCGTTGGACCTGACGATGCGAGGTTTCGTCAGTTGCTTTCGTTCCATCTTCAGGAGAGGGATGAGAAGAAAAGAGGGGAGGGCTTCGAAGATCAAGTGTATCGTCGACTCACCGGAGGGAAGTACTCGGCCAAGATGGCCTGGCCCGAGACGTGAAAGTACGACCCGGACAGGCCGGACAGCACGCGCATGGCGACGAAGGTGCGGAAGTCGGGCGCCAGCGCGGTGCCGACGGTGAAGAAGAAGAGCACGACGATGCACATGTTGTACGACGCCTTGCGGCCGGCGATGGCGCCGACGGGGCCCCACACGAACGACGAGAAGCCCATGGCCAACAGGACCCCCGCGTTGGCGACGTTGACGTCGGCGGCGCCCACGCCGTAGGTCGCGGCGACCTCGTTGGCGGCGGAGAAGAGCGAGGTCGAGCTGAAGGTCGCGGCGAGCGTCACCCACGACGTGACGAAGACGATGAGGCACTTGCGCCAGAGCGGGTAGCCGTAGTTCTGGTCGGCGACGTTGGACTCGAGCTTGCGCAGGGCGGACTCGAGGTCGGTGGGCGGTTGCTGCTGTTCTTGTGTGGTCGCGGTGGTGATGGCATTGTCGTCGTCGCCTTCATCTTTTTCGGCGAGGGAGGCGGGGGTGTTGGTGGACGGCGATGATAATGGTGTCGACAAGGCTTCTTCGGGCTCTTTCTTGGCCGCCGCCTTGGGTTTCTTGTAAGATGGTGGTGTTGCGGACGCCATCGTGGTTTTTTTTTTTTGGCAAAGCAAGAGAAGAGTGAATAAAAATTAAGTATCGGGGGCGGTTGGACTCGTGGGGCTTGAGCTGACCATCGTCTAAGCCTTTTCTTTCCTGAGCGCGGGGCCTTGGGGTTTTATCATGCTTGAGTCACATTGTTCGGGTGTTGGGCGTAGGGTTCCACTTCTACGATCTGTGTTTTTGTGCTGCTTCGGCGCCGTGATAAGGACGCCGCGGCGAAATGGATGCGGTGGACCGAGAGCCAAAGAACGCATTCGTATTGCGCCATTTTCTTTTACCCCGTCGCACCAGGTAGTCAAGGGAGAGTATCGGTGAAGGACGAATCATGGTCGAGGGAAATAAAAGATCTTCACAAAGAAAAGAGGAGGTTTTGATGAGTCTACATGGGCGCATGATGTTAGCGCACTGGTGGCACGACCAGACGAAAGGGAGGCACACTCGTGGTACGTACAGCTGCCATTTCACTGGGACCCTTTATTCCCTAATCAGCATCCAAATGTTGACTCACCGTGGCAATATGACTGCGGTGGGAATGCAGCGTGGCTTCATCCGCGCACGGTGGAAGGCGAGAGGTGGACAACGCGTGAGGTTGATTTATGGATAGCAGCCAGCTAGCTTCTTTTGCGCGCCCATTCTTTTGCCGATAATGACTGGGTTGGTAAATTTATGGGGAGGTGGTCCTTCTGCGGCGCTAACGGTGCTTTTGGTGAGATCGACTCACAACAGGACCCGGTGGTAGCGGACTGGGATGGATGAGGAAGCGTGATGAGGATACGCGAGGCATTTTTGACCCTCAGCGGCCCGGCGCGGTGCGTCCACACGTTCCAGGATATGTCGGGATCGTGATCTCCTTGGTGGAGATCTGGGCTGTGGAGGACGGACGGTTGGGGTGGCTTCGTTCCCGAGCCAGACTCTCGGCTTCGATTTCTGCTGCGCCATTTTGATCATGCCGCTGTCGTGGTCGGTTGAGGTGGTCGAGGTGGTGGAATGAGGTGTGGGCGGGGTTGAGGGGAATCCGATCTCTGAAGCATTATGAGAAGGAAGAAACATGATTTGTACGCGTCCGTTACGCATCAGGTCGTGGAGAGAGTGAGCCGTCGCCCGCCCGACCCCAGTCGCGACATTTTCAGAAAAGGCAGATCCTCTCTTCCCACCCTCCGAGTGACGCGCCTCTTGATCAAACAGAGGCAGCGGACAGATATTTCAAGGCGGTTTGTGTGGTACATGAGGATCAGGGATTGAAAAAATGGGCAAAAAAGCAACCAGGTCCGATACACGCCCGGCCGCAGTCCTTCGTAGCAAGCTTCCATAGCCGAATCGGTGCAGGAACCGTAGTATGACACCAACCCCCTGGATCGAACTCGCGAACTGCTACCAAGCGCCCACCTTCCCTAATGTGGAATTACCCAACGGATCACAGACCTGCGGGTTTCACGCTCCAAGGTCCCGGTGGCAATGTATAGTGCCGGAGCATGCCCATCACACTAACCGTCCGTATTCGATGTAAGGGGTTTCGCTCTCGCGGTATATGTATTAGCAGGGGATCGGGAGGGTTCTGTTTCTGCCCTGTGGGGATGCCGCTGGCCGGCTGCCTGCGACGAGACTCTCACCCGCGCCCGTCACTTCACCTCACCGGTCGCGCGTCGGGCGCCACCTTTCGCCGCGCAGCTGTGCCGGGCTCGCCATCTCTTGAACATCGCATACAAAGTGCAACGGCAACAGCAACGTCCGGCCGTGCGCTCAATGTTGTTCGCCATCTGCCACCATGCTTCTATCGCCAACCGCCGCGACTGCGAGGCGAAGTGAGGCCACGCGCCGCAATGACCGGCTGAGCCAACTCTTGCAGGGAGTACTCCACCGACCGTACACTTTGTTGATAAGTTCAAGCCACTCACATGATGTGACGTCGACGGGTTCCGTCTTAGCTGATGATTATGGATACATATGGGTCCATCCTAATTGATGCTCATCGGACTATCTGAAATCACCCCAACTCCCAAGACTAACGTAGCCATGACCTCACTGACCCATTCCAAACTCCCTCTTGAACCCCTCCATCAAATATTTCCTGATCTGCTCCCTGTCCGCCATCATCCTCTCCAACTCCCTCGTCATCGGATTCCCTGCCAACCTTCGCGCCTCCTCCTCCTCTTTCCTCTTGTTAGCTGCCTCGTCGTCGGCATTAGCCGCGACGGTGTCGGTGCCGGAGACGGTGTCGGTGCCGGAGACGGTGTCGGTGCTGGGGATGACGATTTCCCATACTTGCGTTACCCACAACGAAAAGGCCGCGGCGGCGGCGGCGGAGGAGTCGGGGTGAACCATATCGGTGAGGTAGTCGTCGTGGTCAAAGGTCGCCCAGAAGCAAGCGAGTACGTGGGGGCGGGAGAGGTGGTTTGGCGCTGCTGTGGCTCTTTGGCGGGCAAAGGGGGCGGGACTGGCGGTGGGAGGTAGGCACGGCCGGGGTATTATGAAAGACTGTCGTGGTGCTGGCATGGTGGAGTGATGTCGTGGTGGGGACATTGTGAAAGTTAGGCGTGGTGGGGACGTTGCGAGGGATGCGAGTAGCAATTCGTTTAGGGTGTCGCAGTTGTTGGCAGAAGAAGGGGAAGAAGCAGCGGGGACGTTATTTGCCCTGTTCGTTACGTTTCGTACGTTTCGTACGTTTCGCACGTTTCGTACGTTGAGTGTGGTGGCGGTATAAGCAGTGGGGGCGTTACTCGCCGTGTTCACTACCTTCGTTCTCTTCGTAGGAGTGGAATCTGTGAGGTCAATGATTGTCCTGTTCGGTGTGTTTGTCCCATTCATTGCGTTTCGTCCGTTGACGGTGGCGCCTGTGGTGGCGGTATAAGCAGCGGGGGCGTTACTCGCCGTGTTCACTACCTTCGTTTTGTTTGTAGGAGTGGAATCTGTGAGGTCAATGATTGTCCTGTTCGGTGCGTTTGTCCCATTCATTGCGTTTCGTCCGTTGACGGTGGCGGGGGTAGAAGAGGTGGGGCGGCTATTTCCCCAGTTCGGAGCGTTCTTTACATTGATGGTGATGGCGGGAGTATCTGTCGCGCTCTTTCTGTTCGTAGGAGTGAAAGCAGTGTCAGGAGAAGGATTGACATCAATGTATACCCTGTTCGTTGCGGTTGCCCCGTTTGTTACGTCCCGACCGTTGATGGTGGCAGCGGGGCCGTCATTTGCCCAGTTCGCAGCGTTCCGCCTATTGATGTTGACGACAGTGGTGGGCATGTTGTATGCCTCGTTCGACGAGTTTACCCCATTCTCCACGCTCGTTCGGCATCCTCTATTCCTCTTGGAGATGGATGCACTGCGAATACGTCAACAACATCGTTCACACTGCCATTACTGTGACTGGGTAGACGCTGGGGTTTGCGGCCCACGAACAGATAGAGATGGCACATCTGGCGACGAGCCTGCGGGATGGGCGAACTGGAGGAGGCTTGTATGTTTGTGGGGGCCAAGCTGCCATGGGCGAGTTTGAGCGCGTCGTCGACGGTGGCGCGGAGGGTTTTGCAGCTGGCGCGTAGCGAGAGGATGGCGCGGCAGGGAAGATGCGGCAGGATGCGGCGGAGGACGTTGGGGGGCAGGGAGTATTGGAGGTGGGGCTTGACGTTCTTGTAGTGGGTGGCGACGGATGTCTCGCCGGGGCTTGGGCGGTGGTATCTGAGGAGGAAGTGTGGATTGACCGAGGGTGTGGGCGGTTCGGGGCAGCTTGAGGGGGCGTCCACCATGATGGCTGGCATGATGTTGTTGACGGCGAGTTCGATATAATCCATCCGTTGGGAGATAGGCGTAGGCATGCTGGTGTGCGGATGGTTCAATGCATTCGAAAGCGGGGGAGTGTGAGGAAATAAAATCAGTGAATATAATAAGAAGGGAAAGAGCGCCTCCAGTACCGTGGACCCTCGCCCACAAGCGCCGTTGCCGCAGGCTTTCCAACGCTAAACTCTCTCATACCTCATCCGCCACGCCCGAATTTCCACCCACTCAGCCCGTCCTGTCTCCTCATCCACCCCAATCACCACGTCGTCAAGCATCCGATCCGCAATCTGCACCGCGTCCGCCGAGAACCATGTCAAGCATGCGCTCTCCATCGGGCCCCCAAGCGTCGGGCTGGGCAACGACTCGAACACCGCCCGGAATCCCACCTTGTTGCGCGTCCGCTGCCTCGCCGGGTACAGCCGAACACTGAGAGTGACGCCATCCGACGCCCTGGGTACCGAAGCCTCCTTCAGCACGTCCACACCGTTGCTGGTCCACTGCGTGACCCCGATCCCCGGGCGATTCGGCTGCAGCGCCAGCGTGAGCGAGCTGTTCCCGCCCGGTGCGACGAAGGTGCCGGCGTAGTTTGCAGCCGCCTCCTCGCGCGCGGCCGCCTCGAAGGCAGGGGCGTATGCCCGGGTGACGAGGTCGCCCACGTAGATGACGGGCACCCCCGGCGAAGGGCCGGCACCCAGCACGACAAAGCCCCACTGCCGGTCCACGTCGAGGCCGATGAGGCTCTGGTACCCGCCGAGCGAGCCGCCCTTGGCGTAGATGTCGACGCGCGTCGTGGGGACGTCGCCGTCGCCGTCGAGGGCGCTGGCGTTGGCCGTCAGCGGCATGCGGAACGACGAGATCTCCCAGGGTGCGCCGACGGAGAAGTTGTCGTCGGATGTGCGCGCGTGCGGCTTGAGCCACCGCCGCGTCTGGGCGGACGAGAGGAGCTCGGACTTCAGGATTGAACGGCCAATGGCGGTGAGGTCGGAGAGGCTGGAGTAGAAGCCTCCTGCTGGGTTCTCGTCGCCAAGGCTAATGCCCCACTGGGCGGATAGCTTGTCGCCAGGGATGACTGCGTGAGTTTCGTCTTCCGGGGCTACTATGCTGGTGGAGTTGAGATTGAGGGAGTCAATGAGGTTGCGCTGGAAGGTTTCGTTGAAGGCTTCGCCGGTGATGTTTTCGATAACGTGGCCGAGAACACGGAAACCCGCGTTGGAGTAGATGGGAGATTCAAACGAAGGAAAGTACGGGCCCAGTTTGTTAAGTCCATCAAAGAACTCTGGGTTTGCATGTCAGTACAACTCAATTCCGCATCTCTCAGGCGAACCGAACACATACCCTTGCGGGAGCAGAGAGTGAGCGAAGTGGCTCCCGTAACTGGATAAGCACAAGGCGCAATGTCATCCGGCTGAACGGCTGACGAATTCACTCCCAGGAGCGACTCCAAGGCCGGCACCTGAGTGAAATTGGTCACGTAATCGGGATAAGCGTCTGCGAGAGCGTCAGCATCCATTTTGTTGGGAAGATATAAGAGATCTTACAGTCTCGCGGGATGCCAGCCAGCTGAGAAGCGAGAGCACCAACGGTAATATCCTCCCACCTGATCCTGCCCAGTTCTTCCTCATCCTCATCGTCCTCATCGCCGGAATCGGAAAGCTCAGGGATGAATTTGGTGATTGGCTGATTCCAGTCAACGTCACCGCGCTCGACCAACAGCGCATACGTCGTCAACAGCTTCGAGATGCTGCCGATTCTGTAAACAGTGTCACGGTCTACCTCTGCTCCGGCCGTGGCATTCTCCTGGCCAGGGACAGCGTAGTGATAATCGAACAAGGTCGGGGCATCGTCTCCAGCTGCAGAGAAGACGCCGATGGAGAAGAAAGTGTCGTTTATAGTGATGTTGAGCGGGAGGATGGCACCGGGCTGCAGTGCCGCATCAAGTTGGCTCTTCAGACTTGCATGGGCGGCGTTGAGGGCGGCGCTGGAATCGAGATTGGTGCTGGGCGGCAGGAAGAGCTGGCCGCCGAGCGGGCAATTATGGCTGGTGGCACCGGCTACGAATCGGTCGGGGGATGGGGGCCAAGCGGTGATTTGTGCAGCGCCGACGACGGAGACGAGGGCGAGGAGGGTGATTGGATGCGATGGTTGCATGGTTGTTGAATGAACCCGGCGAGATGGCTATCTGTTTCAATGCAGCAGCATCTTATTATAAGGCATTCTTACTGCCGGCATAGCCTTCTATTGGACGTCAAGGAGTGAGATTCTGTTTCGTGGTCGAGTAACTCAGCCTCGTAACCCGCTAGTGGTGACTGCGCCATCGGGCGACGTTGGCAGCTCCGCCATGGCGCAGTGGCTTGGAGTGCGAGGTTTGGCCTAATACAGGTATAGTGCAGCATGATGGAGGATTCCTCGTTTGGGATGAAAACGTGCTTGGACGGCGGCTGTGGAGCGGTGAGGTCGAGGGCGCAGCTTGGTGGTGTTGGTGGCGTCATGGATTCCCTTTCTTGGCGTACAGCGTTACAGCATTCATCGGTCTGCTTAGGGTCGAGCCCTGAAATCCAGGCCTGTCGAAGCCCCAGTGGAGTTTAGCATTGTAGGACAGGCCAATGTAGCTGAATCTCACCTCGTCACGACACCGAAGGATCAAATGCTGGCATGCACTTACTCAGGTCCTTCAAAGTTAGCTGTGAGCTTAAAGTTAATGTATGCCTTGCTCCGAAAGGGCTGATGCCATTCTCAGCCCCCAGAACCTAGAGGCTTTACGGAAACTCATGCTATGGTAATCAAAACATTTCAGGCCGAGTTGGTGTCACCTGGAAAGTCGTGGCCACTTGACCCATTCGTGGAACACAACCACGTTTAAATATCCATTCTGTTTTATCATTGCTGCACTGTTCCTACGGTTAGTGAACCGTCCCGAAATACGACTAGTACTACTGAAGTGCATTCCAGATAAATCACAGCGGCTTTGGAGGAGAGTAGTCGAAAGCCAACACGCCTGTCTCTTCTTCCGACTTGTTCCTCACAGCATGCTTGAGTCTCCGTTTTGGCAACATGTAGAAGACCGTAGTGGACAATTGATCAACCTAGGGGGCGGTCAAGGGTTCCAACCACCTTCAGCAGACTCTTGCCCTTCATTTTCATCTAAGGCTCGATGACTTTGCCCTGGCAGATTCCATACTTCCCCAAGATCCAGTTGTTCGTGTTCGAGGGACTAAGGGAGTTTTCCCAGATATCGGCCCCAAAGAGGTTTGACGATGCAGTCGTCCAGAACGGTTTTGTAGTCATTAACTACCTGGTGGTCCTGTTGGGATCCCCGGTGTAAGATATGTTGTGGCTGAACAGTGGGCCGAAGTTGAATGGTCGTTTCTTTGGAGATGGGAATTGCGCCGGCTCTGAAGCAAAGGGATTTGGCCGTGCCACCTTCCTCGGTGGTGATGCCTCGGAAAACTCTGACTCTCTCTCCCGCCGCTTCACACCGATCGGGGGATTAACTGCTCCATAGGTGATCGTGTCAAATATCGGTGAGGTGCCGCCCTCCAGCGCAGACTTTAAAAGTGATCAATGGTCTGCCTCAAGTTACGAGACGGGTAAAACTCACCTGCGAGAGTGTCGTGGATGTTGTGAATCCATGCTCTGTCTGCTGCAGAGTAGCTGGACGTGCAACCTTTGGCGCCTCTACAAGTGAGGTTCCGGGACGCCCGCACGGATGAGCCGCCCGCCATTTAAACCATGCCGGCATATCCAGGCCACCGAACGGAGACATTCCCGACTGCTCTTTAGCAAGCTTAAGAGTCTCGATCGGAGGACAACTAGCGTCTTGGGTGCGGCGTTGGATAATGGACTGAAGGGCATACCATTCGACCTCAGAGACGTCATCATCCGAGTTGGCCCATTTCTGTGCTATCGATCGTTCCAGCTCACTCAAGTTTACAGGAGCAGTGGGGTCTTGATCAGGCATTGTAACACCAGCGAGGCGGTGCTTCCCGTCGTATCTGTAGCAGGCGGTCAAGGGTGGGTCGAGCGGGCGGATTGACGGATTGACGGATTGGCGAACAGTGGATGGAGACTACAAGAAATTTTTTATTAAAAAAGACTGTGGGTGATGACGACATATATATCTTCAGTCGGCGCGTTCCACCGGCACGTTCGCCGACACGATAGGAAATATGTAGTTGTGGAATCCCATGTCCGGATGTGTTTATACGGATTTAAATTCCACATCTACGTCCGGATATTTGCCTCGACTACCCATGTAGGAAGGATAAGGCTTGAGGGTTTATATTCTCTGTATATTACGGCGGTACCAGTGGACATGCCGGTGGACGTGGCCGGATGTTTACTTCACCTGCCCATGTATCCTTCGTGAGGGATCGATCTTTTTTGGACCCCTTTTTTTAATTATTACAAATTCGCCCTCTCCACAATCTCCTCATCCCTCCCCCAATGCGCCTCCACATCACTCACGCAGTCGTACGTCAACAGCCAGTCCCCGACGCCGCTAAACCTCCACGGGAATGGATCGCTCCCCTGCTCGAGGCCCAACGCCTTGGGGTCTGGGTTCTCACCTCTTCTCTTCATCTCCTCATACTCGTCCCAGGCTGCAAACAGCCTGTCTCTCTCCTTTTGCTCCTCTCCGTCATGAATGTGGTAGAGATGCTGCTGCAGATTTCCACGCTGCACCACCCTCTCCGTGCGATCCTTCCTACACTTCTCATACACGTCCAGCGCTCTCCTCTTCTCCTCCTTGCTCTTGTTCTTGATTTTCGCCAGACACAAGCCGAGCACGCTCGCATCCTCCAGGCTCATTCCCGCGCCGCTGGCCAAGTAAGGTAGCGTGGCGTGGACGGCGTCACCCAGAAGGACGAAGGCACCGGACGGATCGGACCAGCTGGGCTCGAGCGTAGGTCGGATGCACAGTCGCCACTTGTACACGCTCTCGCAGAGAGCCAGCAGCTTCGGGATGCGCGGGTCCCAGTCCTTGTACAGGGCGCGCATCTCCTCGACGTTTCCTTCCAGCGTCGTCGCCCCGGCGGGCATGTCGTCCGGCACCAGCAGCACCATGTTGAAGAGCTCGCCTCCTCTCAAAACGTAGTTCACTGTCCCACTGGAGTCAACACTCTCCAACTCTCCATCCTCGCCAACTTCAACCCAGAGAGGAAAAGGGAAAAAGAAAAGGAGTTCGGCAAACTCACCAGCATGCGCATCCGGCCCCATCCAATAATTCACCTGCGGATCCTCCACGAATCCCCTCAGCTCGGGATCCTTCATCATCTCCTTCGTGCTCAGCAGCAACCGATACGCCAAATCGCCCGTCTGCACGGGGGGATCCTCCCTCCCCAGCAAGATCTCGCGACACCTGCTGTTGATCCCGTCCGCCCCGACCACCAGATCCGCCCGCACCCTCTCCCCGCCCTGCAAAACGCACGCCGCCCCGTCCCCGTCCCCGTCCCCGTCCCCGTCCCCCTCCCCCTCCACCACGACATCCACCACCCGCGCGTTGCACCTCAACCCCGCCCCCAGCCCCACCGCCCTCTCCAGCAAACACCCGTGCAAGCCCGCGC
The DNA here is from genome assembly GCA_022560015.1 of Diplodia mutila. NCBI lineage: Eukaryota > Fungi > Ascomycota > Dothideomycetes > Botryosphaeriales > Botryosphaeriaceae > Diplodia > Diplodia mutila. Next base: position 271,802 of record JAFISB010000019.1, read on the forward strand.
GGTGGAAGTCCCAAAACGGCGTCCCCAACCCCCTTTCGTAGTCGTGGAAGTCCATCGACGCCAGCTTGTTGCCCTTCCAGCCGAGCATGTTGCAGCGGCGCGGCCGCGTGAGGTGCTCGGCGAGCGCGGGCGCCGCGCCCCACGCCGCGAGGATGCGCGACGAGTTCGGCAGGCACTGGATGCCCGCGCCCACCTCGCCGATCTGCGACGCGCCCTCGAGGATCTGCACGGCGTGGCCCGCGAGGAGGAGGGAGATGGCGGCGCCGAGGCCGCCGAGGCCGGCGCCGACGATTATGATCTGTCGGTGCCGTCGTTAGGGAAGGGAAGGAGGGCGGGGGAGGGGGAGATGGGGAGGGGGGAAGGAGCTTGCATTGAGTTTGGATGAGGGGTCGCGCTCGATTCGCTGTTGGACGGGTGGCGGGCCGGCCGGAGACATGGTGGTGGTGGTGGTGGTAGGAAGAGAGACAAGCAACAATGACCGGGAAACAGAGAGTTGTTTAAAGGATGATGGCTTGAAGAAAGGTAGTGGTGTCACTTGAAGTTCAGCCGACTGTCGAAGCTGAAATGGATGATGCTGAGGCGTGGGCAGCTGCCGCGGAATTTGACATCACACTTTGAAGGGTGGATGCAAGCAAAAAGCAACAGTGGTGGTAAGTTTGGTGGCACCCACCACGGGAATAAGTTGCATACTGCCGCGGCGGCACACGCTTCGCACGCAGGTTCCCCGGGCCCGATAAGGTAGGGGCCTGGCTGGGGAGGGGTTCCCGTTCCTCGTATCATCAGCCCAGGTTGCGGCGGCGTGGAAGTGGCGCGGCTAGGATTTTGGCGCGGTTCGGGAGGGATGGTCGTGCAAGAGTGCAGAAGTGGGGTAAGGTGGATGGGGGGTTGTGACGATCCGCTGCCGGAAGCGGCCCGCCTGGGTAGTCGCGTCGTGTAGAGAGGGGAAAGCCATGGCCTCGTAATTATCCCTTCGTTTTCAATCCCATCTGTGTTTGTCCCATTGTTCATGGTACCTTGCGTAACAAATGCTGGGTATTGCTATAGAGCGATCTCTGAGACTTGCATGACGAGAAACACGGATCAAAGAACTATCAAACCAGACTCGCTACCCGTAAAGCCGCCATCAGCCGTAATGTAGCTCATCAAATAAAAAGGCGGACGCCGCCAGCCGTCTATGCTGCCTTCTTTGCCTCGTACTTCTTCATCACCTCCTCGATTGGCGCGGGCATCATCGCACCCGCTGCCGGCGTGTTCTTGCTCTTGAAGTCGTCACACATCTGCTCCATCGTCACCCACTCCACGCCCTCGTGTTTGTTGATATGCTCGATGATCCTGTCTCGTCATTAGCCCAGAGCGAATGCTTCCTGTTCTATTCCACAGCTTACCTCTCGTGCATGAGCAGGACGTGCGGCCGGCCACTGACGTCCGGGTGGATCGTCATCGGGAAGACAAACTCGTCGTACTCGCGGTAAAAGTAGTCGAAGTGATCCTGGTTTTCGCCAATCAGATGAGAACCCAAACCTGGGCGTTTTCTTGCACGCCACTCACCATCCACAACTCCTCCACCACCTTCGGGCTGACCCAACCGTGGCTGTTCGGTGCGCCTTTGATAAACATCATCGGCGGCAAATCATCGATGTACCAACTCCCCGGAATCTCCACGAGCCCCGTCTCCTTGCCCTTCACCAACGGCTTCATCCACTCCTCCGCCTTCTTCTCGTAATCGATCTTCGTCCACGAATCCTCCGTGCGCAGCCAATAGCACTGGTAATCGCTGTGGCTCATGCTGTGGTCGTACTCGACACCGTACCCCAGCAGCAACTCGGTGCCCTCGCGGCTGACCTCCCACCACGGCGCGACGCTGCCGCGCGGGGGCTTCCCGCCGCAGAAGTCGGTCAGCATGCGCCACGTCTTGTCGAGCACGTCGCGCTGCTGCTCGAACGTCATGTCCTTGGGGTTCTCGTGCGAGTAGCCGTGCAGGCCGATCTCGTGCCCCGCGTCGCGCACCGCCGCGCACTCCTCGGGGAACGTCTCGAGCGAGTGCCCCGGGATGAACCACGTCGCCTTGATGGAGTACTTGTCGAACAGCTTGAGGAGACGCCGGATGCCGATGGTGCCGGCGAACATGCCTGTCGAGGGGGAGATGCGGCTCGGTCAGAAAATGGCGGGTTTGCAGATGGGATGGAAGGGATGTGCTGCTGCTGCTGCTACTTACCGCGACTGATGTCGCTGGTCGAGTCCTCGCCGCCGTACGAACCGAGCCAGCCGGCGACCGCGTCGATATCGACGCCGTAGCTGACAAGCACGCGCTTCTTGCCCATGGTTGCTGCTGAGTGGTGTGGAAAGCAAATGGGTCAATGAAGGTTCAATGGCGTGCAAGAACCGTCAGAAGCTGGAACGAAAGCAGCGCTGTCGAAGAGGGGAGAGAAAGAGAGGGAGCTGCGGGAAAGAGTGAGAAGGCTGCCGGTGGGATCGGCGTACAAGAAAATGGTCACAAAACATTCGTAGCGGGGTAGATTGAGCACCAGCCAGCAAGGTCGCACCGTCATGCAGGTGACAGCGACGGCGGCCCAGCTCAATCCCGACTGGAGAGCCAATCTCGACCTCATCCTCCTTGCGGCACGACAGCTGCCGCCAGACTCGGGTTCGATAAGCAAAAAACGGGCAGCTTTTATCAACAGTGGGGGACACCCGACGGAAGAGTGGCATGGGTGGCCATAGCTCCCGGCCTGACTCACCCCTGATGACGTGCATTTCCGTCCACCCGCTCGGACCCAGAGCTTGTCCCGCATTGCTTTTGTTGCCCCACCTGCCAAGAGGTGATGATAGTGAGAGCCTGCAAAGATATGCGGCAATTTCCAAGCGGCGAAGCGTGAGCATGGCATGGAATCCTTCCGGAAAGCGCTCTCAATCGTAAGTCCATCATCGAATGATAGGAAAAACGAGCACCACGTCACTCTGGATTGCTTCAAAGTTACGTTCATAAGATGCTCTATTGATATCATATCTCTAACCGACCAGGGCCGGAGCAACGAACTCTTTCCTAATCTACCGTCGAAAATCTCCACACACGCACCATCTTTACCCCTCATCTACGCCGACGTCTGATCCTCGAAGAACGGGTAATCCACATAACCCTTCTGCGGCGGGTCCGCGCCGTAAAAGGTGTCGCGGTCGTACTGGTTCAGCGGCAGACCCTCGGCCAGCCTGCGCGGCAGATCGGGATTGGCGATGAACCACCGACCGAAGATAACGCAGTCGGCGTCGTCGGCCTCGACCACGGGCGCCGCGTTCTCGCGGTCGAAGCCGCCCGCCGCCAGGAAGCGGACGCCGCCCTTCGCCAGGATGCGGCGGAACGGCACGAGGCTGTTGGGCGCCTTCTTCGACGCCGCGGGGGCCGTGGCCTCGGCCTCGACGCCGTTCGCCTCGTGCGCCGTGTAGGCCGCCAGCGCGTCCAACTTGCCCTGCTCGTCCAGCACCTCGTCGAAGCGCGGCTCGACCATGTGCACGTACGCCGGCTTCTGCGGTAGCCGCGCGATCTGGTCGCACAGGTAGGCCCAGTGCGCGTTGGGGTTGCTGTCCTTGGTGTCCTGGAAGTAGTTGTACGGCGACAGGCGGATGCCGACGCGCTCGCCGCCCACGGCCGCCGCCACGGCCGCCACCACCTCGAGCGGGAAGCGGCAGCGGTTCTCGACGCTGCCGCCGTACGCGTCGGTGCGCCTGTTGACGTTGTCGTGCAGGAACTGGTCGAGCAGGTAGCCGTTGGCGCCGTGGATCTCGACGCCGTCGAAGCCCGCCTCGTCGACCGCGCGCTTCGCCGCCGCCGCCCACTCGGCCGTCAGCGCGTGGATCTCGGCGACGGCGAGCGGCCGCGGCGGGCTGTCGGCGTAGGCGGTGCCGTCGAGCGCGTTGCCCGAGATGGGCACGTCGCTGCTGCTGGGCGGCTGCGCGCCGGCGCGGAATGAGGGCGGCGAGGCGCGGCCGGTGTGCCAGAGCTGGCAGAAGATGTAGCCGCCCTTTGCGTGCACCGCGTCCGTCACCTTCTTCCAGCCGGCCAGCTGCGAGGGTGTGAAGACGCCGGGAACGCCGGGGTAGCCGCTGGCCTGCACGTTGCGGAACTCAAGTCAGTCATGCGGCGGGGTTGGATGGTTGGATGGTTGGAGAGTCCTCACGTAGTGGCAGATGTCGGTGGCCTCGGTCAGGAGCAGACCGCCCTTGGTGGCGCGCTGCTTGTAGTACTCGACGGCCAGGTCTTGGTGCACGAACACGCCATCGCTCTCCTTCTGTGCGCGCATACGCGTGAGGGGCGCGAGGACGATGCGGTGGCTCAAAGAGAGCTTGCCCAGCTGGGTCGGCTTGAACAGAGCCGTGTCCTTCAGTGGCGCAAAGGCCGGGGTTGTGATGGGCGCAGGCATTTCCGGGTTGCAGGCAGATCAAATGAGGAAATCGGGTATGCAGTGCACAAGAAGCAGAGCAGGGGAACGAAAGTAAGAGAGGAAACCGGAAGTAAAGGGCCCAATCCGTGCCATCTTGACTTGCTCTTGTAGGCGCGTAGCAAAACCGTTGCGCGTGCGAGTAGCACAGAGACGCTTGAGTGCGATCTGCGCCATGCTCGGCGCACGGAGGTTGAGGAGTGGGAATGGGGTAGTTGAGAGTGGGAGCGAAAGTGGGAGGTTGGCGGGTTTAGCGACCAGTAAGCGCTGGGGCGGGAATGCTGACCGACGAATGGTCGTGTCTTTGGCTGCGGCTGATCCGCTCCCGCCGGCTACGTTGCACAAGGTTAACGTCGGAAAGAAGAGGTAAGAGGCAGATAGGCCGCCACACACTGCTCCGCCCGCCTCCATATATCCTCTGCATCGCGAGAGGGGTAGGACAACGTTGCCAATTCCGTCGGACACTCATTGCCGCCTCAATCGGGACCTGCTGCAGCTGCCAGGTGAGTTCTTTGACCGTTTCTTCGTCGTCGTTGGCGTGCCGAGTGCTGATAAGAGTGTTGGGCAGCTCTACCCTCTCCACGGACGCAGTTGAAGTAGCGTGAGGTGCAATGGCCCTTCCCAAGCCTCCTCAGGCGGCCCGACACGCCGCCGTCTCTCTCTCCGCCGCCGAGGCTTTGACGCCGTTGATCCAATCCACATACACAACGCCAACCCTCAGATTCCATCTCAACGGCAACAAGATTGAACTCGACAGCCCAGACCCGCATTGGACTTTACTCGACTTCATCCGAGCTCAGCATGACCTCAAAGGCACAAAGCTCGGCTGCGGCGAAGGCGGCTGCGGCGCCTGCACCGTCGTCCTCAGTACGCCCAAGCTTTCTCCAAGGACCAAGAAGGTCGAGTATCTCGCCGTCAACGCGTGCTTGTTCCCGCTTGTCGGCGTTGACGGCAAGCACTTGATCACCATCGAAGGCCTCGGTACTGTCGACAACCCCCACCCTCTCCAGGAGCGCATCGCAAAGCTACATGGCTCGCAATGCGGTTTCTGCACCCCAGGCATTGTAATGTCTCTCTACGCTGTAGTGCGGAATGCCTACAATCCGGAAACCCAAGAGTTCGATCTGACTGAGGACACCATCGAAAGAGAAGGGCATCTCGACGGGAATCTTTGCCGATGCACAGGCTACAAGCCAATCCTACAGGCTGCCAAGACGTTTGTCACCGAGGACCTGAAGGGTAGATTAGCTCCGGAGAAAGAAGCCTCGAAAAATCACGCCGTCGAGATTGACCTTACAGACGCATCCCCGAAAGCCGGTTGTGGATCCTCAGCGAAGGGCTCGTGTGGAAGGCCGGGTGGATGCTGCAGAGATAGCAGCCCATCTTCCAGCAGCAACAACGAATCCGACAGCGAAAAGTCAACCTCATCCTCTTCAGCCGTGACTGAGCCGGATCCATCACCTTCAACGGCCGAGATTACGGATCAGCCCAGGAAAGACTCGGCGACGAGCGGCACGGCTTACGCAAAACCCCTCAAATCCAGGGAGCATGACCCAGAAGGCAAGAAGGTCCAAACAGAACTTTCTGCACCGCTGGCTGGGTCTCACAAGGGCGTTCCACAATTCACTTTCAAACCTTACCAACCAGACACTGAACTCATCTTCCCGCCTAGTCTCTGGAAGCATGAAAAGCGCCCCTTGTGCTTCGGGAATGACAAGAAGATTTGGTTCCGACCTACCACCCTCACGCAACTGACCGAGCTCAAGAACGCCTACCCTTCCGCCAAGCTTGTCGGCGGTGCGAGCGAGGTCCAGGTCGAAGTCAGGTTTAAGGGGTCCGATTTCGCCGTGTCTGTCTACGTGTCAGATATCGAAGAACTCCAGGAAACGAAACTGCCAAAGTCCGAGGCGGAGTGGGATGCCATGACCGAGATTTACCTAGGAGCCAATACACCGCTCAGCGAGCTAGAGCATGTTTGCAAAGCCGTGTACGACAAGCTCGGCCAACGCGCCTTGGCCCTGGAAGCTCTCCGCAAGCAGTTGCGGTACTTCGCCGGCCGCCAGATTCGAAATGTGGCATCCCTGGCCGGGAACGTCGCCACAGCATCACCAATATCAGATGGCAATCCTGTTTTGCTGGCCGCCGGTGCAGATGTCATGGTCCGTAGCGAGAAAGGCGGCTCCGTTGCGCTTCCGATGTCCAAATTCTTCCTTGCTTACAGAACAACCACTCTACCCCCGGATGCAGTAATTACTCACGTTCGCATTCCGCTCCCACAACCAGGAGTGCGCGAGATTACAAAGGCATACAAGCAAGCAAAGAGAAAAGACGATGACATTGCCATCGTGACCTCTGCATATCGGGTCCGCTTGAATGACAAAGGTGTCGTCACAGACATCTGTCTTGCTTATGGCGGTATGGCACCCACCACGATTGAGGCGAAGGGCGCAAAGAAGGCATTGGTCGGGAAGACGTGGTTCGAGAGCACAACTTTGGAGGCCGGAATGGACGCTTTAGCCGCAGACTTCAACCTCCCGTTTGGCGTCCCTGGAGGGATGGCACACTACCGCCGAGCTCTTGCTGTGTCGCTCTTCTTCCGCTTCTGGCACGAGGTCGTGGCAGAATTGGGCCTTGGGGAAGTAGACAAAGACCTCATTCAGGAGATCCACAGGGAAATCTCATCCGGCACCCGAGACAACTACAACCCGCACGAGCAGCGGGTCGTTGGAAAGCAAGTTCCGCACCTCTCAGCACTAAAGCAGTGCACTGGAGAGGCGCAATACGTCGACGATATTGAACGCCAAGACAGAGAATTATATGGCGCAATGGTTATGTCCGCGAGGGCTCATGCGAGACTGCTCGAAGTCGACTGGACACCTGCGCTGTCGATGCCGGGAGTGGTGGGTTATGTCGACAAGAACAGCCTTCCAAAGGAGGCCAATATCTGGGGCTCCGTAAAGAAGGACGAAACGTTCTTCGCTGACGGTGAAGTCCTTTCCCATGGCCACACCATCGGCATGATCTATGCGGAGACAGCGTTGCAGGCTCAGGCTGCCGCGAGGGTTGTCAAGGTCGTCTATGAAGACCTCCCAGCAATCCTTACGATTGACGAGGCCATTGAGGCCAACAGCTACTTCGCTCACGGTAAGCAGCTCAAGAAGGGACTTGCGATTCAGGGGAAGATGGATGAGGCGTTTGCGAAGTGTGACCGGATTTTCACCGGTGTCACCAGAGTTGGCGGGCAGGAGCATTTCTACCTGGAAACCAACGCCGCTCTGGCTATTCCTCACAAGGAAGACGGCTCCATGGAAGTATGGTCTTCCACGCAGAACACCACCGAGACGCAGGAATTCGTCAGCCAGGTGCTGGGTGTCCCAAGCAACAGGATCAACGCCCGGGTCAAGCGCATGGGCGGCGCGTTCGGAGGCAAAGAGTCCCGCAGCGTGCCCATCGCATGCCTCTGCGCCATCGCCGCGAAAAAGGAAGGCCGGCCGGTCCGGATAATGCTCAACCGCGACGAAGACATGATGACGACGGGGCAGCGGCATCCGATCCAGGCGCGCTGGAAGGTCGGCACCGCGGCCGACGGCAAGCTGCTCGCCTTCGACGCCGACGTCTACGACAACGCCGGCTACTCGCAGGACATGTCGGGCGCGGTCATGGACCGCTGCTGCACACACATCGAGAACTGCTACAACGTGCCCGACGCCCACATCCGCGGGCACGTGTGCCGCACCAACATCCACAGCAACACGGCCTTCCGCGGCTTCGGCGGCCCGCAGGCCATGTACATCGCCGAGCAGATCATGCACGCCATCGCCGAAGAGGCCGGCTTTGACGTCGATGCGCTGCGCGTCAAGAACCTGTACCGGATCGGGGACCGCACGCCCTTCTTGCAGCAAATCGACGAGGACTGGCACATCCCCACGATGCTGGACCAGCTCAAGGCGTCGGCGGACTTCGAGGCGCGGAAAGCAGCCGTCCGCGAGTTCAACGCCGCGCACCGCTGGAAGAAGCGCGGCATCAGCCTGATCCCGTCCAAGTTCGGGCTGAGCTTCGCGACGGCGCTGCACCTCAACCAGGCGGGCGCGTACGTCAAGGTGTACGCCGACGGCAGCGTGCTGCTGCACCACGGCGGCACGGAGATGGGGCAAGGGCTGTACACCAAGATGTGCCAGGTGGCGGCGCAGGCGCTGGGCGTGCCGCTCGACGCCATATTCAACCCGGACTCGCAGAGCTACCAGGTCGCCAACGCGTCGCCGACGGCCGCGTCCAGCGGCAGCGACCTCAACGGTATGGCGGTCAAGGACGCGTGCGATCGGCTGAACGAGCGGCTCAAGCCGTACTGGGAGAAGTACGGCAAGGATGCCGAGTTCAAGACGATCGCGCACGCGGCGTATATCGACCGCGTCAACCTCGCCGCCAACGGCTTCTGGAAGATGCCGAGGATCGGGTATGTGTGGGGCGAGTACGATGTCGACAAGGTGAAGGACATGTACTACTACTTCAGTGAGTTTCCCCCCTTTCCCCGTCCTTCCAGGAGAGAGACCTTATCTCTCCCGTGTCATCAACGACGGCAAAGGCCCCAGAAAGGGGAAGAGAGATGAAGAACATACACTAACACAAACCCCAGCCCAAGGCGTCGCCTGCTCCGAAGTCGAGCTCGACCTGCTCACCGGCGACCACACCGTCCTGCGCACCGACATCCTCATGGACGTCGGCCAGAGCATCAACCCGGCCATCGACTACGGCCAGATCGAAGGCGCCTTCGTCCAGGGCGTCGGCCTCTTCACCATCGAGGAGTCGCTCTGGAACTCGGGCAGCGGCCAGCTGGCCACCCGCGGGCCCGGCAACTACAAGATCCCCGGCTTCTCCGACATCCCGCAGGTCTTCAACGCGGCGATGCTGAGGGTCGACGGCGAGGGCAGGCCGCTGACGTGGAAGCACCTGCGGAGCGTGCAGAGCAGCAAGGGCGTCGGGGAGCCGCCGCTGTTTTTGGGGGCGACGGTGTTCTTTGCGCTGAGGGAGGCGGTGAGGGCGGCGAGGAGGGATAACAGGTTAACAGATGAGATGCAGGGTGGTATGGGGGAGAGGTTCTGCTTGGAGAGCCCCGCGACGGCGGAGAAGTTGCGGTTGGCGGTCGGCGACGCGATTGTGAAGAGGACCGCGGTGGAGCGGAGGGAGGGAGAGACGCCGTTCTTCGTGACGGTTGCTTGAGGGCTCCTTGGCTTTCCCTTCTCATTTTTTTTTCTTTCCTAACTTGTTTGAGCGTTATGTGTGAAGATTCCTGAGCACCGTCATGTTGATAATTGGATGCGGGCAGGAACATCGAGACGACAGATGACGAAAATATTGGGTGACGAGGGAAATACGATGTGGAGTTTTGCAAGTTTTCAACTCTGCGTGCTCTTCGCTCTTGCGATTACGAAATTGTTATTCGAATCGACATCAGAGGCTGGTATTGCGTTTCCTTCGGTGTTGTGGGTAGTCAAATATTTTAGTCTCGGGACCCGCCAGCCAATCGATGTCGCAATCGTCACGACACTTGCGTGTTGGAATAGCGCGCCTATTTTTTTTTCTGCAGCATTACGAGACGTAAAACTATTGCAAAGAAAAAGGAATACTACGTTGCGTGCGTGCGAGGAATACCTATCGTTTGACTCTTACCTGGAATGCATGGTTCAGGCTCTCGTTTCTCATCACTGTGGTGGCCGCGTTGCAGCTGCGGGTGGCGCCGACTTTGCACGATCTACAAGACCCTTATTACATACAAGCTTCCAGAGATTGGAGAATTTGTGTGCGGACAGAAGAAACGACGACCAATCCCCGGCGAGTCGTTGCTCTACAAGAAATGTGATTTGCTGTCTTCCAGCATTTGCCTTGCGGCACACATGGTTTTTCGACCATGCTTGCGTCGACAGCAAGCTTGACCATAACTAAATTGGAGCGCCATGCGCCAAGGCTCCCGGCAGCCCAAGGAAGGAAACTCCCGGTGATCCGCTAGGTCAGGGCCTAGCTGAAGTAACGGTCGGCAATTTGTTGATAGCAACGTCGGACATTGTTGCAAAGACTGTCCCCTCTGGAGCTTTCCCTGAAACTTGGCTAAAGGATCCGAAGCGATCGAGAACGCTTTGGTTGGGCGCAATCGGCGGTGGTTGATCGATTGGAAAGGATTGCCGGTTAGGGATAACTCCGGCTGTTACGTAGAGATATGCGCTGAGTCGTTACCCCGCCTTCGCAATCCCGCACGCCCAAGACACAATGGGCGAAGGGGAGTCAATCAACGGATGGCGGCATTTGGAAAGCGGATGTAGGCATCGCACATCTTCGGCGAAACCCAGAATTTGCCGGAAGGCTGCATCGTTTATCCGCCTGGCCTATCGCGAAGCGGAATCGCAGGCGGGCGCGGAGGGCGGTGCTTGGTGGAGGCGGGAGGGGCAGGTGCAAGCGGCGGGCCAGAGCAATACCACCAGCCCCGGGAACGCCCGCGTGTCGGACAGTCCGCTGCCGCGCTGATTGGCCGGGTGCGGAGGGGCTGCAAGACGGTGCTTTGTGACGGCAGATAGCTGGGTCGCGGCCAGTGGACTTGCTGATACTGATACTGGAAGCGGTGCTCGTGAGGCACGGGCAGCCGCGACTGATATGTAGGCTGGGAGGTTGATACGGCGGTGGTGTTGTAATGGAATGAGCAACCCCCACCCTGGCTCCTGCCCCATCTTCGGTTAGTCATCGGCGCCAGTGCGCGGCCGCGTCGCCGGCCTCGAGGCGCGCGTCGGCAACTTCTCGACGATCCGACCGCTATACCCAAGCCCATGTAACGGCGAGTGGCTCCCTTCCAGCCTCTAGTGAGATGCGACGTCGGATCAACGCGATAAGCCGCCCGCGGATATGTCAAGTAGTCCGTACCGCCATGGCCGCACGCACGCCTCGACTGCTTCCCAGGCTACCTCCGCCATAGAGCTCTACCACTCCTCCAGCTCAGAGCTTCTGCAGCTGCGCGTCATTGAGCAACAGTCTTCAAACAACCTGATACCCCGCAATTGACTCTTCGAGCCCGCATCCGCCATGCGCAACACCTCGCCCACCTCCTCCGCCCAGGCCGCCGGCCAGCGTGCTCACGCGCGGAGAAAGAGCAGCACCACCGCTGCCTCCACCGAGCCCCAGCCCAAGAAGTTCGCCTGTGGCTTTGACGGCTGCGGCCGCGCATTCACGCGCTCCGAGCACCTGCAGCGCCACCTGCTGAACCACACCGCCGGCGAGAGCACCTGTGAGCGCTGCCGTGCCCACTTCAAGCGCAAAGACCTGCTTGGTAAGTGCTCGAATGAGGGACGGGCACAGACGACGGGAGTGCCGCCGCGGGCCTTTTCTTAAGAGCCCCCGCGCTAGCTACTCCACCAGCGCCGTTCACCCCGGAGGCTTAAGCTTCCTGAAGAATGGGGTGCTCAGCTATTTCGGGCTCCCACGTTGCAGGGTCCCAAGCACAGTCCAGCCCTATCCCACCTACACTAACCCCACCCATTGCACATTGCGCTGACATGGTTCCGTAGAGAGACATATGCAGCGTCACAGACAGAAGGACGAGGAGGCCGGCGCCGAGGGTGCTGGCGTCCTCAACACCCGCAAGCGCATGTGGAAGGACCAGGACGGCAACATCGTCACCAAGCGTCCCAAACTGGGCAAGAACGGGCAACCCACCTCCCCGTCGAGTGACCAGCACCAGCGGTCACTGTCCACTTCCACCACGGGCTCCATCGAAGACGCCGTCCGCGCCCTGGGTGGTGACGCCCCCATCTCGCCGCCCATCTCCAGCACGCACTCCTCACAGTCTGACGGCTACGGGAGGAGGTCGTCGGACGCGTGCGACGCTACCACAGACCCAACCGTTGAGACCTGGGTCTTCCCCCCGCTCGAGCTCAGTCCCGGCCCCGAGACACACGCCTATCCTGAGCTGGAGCCGTTGGCGCAAGAGACGGATCGGTTCTGGTCGAACGCTGGCGGCTTGCAGGCTTCATCTCTGAGAAATCTGTCTGACGATGTGCCTTACGACGATATCTTCAACCCTGACACTGGTATGTCTCCCTTCCACTTTTATTGGGAGCCGGAGTATGCGGGAAAAACCAGCGTCTTAATTGAATAATGAACGGAATTGCTCAAACCTGTTTCTGTGGTCATGTTATGCCTGATGGTCCCCATGGCTGACCGCCTCCCAGCCAGCTCGTTCAACATGCCCTTCACGACCATGAACAACTATAACTGGCTATTTGATGTCGATCTCGGGGCACCAGCAGCGCAGCAGTTCTCGGCCTCGACCCCAGACATCTTGTCTGGTACGTTCACAGCAACGCACGTAGACCAAGCTGCTCCTGATCCTCAGTCGTCCACTCATACTTTCGCTACAGGCGTACCTCCAGAGCATACGCCAGCTGTTAGTGAGCTTGCTCCTCTCTCCGCGGATGAACATTCGATTGCGGCCCCCACCGCGCCTTCAGCTACCCTTTCCCATACCCAGTCCAACTCTTCAATGCTGCCCGACATGAGCCTGCCAGACTCCACCCTCTCTCTTCCCAGCCTCGAGCCTCAGCACTCCGCCTTCACAGACGAGCAGCATTCTGTGACTGGCACTAGAATCGGGCGCCCGCAGACGATAAACGTCCCAACTCCCCTGAGCATGCCCGTCGAAGAACGCGCTAGAGTTATGCGCGACTCTCTTGCAGCTCGTCAAGCGCAGCTCGGCATTGATTTTGAACGGCCGATGTCGTCGATGAACCGCTCTGCCAACCTTCCAGTCATTGATGAAGTAGCGCGTGCCCAAGTGCTGGACGTGATTGAGGCGGCTAGGCCAATTACACCGGATGGGCTCTACATCTCCCGGAGCCACTCCTTACTGTCTCTCTCCTCTCTACAGACCTACTGCGATCTGTATTTCACACGCTTCAACACTGCCTATCCTCTGATTCACCAGCCAACATTCGACGCTTCGCACGTCGAGACGCTACTGCTCGTGTCTGTCTTGCTGCTTGGGGCAACATACTGCGAAAAGGATGCTCACCAGATGGCAGTAAGTTGCAAGCTTGCTATCAGAAGATCCCCGTTGCTCACATGACTAGGTCTGCATCCACGATGTCCTGCGGCCCCAGATTTTTGCCCATGCCGGGTTCAATGCGAAGCCGGATCTGTGGGTCCTGCAGACCATCCTGCTGGTGGAGTGTTTTGGCAAGAGCCGCGCTGGTCAGAAACAGCACGACATGGCACACCTCTTTCACGGACTACTCATCAACCTCATCCGAAGGAGCGACTGCCAGACCATCCGCACACTGTTCACAGACGAGTGCTCCGGTGATCTTGACAACGACTGGAAGAAATGGGCGGAAGCTGAGCAGAAGAAGCGGTAAGTTCTTACACGCAGCCCCAAACCCCCGAGCCATGAACCGAAACCGAACGCATGGCTGATGGTTCTCAGGCTCGCTTACCTCTGCTTCCTTTGGGACGTGCAGCACGCCGTCCTGTTCTGCCAGTCCCTCTGCATGTCAGCCTTCGAACTTCGCTCCAACCTGCCCTGCAACCAACAGCTCTGGGAAGCCGACTCCGCAGAACTCTGGCAACGCCTCCGCAAGAAGCAAAAGAGCCCACCGCTCTTCCTGTCTCTGGTCAAGGCCTACCTGACGCCCGCCGGACCCCCCATCCCGCGGAACCTGAACGCTCTTTCCCGCCTCCTGCTCCTGCACGGCCTCATGTCCATCTCGTGGGACATGAAACGCAGGGACCAGACCTCGCTCGGCCTCGTCGGCAGCGTCGGCAAGCAGAATTCCCCAATCGGCGACTGGAAAACGCGCATGTCGACGTCATACAACACGTGGAAAGCCGATTTCGACACGTACTGCGCCCACTACCTCGAGCTCTTCTGCGTGGGCAGTCCGGAAAACCCCAGCAGCGGTAGTAATAGTAGTAGCACCCCGTCTCTACGAAAGGAATTTGTCACGTGGGCGACTGCCAACGCGGCCGTGTACCACGCCGCCCACGTGCTGCTCAATGCCGAGTTCCTCGACCTGCAGATCTACGCGGGCGCGCGGCACATACTCGGGCGGCCGGTGGGACGCGCCGACTACGTGCGTTCGCAGCGGGTGGTCAAGCGGTGGGCGGGGGTTGGGGCGGGGACGGAGAGGGACGGAGGAGAAGAGGCGGTGGTAGAGCGGCTCCGCGCGGCCAGGGCGGCGAGGCATGCGGCGCTTCTGATCCGCGAGGGCGTCGAGCGGTTGGACGCGTTCGATGCTGGCGGGTTGTTTCATTATCCGTGGTGCTTGTACCTCGCTACGCTGACGTGTTGGGCGTGGTGGCATGCGCGGCCGCAACCGCCGGCACCGGCTCCGTCATCGGCGGCGGTGCAGCAGCAGCGTCGTGAGGAAAGGGAGGCGCTGATGGATCCCGACGCGGAAGACTTCGACGTCGCCGACGTGCCGTCGGACGAGAACGAGGACGAGATGGTGTGGGACGCGGCGGCGGAGCTGGACGCGTTGGTGGGGTGCATGACTTCGTTGCCTTCCACCACCACCAACCACCACACCTCTTCCTCATCGCCAGCGTCAGCATCAACCATAACGCCATCATCTTCCGCTAGCGGTGGCGGCGTTATTACCAAGAAGAGGACGAGACACAACTCCGACGACAACTCCGACGAAGGCTTCTCATCGTACGCCCCCGAACGCCACCTCGAAGCCGTGGCCCGGGCGCTGCGGCCGGCCGTCGTGCGGCGGCGGACGACGGGGCTGACGGCGGTGGTGGCGCGGCATCTGAGCAAGGTGAGGTGGGCGGTCGTGCACGACGGGATGATGGTGCTGAAGGGGCTGGTGCCGTGGCGGATGATTGGGGGGGCGGAGGGGTTGGCTTAGAGATTTTTTCTTCCATCTACCTTTCTTTCGCTCTTATTTTCCCCTTGGGTTAGAGGTCTACGTGGTTTCTTTCTACGGTGGGGGAGACTGAGAACAGGGACGTGGGAGGGGAATCTTATGCTGTGCAGGCAGGTAGGCAAACGTCGAGATGAATGTTACGAGACAAATGTATACCTACGTCAATTCCATTCAAGCAATGTGGATTTCCCAGTAGCCGAGTACCAGCTCCACGGATCATGACAGCAAACACGTCCCAAAGGCAAAGACTAGCGGTGGATTTGCAGCTGCCACGACTGAAAGTGGTAGTGAGGTGTTGACCGGTGAGCCAGCCGTCGTCAAAGCGTCCCGAAAGATTTTATATTACTACGTTCGACGTTGACAGGCATGAGGTTCCTGGGGGCGTCTCTGGAGGGGAAAAGAAGCGGGCGATCTCATATATGATTCCAGCCGCATGATGGAATAGATTGTGAGCAGCACAGGCAACGGGCCTTCTTTCGTTGATTGTTTTTTTCTTTTTTGGAGTGGGGATCGTAGGATTGGAGGCGGAGGAGGGGCGGGGGTGCGCAGCTCGGTTGGAAGCGAAAAGCGAAAGCGAAGCGGTGAGGGATTGATGAAATTGTTTGTTGAATGAAAAAGGTGGTGTTCCCCCGGTAATTGGCTGACTAACTCGTGACCTGTCCATACTAAGTAAGCGGAACACTCGGATGGTCGCGTCCCGACAGTCGTCGTCGTTTCCCGTCTACGTTGCAATCCACTTCGACCCAGCCACAGCCAACCGCGACTCCATCACCCGCTTAGACGACGCCAATCTCCGGGGGGGAAGCGCGTCAACAGATCATGCAACCAGTAACGCCGTAGTGCCTGACGACGACCAGAACTTCGACTTGACGACGATTGCGGATCTTGAGCTCTTGCACAACTATGTCTACTCAACAGCCTACACCCTTGCAACTATGGATTCCCTCCAGACCTTTTGGCGAGTAGATGTTCCCGACATTGGGTTCGCATATTACTTTGTCTTTCGCGCCGCCCTCGCCCTGTCCGCTCTCCATCTCAGGCGCTTTAGGGGACCGCGCCGACCATTACACGGCAGTCTCTGAGCGTCATTGGAACATCGGACTGCGCAAGGCCACTGCTCTGCTTTCCGAAATGGACGATGACAATCGCCACGCCCTTTACGTCTTCGCCGTCATGTCATGCTTTTACACCCTTGCCAGGGGCCCGCAACCCGGCAACGTCCTCCTCTCCAGCCACCAGGGCATCTCCGAGTGGTTCGTTCTGTTCAAAGGCATCCGAAGCATCACCACCGAATCCCTGGTTTACGATGAGCCTCTCGCCGCCATGTTCCACATCTCCTCTCGAAAAGTCGGGAAGTTCTTCAAGCCCGGCGATCCCATCGAGCTCGAGCCCATGCAGACACTCCGCCAGCTGTGCCCGCTTTGTGGGCCACATCGCGATAGGTGGAGTTCAGGTCCACCTCCATGATCCCTTCAGCGCCCATGTCGATCCGGATGTGGAAGCCCGGAGGAAGGTCGCCCTTGGTGGGAGGGTGGGTGAAGTTCCCCAGCGGGCGCATGACGAGGCTGGAGTTGCTCGCGTACAGGATCATCATTACTGTCGTGGTAGCCGGGCCCCCTTGACGTTGTAGTAGACCTCGGCGTCCGCGTCCGGAATGGCGTTTGCCCAGCCGATGCCCGGCAGGATCTCCATGCTCTCCCCGGCGCGGGGCTGGGCCGGATGGATAGTGTCCGGGGGCCCTCTAGTAGCAAACAAAAAAACATTGCAACCGTCACTGACCATCTCGCCCGCCCGTTCTTAGACATGAGGCTCGCCCTTACCAATTTGAAGTTGACGTAGCCTGAGGTTCGCGCCGGGCACGTCGACGGAGACGGTGCAGCTGCCCAGGTCCGCCGTTCCGACGAACTGCATGCTGCTGCTGCTGCCCGTCGGCGGCGATCTCGGAGATGGAGAAGACGGCGTACAGCATGTGCGTCCTCTGAATGGTGACGCCGCGGCCTTTTGATGAGCTTGCGTGAGCTATCAGTGGACGGCCAGTGGCCCTTTGGGCCATGTAAAGGCTTTTGCTAGATGCTCTGGAGCAAACAGGCCATATCTCGATCAACAATATGTACCCAAGCTACTTTGTTTAGGAGAAGGAAAAAGAACGGCAGCGGCATCTGGGGCCTCGAAATTTCAACCAGGTAATAATATTATGAGCCAGGTATTAAGTGGGTAAACATGCCAATATGGTTAGCCTGTCACCGGTGATGGGGTGCACGAAATGGGGGGGCGGTAACCACCGGGATGGAAAGTGGTCTTTGCGTCGCTTGGAGAGCATCAATGCGGTGGATGCAGGCGGCGCAACAGGGAAAAAAGAGATTACGAGACGCTGAAGAGCTTGTTAAGAGAGAAGGGAAAAGGTAAAAAGAAGTCTCTAGCCTCTGCATGCAGAAGGATAGCCTCTAGAGGCTTGACGGCCTTCTTGGCAGCAACAAGCGAAGGATTGATGCTGTCGTTGTTGTTGATGTTGCTGGACTCATTCGCGAGCGAAGCCTGAAGCGGAAATATACGCGCCCCATCTTAATTACGTGACGGAGCCAACGCAATCTAAATAAATGAAAAAGGGCCGCGTGCGCCTTCGAGACGTCATCCAGACGGCGGGCGAAGGGTCGCGGTTCTTCCGTCCGTGTGTGATCGCCTTTCTATTTCTGCGTGCCTGTGATGAGGCTCTTGTTTTCGTCCATGCCACCGGGGCTTAATGGTTATAATATGTCTGCTCTTATGATTATTGCTACGTTCGAAGTTGGGAACGAACCTTGCTGGCACTCACTCCTTGTTTGCTTTTTGCTGGTCGGCTCCATCATGGTGGTGAGATGGTGAGGCTCGTGCGAGGGCTGGTCGTTGTGGCTGGCTGGCCATGGACCCCTACCCTGCACGTCTTGTGCATTCGGGCATAGCCGCAGTGCGTTCTTCAGCGCTCTACCTTTGCATTACATTGTGCATACGGAATGTCTCACTCGACTATAGGACCATCTTGTAGGTCCAGCATCATGTCCCAACTCATCACCGCCAAGTAGAGATGCTTCGCCGACACATTTAATGTTTTTCGAGAGCTGAACATATATAGGTACAAGCTTTTATACTTTCGACACTACACGCATTCAAGGCTTAGGGCCAAAATTCGATCGAGATCACAGCATCCGGCCGTCCCTCAAAAGAAGAAACCATCCTCAAGCCACCGCCACCGCCGGCGCACCCTTCAAGCCAGCACCCTCGGCGGCCTTTACCCTCTTTTCCTCTTCTTCTTTCTTCCGCATCTCCTCCTTCCATTTCTCGGCGCGGCCGTAGCTCTCCCGGTAGCTGCCGCCCACGGCCTCCTCGACGGTGACGGGCGGGTACTTGGGCGCCTCGGCCTCGCTGCGGCGGCAGTTTGGCAGGCACTCGATGACGTAGTCCGGGTTGCCGCTGAAGAAGACGGGAATGCTGTAGCGCTCCTTGCCCGACTTGTTGATGACCCGGTGCGTGTTGGAGATGTACTTGTCGTTGGACCAGCGCATCATGAGATTACCGAGGTTCACGACGAAGGCGCCCTTTATCGGCATGACCTGTACATGGCATGAGAGTCAGCGTCGTCGACGAAGAGTGATCCGGGGAGTTCTACGCACGTCAAACCACTGCTGGACTTCATTGTCCCAGACTTGCAGGCCGTCCACCTCATCCTGAAGCAACAGCGTCACGGCGCCGAAGTCCGTGTGCGCCCCGATACCCCGCTGCAGCTTCTCCTCGCCATCGCCCTTTTCTGTTGGCGGGTAGTGGAGCAGCCGCATCGTCGCCACCGCATCGGTCGCGAACTCCCGGAAGTGGTCTTCGGGGAGGTCGAGACACAGCGCGATGACCTTCAGGATGTCTTTTGCCAGCGCGACGACTGCATAGTAGTAGTCCATGCACGTGCGTTTGAAGTCGTCAACTTCTGGGAGAGTTTCGGGGGCGGGCCATTGGTTGGGCCCCGAGTTCAGCTTCTTGTTGACAAAGTACCTGGGATGGGGTTAGCTGAGGGGTCGTGTTTAAAAGGCGTAGCATCGAACATATGAAGGGTGACCGGGCGGATACTGACGGGTGCGTGACAGGGATCTCGTCGCCAACGTAGAAACCTTCTTTGAGCTCGGGAAGGGTGCCTTCTTCCAGGATTTGCGAGCGCAGGAGCTCGTAGCCTCGGTTCCAAGTATTGAGTTCTGCGCGTGCATGGAGAAATTAGTAAGGAGTCTCGCTCTTTCATGCCATGATCCGCTTCATCGAAGGCTATGCAATTTCCCTCTTACCTTTGCCGACTTTCTTCTTCTCTTCAAGTGGCAGGTCAAAGAATGTCTTGTTCCAAGCCATCATACGCTCTTGGAGCTCAAGCGGGACGGGGTGGTTCGTGATCTGGAAGAAGCCATTGTGCTGGCAGCAATCCCGTATTTGGCTGACGAGGGCTTGTTTCTTTGCCGGATCAGAGTCGTAGAAGGCGGCGAAATCGAGAAGGGGAGGGCTGCGAGAAGTGTTTGGTTCGCCGGCCATGGCGGTGGTAGGACAGAGATGGACGCTAACCTCAATGGAGTAAGCAAAGAAGCGCGTTTCCTATCTAGGAAGTCGGATGCTGATGGGGAGTGCAGAGGCGAAGCTGTGAAGTCGAAGTGATATATCCGCATTTCAGGCTGCGAATTCCACTTTGGGAAGCAAGCAACGGGGGTCGTTGGCGGGGTGTGCGACACCACTCTCTCCACTATGCCGGGATGCTTCGCTTAGTCAAGGGTGTTCCCGACGGCGCGATACCTCCGCTTTGCTTCCCCGCACACTAGCGAAGAGTGGGAGGGCACCCCCATTCTTGATAAGCAGCTGGGCGGCATCTCGACCGGGGAGCCAGAATCGGTTATCGGTCGCACCGATAAGCGCTGGTGATACCTGCTGTATCACCAACTGAACTGTGGACAACGCGTATCAGAACAGCGAGCGAATTCCATTTCATTGTCGTGGCTGGCGAACCGTTGCGGGATCGTCGGATGTGTTGGGTACAGCAATTATGGCATTGGCTGCCTGTCTAAGAAAGTACCATACCTAACCGCTTTGGGTAACATGCCTGCAGCGCGCCTCAGAACTTCTCCAGGACTTGGCTGTGCGAGCATGGGGAACGCGCGCGTCTTACTGAATAGTTATACATATCCCACCGACCTTTGCTCCCACCCGACCGAGGTCGAGGACTCCTGAATCCCTTTCTGTCCTTCACTTCCCCCTTGCCACTTCACTGCCCAACCACAATGTCATCAGACGACATCAAAGAGGAGAAGGGCCATGATCCGACTACCAACGCCCTGACCCAAACCGCCTCCTATGGCGAGGGTAATGTACAAGACATCGATGACCCTACCGTGCGCGACTTCTACGGCAACTGCTTGAGCGACTCTTACAGGTTGAAGTCTGAGCTCGTCGGCAAGCACCTGACGGAAATTGGGATGGGGAAGTGAGTAGCAGTCGTCGCAATCCATCAAAAAGAAAGCATTGCTCACTCCTTGCAGGTACCAATGGATTCTTTTCGTCGTCACCGGCTTCGGATGGATCGCGGACAACTTCTGGTCGCAGGGCATCTCGACGGTCCAGCCGGCCATGGCCATGGAGTTCAGCGACATCAGCAAACGCTCATACAGCAGCGTCGCCTACTACGTCGGTCTGATCCTGGGCGCCTCCTTCTGGGGCATCTCGGCCGACTTCATCGGCCGCAAACCCGCCTTCAACGCCACCATCATGATCGGCGGCATCTTCGCCTGCGCCGTGGCCGGTACTCAGAACTTCGTCGCCTTCTCCGCCATCTGGGCCGTCATTGGCACCGCGGCGGGCGGCAACGTGCCTGTCGACTCGATGATCTTCCTCGAGTTCGTGCCCGGTAGCCACCAGTGGCTGCTGACAGCCCTCTCGGCCTGGTGGAACTTTGGCCAGGTCATCGTCTCGCTGATCGGATGGGTCTTCCTGGCCAACTACTCGTGCCCGTCCGGCTCCGACTACACCACGTGCTCCAGGCGCGACAACATGGGCTGGTATGCATTGCTTCCTCCCTCCTTCTTCATCCACTAAAACTGATGAAATAGGCGCTACACCATGATCACGCTCGGTGCCCTCGCCATCGCCTTCGGCGTCATCCGCATCTTCGTCTTCAAGATGCCCGAGAGCCCGCGGTACCTGCTGTCCAAGGGGCGCGACGCCGAGGCGGTCGAGGCGGTCAACTACATTGCGCGCTTCAACGGCAAGCCCGAGACGCTGACGGTGAGCATGCTGCAAGACATCGACGCATCGCTGGGGCTGGCGACGACGGACGCCGACGCGAGGCAGGGACTGTCGCGCCGCGAGATCATCCGGGAGAACCTCAAGGACTACAAGGGCGTCAACTACAAGAGCCTGTTCGCGACGCGCAAGTTCGCCCTGCACACCAGCCTGACCTGGTTGATCTGGCTGACCATCGGTACGTCATTCCCCCCCATCAACATCCCTTCTCTTTCCCTCTTCCCTTATCCAAACACTGACACGATAATAGGCATCGCCTACCCCCTCTACTTTGGCTTCCTCCCCTCCTACCTCGAGACCAAGTTCAGCGCCTCCTCCTCCCTCGACACCACCTACCGCAACTACTGCATCGTCTCCTCGGTCGGCGTCCTCGGCCCCGTCAGCGCCGGCTTCCTCGTCGAGACGCCGCGCTTCGGCCGCCGCTGGATGATGGGCATCTCCGCCGCCCTCACCGGCGTCTTCCTCTTCGCCTACACCGCCGCGCGCACCGAGGTCCAGGACCTCGCCTTCCAGTGCGTGACGGGCATCCTCGGCAACTTCGAGTACGCCGTCATGTACGCCTTCACGCCCGAGAGCTTCCCGGGCCCGTTGAGGGGCACGGGCACGGGCACGGCGGCGACGTTGTTGCGGTTCGGGGGCTTGGTGGCGAGTCTCATCAGTGCCAACGTCGGGTTTTCGACCGTGCCGATTTATGTTAGTGCGGCGCTGTGGGTGGCGGTCGGGGTGGCGTGCTTTGGGTTGCCGTTCGAGACGCATGGGCATGCGGCCGTCTGAGCTGGATGGATCGCGAATGGGGAGAGGACACAAAGGAGGTAGTAAAGGGAGATTTGGGGTGGATAGAGTGTAAAAAGATGGAAGGGGCGAGTTTTGATGACGGTCTTGGCTACGTTGGCTTAGGGATCTATATTTGTATTTCATGATTTCGTCCGTTCATAGACCAGGTATGAGATCTGTACGCTTAGTGTTGTAGGGTCCCAGCAGACCATAAATGGAACGGCTGAAACTTTGGTAACTTTTGGTAATGCGTGAATACACATGTGCGTCCACGCGTCGGCTTCATCAAAGGCCTACCAAGCTCCGACGCACTATCCCCCACCACTTGACGAGAAATGAACTGTCCCATTGAATGTCTAAAAACCTACATATCTAAATCTCTATATATATCAGTTGCAAACGCCATAATACAGTAAATCTCATCCATCATCTAGTCTCATACATGAACATACGTGCCAACAGGGGAAACCCCACAGGATATCTCAAAACCCCACCAGCCTCACCGAATCTGGAAAAGCACCTTCTCCTTCTCCCAAAACTCTGGGGTCGAGAACACCCGCCAGGGCAGCCGCTGCCCCAACCTCGGCCGCTCGTCATCATCCTCCCCCCTGTCCACGACCAGATGCCTCACCAACCCACCCGAGGTATCATCGCCACCGCCATACTCCAAGAACGGCGACCTTTCCCCCTCCACCTCGTCGCCCAGACTCGTCGCGGTCATCGTCGACCCTTCTCCAACCACGACGTCCCCGTCTCCGTCGACGTCATCGCCATCATCGTCCGGCAGCACCTCGAAGCGCTTGCACAGCACGCCGACCAGGCTCGGATGCCGCGCCTCCGCGGCATACCGCATCGCCGGACGCCAGCACGACTCGCGCGCGGCGCCGTCCTCGAGGACGAGGTACTCGAGCGCCCGGCAGCGGCGCAGGACGGGGCCGAGCACGTCGCCGCGGCGGCAGTCGAGGCGGAGCAGGTGCAGGGCCTTGAGCTTCGCCGACGGCGCCGCGCCGTCGACCTGCAGGAACATGTCGGCCAGGAAGCGGTCCAGGTTGCTCGTGCGACCCCTGGCGGCGCCGAGCCGCAGGACCTCGAGGTTGGGCAGGAGGGAGAGGAAGTGGGTGGTGTTGTTGGAGTCGTCGGCGTTGGGGTCCAGCGCGTCCGTTGCTGCTGCTGCTGCTGCTGCTGGCACTACCCCTGCTGTTGCTCCCGCCCCCTGATCCCCGCCGATGACGACGGCCGTCCGCAGCGGCAGGCTCACGAAGAGCGTCAGCACCCGCACGTGCGCCATGGGCGCCCGCAGCCGCTCCACCAAGCCCCGCTCCTCCAGCACCAGCGCGCTCGGCGGCAGCCCGCCCTCGACCTCCAGCTCATGAATGGCCACCGCCGCCGCCTCAACGCCATCACCGTCACCGTCACCGTCACCCGCCGCCGCCGCCGCAATGGCCACAAGCGCCGTCTCGAACGCATAGGTCCCGGGCAAGAGCGGCCCGCCGCCCGCCCGCCGCCCGCCGCCCGAACCGCCGGCGCACGCCATGTACGCGGGCCAGCCCAGGTCGCGGCCGAGCTTGCGGTAGCCCCAGCAGCCGGCGGGCTCGTCGCTGCTGAGGCGCAGGGCGCGCAGGTTGGGCAGGCGGCGCAGGGCGGCGGCCAGCAGGGCGACGTCGACGTCGGCGCGGCGGCAGCGGGCCTGGGCGTTGAGGAAGACGGCGAGGGCGGCGCGGCGGAAGGGGTCGGGCACGTGGAAGGGGCTGGCCGGGTTGTGCAGCACGGCGTTGCGGTCGCGCGTGTGCTCGAAGGGGAGCAGGCTGAGGTCGAGGCGGCGCACGGCGGGGCCCAGGTCGCCCTCGTCCCGGGCGAGGGCGGCGAGGGCTTTCAGGCTGTGCTCGGTGAAGAGGTGGCGGCGGTGGGCGAAGTGCTGGTCCAGGAAGGGGTGGTGCGTCTTGGCGTGCAGCTGGCGGCAGGTCTGACGTAGCGAGAGGACGTCCGAGTCGCAGGCGGCCAGGTGTCGGGCGATCTCCTGGATCAGCTCAGTCGGCAGCGAGGGGAGGTTCGGGGAGGCCATGGTGGAAGGAGGATTGATTGGCTGCAGGTTTGGAGAAGCCGGCTCTCACTCAGCACTCGGCACACAGCAGCTGCGACGACGCCGTGTCGTTACGTGTGTCAGGAAATCCGGGGGATCCTGCCTCGGTTCCTGAGCCGAACCCTGAAGATCCGGGGTCGGGTCGAGGTGTATTTCAGCTAGCCTTTGTGGGTAGGTAAGCCTGCAGTACGGAGTACCGATTGATTTTTCTCAGCAAAGCCAGCAGGTCGCAACTCCAGATAAGGGGAGAAAAGAGCTGCCCTTAAAAGCCCACAACGTCAGGGCACCCATCTCCACGTGCATCTCCACGTGATCTGGACTTCTCCCCGTTTGCGGCCCGTCTGAAACCCGGGCTACCTCCCTTCGGCTTCCCGGATGTACGACAGGGATCCGCTGCCTTCCCATTCTCCAAGTTTCTTGCCCACCTCCTCCCACCTGCATCGCAACAGCTTATCAAGCCACCAACCAGGCGCTTGCAGGAAACGTATACTCTTGCTTTTCCGCGGATCTCTTGTTCCGCCAATGCTGACCAAGCTCAAGCGCTTGCTAATGGGACATTATCAACCGGGCCAACGTTATATGTACCGGCCAGAGGATAGTGGGTGATAGGGTAGGACCGAGAGCCCTTTTCAAAAACCTCAACACCATGCCAAGCATCGCGAGATCGTGGCCCCTGCTCGCTTATCAAGCGCTTGCTAAGCTGTCGAGGACGCGCAAGCCTGAGCCGCCGCTTGTCCGCTAGCAATCCGAACCCCCTCATGCTTACCAAGCGCTTGAGCTTGCCAAGCACAACTTGTTGCACCAGCCTCGTACCACGACTTTTCTTCCCAGATCAGGATTTGGCTATGGTCTATGGTGCCTTGATGCCTTGCCTTTACATCTACGTCATGCATCGAATTCCTTGGTCCCATGTCATACACGTCATCGTGGAAATCGCATCCTTTTAGCTATGTATTGTTCTTGGATCTCGGCCGGGAACACCACAAAACCAAGGGGGAATAGAGACTATGATCCGCAACAGTACCCATACTCTTGAAGAGAATAAGACAGAACTGAAGAGCAACATTAGTCGGCGCGTGCCTAAGCGCTACAGATTATCTCAACACTGCTGACTTCGTACAGGAACACTTCTTCTATGCCTGAGCATGTCAGTGTTCATCATATCCTGCAGCCTTCAGATCACGCTCTACATCCTGTAGACTTATCCCACGAAGAACGCACCAGGGAACCATACATAAAATAGAGTTGCTTGGAACTGTTGGACACGCTACGAATGTTGCTCCTCATAACTTTTTAATCTATCTGACTTTGCCACAAGGTTCATCGTCTCAGGTAGCGCGTCGAAGAGCCACCACTACCGAACTGGGGATAAACAATAGATTACTCATAGCTTTAACGTTCCTTTCGGCTAAGAATCCCAGCTATCTTGCCATGTCTGGCGTGATGTTGCGGCCCCCACGGATCCGTATAGAGCTAGCACCTGGCTAAAAATACATCCCGCGCGGCGCAGGATCACCCGCGCTTAAAACAGCCTCATCTCCCGCAAATCGTTCCCCATCGCGCGGGAGCATCCGCACTTTTTACTTCACCTCCAAAAAAAAAAAGAGAAAGAAAGCTCAACCCTTCCATCCAACGACGATGTTGGTATCTCGTGGATTCTACAACCCCTGGCCAAAAGCCGTAAAGAGATATGGCTCGCCGGGCATGTACATGTTCCTGCTGTTCCTGGGCCTGCTGCCGACCTTCGTCTTCTTCTTCGGCTCGATCGCGTCCCTGGTGCAGATGATCCGGCGACGCACGTGGTATCTCTGGGGCGTCGTCGTCGCCGGGCCGCTGATCGCGTGGGGCTTGATCTTTCTCCAGAGCGTGCAGGTGGAGAAGGACCCCTGGATCAGAGACCGGGTCGAAGTCCCGAGCATTTCCTTCATCGAGTAAGCAACCATCCCCTCTCCCTCTCTCTCCCTCTTTCCCTCCCTTCCGTTCCCTACCACTCTCCGCACCAAGACCAACCGACACAAAGCCCCCCCTACCCAAACCGTCCCACACTCACGAAACCACCCCCTCCCGACAAACAGCATCGGCGCCACCCTCCTCGCCCAATCCCTCTTCGCCACCCTCATCCGCCTCACCTGGTCCGTCCTCCCCACCGCCGCCGCCTCCTCCCTCCCGGCCGCCAACCGCGAGCGCCGCAAGGTCCTCCGCGACCGCCGCGTCGGCTACTACCTGCTCGTCCCGCACGCCGCCGTCGCCGTCGCCGCCGCCTGCTGGCTCCCCCGGGCGTCGAGCTTCACGCCGTTCCTGCAGCTGCCGTTTTGCGCGTACTTCGCCCTCGTGGCGTGGGAGTATCGGCGGCAGGCGAGGGAGGAGTGGGGGGTCGGCGGGGAGGGGGAGGAAGAGGAAGAGGAGGAGGATGGAGAGGGGGAGAAGGTGTTGGGTGCGCCGGGGAGGCTGTTCGATGCGTTGGTGGTTGCGGCGGGAGGTTTGACGGTACGTGCGTTTTCGGCTGTTTCTCTTTTTTTCGAAAGGAGGAGGAGGAGGAGGAGGAGGCGGAGCCGTTCGAGACCAAGGAGGCGCTGTGGATTTCGACTGACTGACTGACTGACTGACTGACTGATGCGGCGGCAGGTACGCTCCATCCTCGGCATCATCGCCGTGGTACTTGGCATCTACACGAGAGCGGCCATGTACCCCGTCGCACTGGTGTGGGCGATCGTGTGCGATGACATTGTCATCTTTTGTGAGCTCTTCCGCCTGGGAACGCCGATTCTCGCGTTTCGTGCTGACGGTATTGCTCCACAGTGTGCTTCAGGGTGTTTTGGGCGGCTCATCCGGGGCGTCATTTGCCTCCACAGCTGCGTACGTTGAGATTCGACAAGAAAGCCAGGAGCTCGTTCGCTGCTATTGAGCTGGCATAGCAGGACGGATGATTTTTTCCCCTACGCGGCACTGCAAAGAGACTGGCGCCTCTTTGTATAGTTTTTATTTGTTGAACTTTGCAAGAAGCAAGAAGTTCTGCATACGTACGAAGAAGACGCAATTTCCCACGTGCTCATGGCTAAGCAGACATTCATAAGGGGGTAGGCGCAGCATACTACAGAAGATTTGAGCTGTCCGATCCCCGTAGAAGATACTAGGAGACCTTGGCTTTGAAGCGGTAGCAGCTGCAATTGCCTTCAGGGTCAGCTTTCGCATTCGCAATGGCGCTTTGCGTACCACTCTTGTAAGCTCTGATGGAAACGTTTTTCAAGTTTTCTATCATCTTCCCGGTCTATGCAGCTCTCGCGCATTCGAAGTCCCGCAGAGGCACGCAAGAGGCTAAGTGATTAAAGGCAAATCCGCAAAGAAGCAACCCGCAGAAAAGGAAAGTATGAAAGCGGGCACGCTCGACGTTCACAGAGATTTTTCAGGCGCATTTCAATCCGAGACCGAGCTCTTCTGCTATGTTGTTTCTGCGCTATTCTTAAATCACTTTTGTATTTTGAGATGGTGCACATTATGATTCAACCCCAGGTTATACTACGCCCCGCACTCGCACCCTTGCCATCCGCGCGCAACACACAAAATCCGCAGCGCAACGCCACCGGCCACCCACCATTTCTATGAACCGAACCGTGCTTTCAGTCTGCATCCATAGCCGTTCCGTTGTCTCGGGCCTTGATGATAAAATGCCTAGGACGAAAAAATAAAGAGAAAACGTCAACCCGCCCTCCTCCTGCCCGCAACCCTTCCTTACCGTAAGAAGGATTACGCCGCTCATGAGTAATTCGGCGCCCCGACATCGTCCGTCAAGAAACCCTCAAAGTACTCGTCCATCCATCTCATCGCCTCCTGGCCGCAGTCCTTGCTGCCTTCCGGCCAGATGCGCAGGGTACCGACGTAGCCATCAGGCCGAACGACGACGACGGCCGTCTCGGCGCCCTGCAGGCCGCCGAGCCACTTGTCGACGCAGGTTTGGCTGCGGGTGTCCGTGTGGGGTATGTCATCGAGGTAAACCGTCCAAGCGGAATCGCGCAGGGCATGCGGCAAATCCTGGATCTCGAAGGTGGACTTGGGGACATCGGAAACGACGAGGGCCCAGGTGAAGAGACAGGAGACGGTGGTGTAGCGCTCGGGGCAGACGAACTCGTCGTGCGGCGCGGCGACGGGCGGCTGTAGCGTGTACGACGCGTTGGCGGCCGCGCTCATGCGGCCCATGAACGACTGGCCCGCGTTGTTGGCCTGCTTGCACACCGTGTCCAGGAAGCCGCGGCTCGCCAGCGGGTCGTTGCAGAAGAGGTAGATGCGGAATTGGCCCAGCGTCGGGATGTCCAGCTGGATGTCGACCGGGTTCGCGTCGACGTACCGCGTCACCTTGGCCGGGGTCGGCAGGCAGCCTGGCCGCAGATCGCCATTGCCCATGGCCTTGGTCGGCATGTTGAGCGGGTTGGCGCTGTACTCGACCCCCATGCCGGAAATAAACCTGACGTTTTGCATAAAGTTCTGCGCCAGCGCGTCCGAGTTGCCCGCTGCGAAGGCGTTGGCGTGCTCGTAGTCGAAGTTGATCAGGTCCTGGGCGATCTTGCGCCGCTCGTCCTCAAACGTCGCCAGCAACTCGGGCTTCGCCAGCTTGCGCACGGCCAGGTTGAGCTTCCATGCGAGATTCCACCCATCGTGCATCGAAGTGTTCCTAGCAGAAAGCAAATTAGCGTTGAACGGGAATTGCTTTTTCCATGTCAAACACTCACATGCCCTGTGCGGCCTTCGGAGAATGCGTGTGGCTGGCCTGTGCATTTGCGTCAGGATGAGCGATCGACAGCGAGTCAGAGTCCAGATACTCACGTCTCCACAGATGTACACGCGACCCCTTTCATCGGTGAATTTCGTTGCTACCCGCTGTCCAACCTGGTATCTTCCAAACCATTCTGGGTAATGTCAGCCTGCTGAATGTTCCGCGAAGCAGAATCTTGCGAATGTGCGACAACGTACCAACGGTCTTCCACTTCAGGTGGAAAGGGTCCATGATCTCCTGCGCTCTCTGCATGACGAATTCTTGCGTAAGCTCGTCTCTGGACGCGCTTCCTCTGGACTCAGGCTTGAGCTCGATGTAAAGCCTGGTCAGGTTCCGCTCGCGGGGGATGATCAGAACCGATCCGGCCTCTTCGGAGTAGATGACCGCCTTCGACCATAAGTCTGGGAAGTTCGTCTCGATCTGCCCGTCCAGGACTCCCCAGATAGCGTCGGACGATGCGCCCACCGGCTGCGCTCCGGCGATCGACTTGCGCACCTGCGAGTGGGCGCCATCGCACCCCACAACGTAGCTGGTCGTCATCTTGCTCTTTTGTTGCTGGACTCCAGCCATGCAGGTCACCTCGACCGGGGCGGTTTTGCCGGTGTAGGAAAAATCCATGAAGGCGGTATTTCTCCGCACGGCGATGCCGCGCTCTTCCATGTCGTCGATGAAAAGTTGCTCAATCATACCCTGGTGAACGAGGAGGATGTAGGGGTCCAAGAGATCAACGGCCTCGCGGGGATAGTGCACCTCCCGTCCGGCTCTGTGCATTTCTTCGTTGACCGCAGCCCTCTGTTTGCAGACTCAGCAATTTACCAATGGGGCATCGAAGCTGGTTTTGGCGTACCCAGAAGCAAATGTCAAAAACCTTGACGCCCTTGCGCAGCAGAGAATCGGCGAGCCTCATCTGGCGCAGGGTCTCGATTGATTTGGGCTGCAGGCCGTCCGCTCTGCCGGTCAAGGTGCGGTTCGGCCTGTTGTCGATGATGTCGACCTTGATGCCGAAACGGGCGAGGTTGTCCCTGCGCGGTTCTTCAGCATTGGCATTGGCTTCGAGAGCGGGAAGATGAGACGCACGCAAGCATGAGGCCTGCCGGGCCGGCTCCGACGACCAGAACATCGCTGGTGGAGGGGCCGCGGAGTGCGTGGTTACCGTTTAGGTGCGGAACATCGGCCGTCAGAACATCGACGCTGCCTTCTCTGAGCTCTTCATCCGGGATCTTGCTGGGGGACATTTTGTGAAACCTTGGATGTCTGGTGCGCTTGATGAAATTCCATAGTTGCGGAGGCATCGCCAGTTATGTCGGGCTCGGCTGGCTTCGAAGAGTGGGAAAAGTGGTGGAAGGCGGCTCCATCTTCTTGAGTCTGCGGCGCGGCGTTTGCGGAGAAGCGCCACGGGAGCGGGACGCGCAGACGCAGGGGCGCCTTCGCGCGTGCAAGAGACGGCAGGAGGTGGCCTGACCAGCTGGAGCATAATTTTCTGGCTGCGCGCAGCCAGCGGCAACTATGGCTGAGGGCGTTGCGTCGGTGGATGTGCGTGGCGGCGCTCGGGCGCCAGGGGTGGATTCGCCTCGGGAATGACCCTCGTGCCCCCCACTTTCCATTCGTCGCGAAGAGGAGCCCGCCCATCCTTGGGCCTTGGGCCTTGGGCCTGCGATGCGATGCGATGCGATGCGATGCGATGCGATAGGCGCCCCTCCAAGCCCCCGGTGCAACGGCTGCCGCTGCCGGATCGCGCGCTGCACGTGGCCCTTATATGAAGATGGCCTGCAGGCTGTGACGGCGCGCGGCTGCAACTGCGACTGCAACGTCCTGCGATCCCCAGCACCCGCACCCGCACTGATGGGCAGCACCAGCACTGGCGCCGACACGCCCTCGTGGCTCGCCAAAGCGGAGCGCAAGCGCGCCCTGCAGCAGGCCGCCATTCACTCCTTCCTGTCCGAGTATCCACCCCTTCCGGTATGTCACTGGCCCGGTCCCCGCAACAGCCGCCTCCTTCGGCGCCGCTGCAGCTGCAGCCGCAGCCTTCTTCGCAGCCCGTGGCCCCGTGTTTGAGCCAACCATGACGTTGTTCTTGCCCTTTCCGCACCCGGCCGTCGCCGTGCCCTCCCACCTCCCTTTCTTTCCGCCAGGATTCTGACACATGATACTCTACCACAGCCCGCCCAACGCCATGCCGCGGAGTCAGTTCCGGACATCGACGACGTCGAGGAGCTGCTCTCAACCATCTCCACACGTGCCGTGACCGCCGAGGACGTGATTGTCGCATACACGCACAGGTGAGGGCCGAGCGCGGGTCGCGTACATAGTACGGGGCCGTCGTCCTGATTCAGATCCCCTCCCGTCCGCCCCGATCTTCTCCTTGGTCATTTTTATGGGGATTTTTTTCTGACGGGCGCGGCAATCATTCGCAGAGCAATTGCGGCACATGGCAAGGTAAGACACCACCTATCGCATCGTCAAAAAACCTACGCGAGGCGTCTCCCGCCGCCTTCCGGCTAACAGATCTCGCCCTAGACCAATTGGCACGTAATCCCGCTCCCGGGCCGCGCTGCGTGCTAACCGTTGTGTTTCAGCCTTACGGAGGTGCTTTTCGACGACGCCGTCCGCCGCGCCAAGGAGCTTGACCGGCACCTTGCGGCGACCGGCAAGCCGATCGGCCCCCTTCATGGATTACCCGTGACTCTCAAGGACCAGTTCGACGTCAAGGGATACGACAGCACCATCGGCTACGTCGCCAAGGCCTTTCGCTCCGCTCCCGAGGATGCTGTCGTCGTCGCCCTCCTGAAAGAATTGGGGGCGATCATAATTGCCAAAACAAATCTCCCACAGTCTATAATGGTAAGTCGGTACGCCCGCATCTCCGCGTCTTCCCGCGCCCAATCGCCGCCCTGCCCCGGGGTGCTGGCCGGGGTCCGTATTGGTAATAACGGTGAAACGTGCCGTTCAATTTGCTTGCTCAACACTTCACTGTTTCCTTTTTTGGTGACGGAACTTTCCTTCTCACGATCGGCCTATACCCCTCTTCTCCATGGCCACTATATCGGCCGTCCTGTAGTGTCGATCTCCTGCTGCGCCCCAGGGGAGGGGCCGCCAATTCATTGGTTGTGTCTTAGATGAGGGTACTATAGGTTCTTGTCTGACAAATGCGCCCTGGCAGTGGTGCGAAACCGACAACCCGCTGTGGGGACTCACGACCAATCCTCGCAATCCCGCCTTCACTCCCGGCGGCTCGACCGGCGGGGAGAGCGCGCTTCTCGCGCAGCACGGCTCGATTGTCGGGTGGGGGACGGATATTGGGGGGTCCGTCCGTATCCCAAGCCACATGCTCGGCCTCTACGGCCTGAAACCCAGCGTGCGTGGCTCCCCTACGTACATCCTTGTGCCATGTGGTTGAGGAAGCTTATCCGAATCAGAGTGGTCGGCTGCCATACCAAAATGTCACCGTTTCAACTGACGGACAGGAGCACGTCCCGTCTGTAATCGGCCCTCTAGCAAGGACGTTGTCTTCGCTGCGATTCATCACCAAGACAATTGTCGATGCTGCCCCTTGGCAGTATGATCCGAAAGTTGTTCCTTTGCCTTGGCGGGCCGATGTCGAAGCGGAGTTCCGATCTCGACCGTTGGTCATAGGCCTGCTCGTCGATGACGGCGTAGTCAGAGTCCATCCTCCCGTCGAACGAGTCGTGAGAGAAGCAGCTAGTAAGTTGGAGGCAGCAGGTCATGAAGTGATCCCCTGGGACTACACCGGTCACCAAGAGTGCATAGACATCATGGTAGGTCTTCCCCTTCGTCTCGTGAAACACACCCGCCAACAACATGATTCAAGGACCAATTCTACACGGCCGACGGCGGTGAAGATATCCGCCGAGAAGTGCTCGCCGGCGGCGAGCCGTTCATCCCGCACGTCGAAGCCCTCGTGAACAAGGGCAAGCCCATCTCCGTCTACGCATACTGGCAGTTGAACAAGTTGAAGCACGAGCAGCAGAAGCGCTACCTTGACAAGTGGAATGCGGTTCGCGCGCCGTCGGGCCGTAGGGTCGACGTCCTCCTCACACCGGTGATGCCTCACTCCGCGGTGCCCCACCGGGGTTGTCGATGGGTGGGTTACACGAAGGTTTGGAACTTCCTTGACTACAGCGCCGTGGTGCTGCCGGGCGGCGCTGTGGACAAGACTCTGGACACGAAGGCGGACCACGCGAGTTATGAGCCGAGAAACGAGCTGGATAGATGGAACTGGAACGTCTATGACCCGGAAGCTATGGACGGAATGCCCGTTGGTGTGCAAATCGTTGGCCGCAAACTTGAGGAAGAGAAGGTTCTCGGAGCCGCTAAGGCGATAGAGTCTGTTCTTCAAAAGAAGTGATTGCGATGATGCGGTTAGACGCAGTAGGTAGCAAAGCGATGCCTTGTTGTCTGCTTCAGGGAACCACGGTTTTTGAACAACGTTTAGAAGATCTATCTCCTCAGTTGGCGCGGTCCACCGACATCACTTCCACCACCTGGATCGGGTATTTGAGAAGCCGGACAGCATGGGTATCAGCCTGTTACCAACAAAGAATTCCATCGGTTACCATTGTGTGATGTTTCTAAGCCAAATAGTAAACGCATTCGGCCTGTGATTCACCCAAGAAGACACGAAAGCTCTCGTGGACAGGCCGTTTCTGAGAACCTGAAAGAAGTCAAACACTGGATCGGAGCAACCGGATTACTCCGGTCCAAGGCTCCGTACTACGCAACGATGGCGAAGCTACTGACGGGGTATAAGACGGCACTGTTAAGAACAATCCCGAAGAATGGGGGCGTGCGGACAGTGTACACGGCTTAAAAAAGATTAATTCCCGAGGAGGATAGACGAGCCGCTTACTTATAAAGTAATCCGGTGTATTGACTAGCAAAGTGTTACCTCCTCCGGGCAGTCTTCCCTCTGCATCGACACAGACACAGCAACGTACCGCTGAGAGAAGTCTCCTATCGTCCACAGGCTGAGCCTCCGATCAGCTGAAGCGGGCCCGTCCTTGTCCCAACCAACTGGTCCTTCTCTGGAAGCAGAACTTCGCCGAACCCAAGACCGGGAACACTTGCCCACCGGCACTTCCACTAGCGCACCGACTAACACTACAGCAGGCTAAGATCGAGGGGCTAAAATAGCAGCAGAGGGGTCTGGACGTCTGGACCGCGAGATGGACCTCCGTTTAAGAAGGAACACGAGGTCGGTGCACAACTTTGTCGAAACCTGAGGGCTTTTTCGAGCAAAAAGTTGCCACCACGATTCCGTCGGTTTTGGAGAGCTTCGTGGCCTTCTAAGGCCTGCTCCTAACGCTGTATTACTCCTATGTGGGCAGCAGAAGCGGAGGTCCGGACGTAAATGTGAGTTCTTAAAGTCCTCCAACGTGGGTAGTTGAAGCAAATGTCCGGACATAAACGTGAATTCCCCAAGTCCTCCAACGTGGGTAGTTGAAGCAAACGTCCAGACGCAGATATGCGTTTTAAAACTGTACATATGCATCCAGACATGGGATTCAACTACCCACGTAATGCATGGCATTTCTTTCGCCCGACTGCGGCATGCCCGGAGCAGCACGAAAAATTCAGAACCACGTGGAAGCAGCTGTTCATGCGGTTTCCTGGACAGGCAGGTGCGTGGTGAGCGACCGGGCCGCACGTGCAGCCTGGCCGCCCTTCTACCTCTATCTACCTTCGCGCGACAACTCCTCTTCACCGACGTCACCCGCAACGCAGCACGTCCACCGACCGCGTCAGGCCACGCAGCTACGAAATGGCGACGCGACTTACGCCGGAGGTCCTCTGGGCCCAGCGGTCGTGCCACTCGCCCGAGGACAACTACGTGGTTTTGACCATCGCAATTCACGATGTCCCGCCGGAAAGCCTGAAGCTCGACTTGCAAGAGCGCAAGGTCATCCTTGATGCTCACTCCGACCTGAAGAACACCGACTTCCACCTCGAGCTGAGCCTCCGCGACGACATCTACCCCGACGAGACTGAAATTAACCACACTGACCGCCAGCTTGAGCTCAAGCTATTCAAGGCCGAGCCCGACTACTGGTGGCCGGCTCTACTCTCCGAC
The DNA here is from genome assembly GCA_022560015.1 of Diplodia mutila. Taxonomy (NCBI): domain Eukaryota; kingdom Fungi; phylum Ascomycota; class Dothideomycetes; order Botryosphaeriales; family Botryosphaeriaceae; genus Diplodia; species Diplodia mutila. Next base: position 307,143 of record JAFISB010000019.1, read on the forward strand.
GCTGATGTCCCGTCCTACGTCAAGCAGGACTTCGATCGCTGGGTCAACAAGGACGCGCAGGACGGCGACCCCGACCCTCTTGAGGAGCTCGTTGCGGACATGGATCGTCAGGAGCTCCAGGCTATGGCCGACACCGCGCTCACTTCGCTTCCTGGTTATGAGCACCTCGTCACCTACACTGAGCGCCAGTCGGGTGTCGACAAGGCCGCTAGAGCTTCGAGTCAGCAGGACAGCGATGAGGGCGCCGAATCTGACGACGAAGATGATGAGGAGGTTTCGGACAATGAGACACTCGATGTCGATGACGACAGTGACTCCGATGATGAAGATCCTCCTCCTCCTCCTGGTGGCGGTGGTACGAATGGTCACACTTCTGGCGGCGGCGGGGGTTCTGGCAATGGTCATTCCTCCCATCGCGATTCTACGCCGCAGGACAAGGACTCTTCTCATGGAAGCGACCCTTCGACCAGTGACGACGCTGGCAGCTCGGCTGAGAACGCTCCGGCTTTTCGCAACTTGCCTTTGGATCTTCGGCCCTTGAGCTTCGAGGCATGGAAGAAATTAGTTGATAGGACTGTTGAGATTTCAGTAAGTATCGAGTATCGCAAACACCCTTTCCCGAGCTGATATGCAAACAGAACGTTAAGAATTCTCGCCTGATGCAACTTCCCAAATTTATTCGCTTGGATATCTTGGAACTTGCTCTTGCTGTCGCGCCTGGAGACTGCATTCATTTCTGCCCGGAGTTGCTCCCTAAATGGAGACTGCAGTATGAAAAAATGATGAGACAAGGACTGCACAAGAGGAACGGTGACAGCATATTCAAGATGCAGGCCGAGATCAGGAAGGCTAAGGACGCTCGCCACTCACATCGATATCTCGGAGAAATCATGGATCGATGCAGAACTCCAGCTTTGCTGCACGTTTCGAGGCAAGTCAGCGAAGAGGCCTGCGTTGTGCTTTACAGGAGGAACACCTTTGCCTTCCGCGATATCAGCGGCTTCGTCGCCCTCGAGTGCTTCCTGCATACGATTGGTCCCTTCAACACGAAGCAACTCCGCAAGCTGGATGTCCACGTTCCAGTCTGGTATCATGGTCTCAAGCTGGATAAGCTACGTTCCACTTGGATTGTCAAGGCCGCCAGATCATTCGGCCTTCAGGCTGCCGTTCCGCACAAGGACATGATCAGGGGATCCTTTGAGGCGTGTATCAACATATTGGGTAAGCTCGGCACTCTCAAGGAGCTCAATCTCATCGTTGCTTCTGAACACATCAAAGCCTGGGAAAAGGAACACAACGAGGGCATGGCGGAGATGCCCGGCAACAAGAGAATAGTTTACGCTAAGCGACTCAGCCTGGAGGAGTACATGTTCGAGCATGTCCTGGCGAAGGTACCCAAGCTGGATATCACGGTTGTTGCTGAGGAAAGCTTTAGCGACCCCAAGTACCGTGCGGAGATGTGGGAAGGCGAGAGAGTTTACTACGAGAAGTACTTCGCTGCTATCGAACGGAAGTCCCAACGTTATGGCTTCGGCTATGAGCGCAGAAAGCCTATAGATGTGAGTACCATCATGAAGCTCATTATCGGGCAGTCGGAGCTGGAGCACAGATTTCTAACGCTATCCAGGCTCTCAGGAAGAGCCACCGCATGTGGGCACTTCGCAAGCTGCACCTTACCCAGGGACACAGCCTTGACAACCTCACTGATGAAGACCTGATCAATTTCTACGCCCCCTCACTCTTCTCGTCGGTTTGATAATGTCACCTTCACGGCCTTGCCGCTGCATTGCTCTGGGAAATCGATTCGCCTACGATCGTCTTCTTTGGGGATTACAGTTGGTGGCTTATGCCTAGGTATTGCGGTTATTTTCTTTGCGCTTGCTCTCTGATCCAATGGGTCTGTGATCGCGAACCATTCAATACTGCAGCACACCAAAATTTGGAGCAGAGAGCCATTATCAACTTCAGACGAGATTTCCAGATAGCGGGCGTATCTCCGGCGCAAATGGATAGATGATTTACGTATGCTTTGATCTGCCGATGCAACGAGGCTCCTCGCAGGTGGCCAAGCCACTCGCCACCGGACGCGCGGATATCCGCACCTTACATCCTGTTCCGACAACTTGGTATTGTCATGGGTTGCGCAGTTGCGTGTTCCTGCAGAACGGGTCACACGCCGGAGGCAGCTCCCGCTGTTCGAGCACAAACGGTCCCCCTGCATTCCCATCAGCCAACTGGCCGTTTTATTTAGTAAGGTAAAGTCAAACATGCAGAAGTTTGAACGTCTCACTTGAGACTTTGAGCGGTGGCGTGGAAAGACAATGGATGCTGTGAGCAATCGATATCAAGCCACTTGTTTCTCTTCCTTTATGCCTTTTTCCATGCCAGTTCGGAGGTGAGCTTTGCATTCCTACACAGGTGTTTGCCGGTTTTCCGCCACCCACCCCTTGTCTCTGATGGCGGTGCATGTGCAACTGTGGCGCCGCATACTATCGATCCTGGGGTCTCGTATTTTCTTCAATGTTTGCAAGTGCTCTTTCTTAGTCTTGTTGGTGTCTATGATCTTTTTTTTTTTTCAACTCTGTAACGGATTTCAACATGGCATAAACTAGGCGATGCTTCCGATCCATATCAATCGAAGGGTGGGTAGGATGAATTCGGCAAGGTGGGAAAATTCGAGGTAATGATCGTACACGACGCTTCATGCAGGTGCGGTGATCTGTTGCAGGCGCGATCATGCGGCAGGAGGGCGTATTAAAGGATCGCACCGATTAGTACAAACACAGCATAAGATGATACAGGCAACATGTCCTTTCGCCATGCCTTTTGACTCGTGTTTAAGGCGTCGTCATCACTGAGAGACATGACTTATGTTGAGGCGCCTTTTTAATTATTGTGTTTCGTATTACCCGGTGCAACGGAGACGACGGCTTTGACGTTGGCCACGAGTGCAAGGAGAAGCGGGTGGCACTTACCGTACCTTGCTTTGGACCGCCTTCAGTCTATGCACCTCGTGGGCAGATTTGGGATGCTCGTCGTCAGCGTGATAAAAAAAAATTGAAAAAAGGGCGAGGACTGCAGTGGGAAGTGATCATGCATCTGGGAATTTTTCTACCAGTTCGTTGAGAAGCAAGCTTTGGGGAAGCATGCCCTTGATTGGGTGTCTGCTGATATCGCACCATGTCCAAGTTCACGCAGCAGCCTCAGTTAATTGATAGTGTCTGCGATCCCACGTGTTTGTGCGTTCTCGCGAAAGCACGTGATGGACCCTGCGCGCCTTCCCTCCGACGCATACCATCGACTACACACTCTACTCATCGTCATCCGCCCCCGCCATGGCTGTACTCGCAGCAACTCCGCGTCCACCGCATCCGTTCGTCCGCCGTCTCAGATTCCATCATCTCAGATCCCGCCGCCTCGGCTTCCGCCGCCTGAACTTCCGCCGCGTTCCCGCCTACTAGGCGTGCGCTACCTAATGAAGTATAGCCCGACTGCGGTGCTTTGCGAAGGCCCCATGCCTGGATGCTGTCCGACAACGCTGACGACAATGACAAGAAAGAATTCGAGTTCAAATCCCGCATCTTCGCAGCCCTCTCCAAATCCACCACCGCCATCACTACCACCACTACCCAAACCGTTCCCGTCGTCTCAAAATGTGTGGGACATATACGCAACACTCCAATTGCTTTTCAACAACTTCCTCACAATATACCGAGGAAATGCGTTCGTACTGTGCGATGGTGGTGTAGTTGGTTTATCACGTCAGTCTAACAATAGCTGTTTCAGCTCTTGTTGTACACTGAAGGTCCCGAGTTCAAACCTCGGCCGTCGTATGTTTTTTTTTGTTGGCGTTCGAAGGAACTAGATACAGGCGGACAGGTCCTGGGTTCAAGTCCCGAACACGCTCATCTTTTTGCTCGTTGCTGGTTTGGGGGATGGTGTCTGTTTTGCGTGCTCAGGAGTGGAGTGGTGGAGTCGTGGTGGGTGGGCCGTCGGGCATGCAGCATGGGGCACGGACGCGGCGTCAAGCGAGCGGCCGGCTGCCGGCCAGTCAGGGACCACGAGTCAACCAGCCAGTCCCCGAACTCTCAGCTCGTGGCGCCCTTGATGGCCGACGCCCTTGCAGCAGCTCGTGATGCGATCGCCCGTCCGGCGCTGCGCTCCCTTTTGGGCTTCAGCTTCCGATCGACCCGCTGCGAGCTGAGCTTGTCCTTCGCAAATCGTTGAGACAGAAGGCGCACGGGCGACTCGGGAGAGAAAAAAAGGAACGAGAGCAGCAATCAAGCGCCAATCTCGTCGGAGACACGCCCGTTTCACGTTGCGGCTGGGGCCAGCGAGCGGCACATCAGCCTCCATCGGGCAGCCCTGTCCGCCCATCAATTTGGCCCATTCCTAGCACCCGACCGATCATGAATCTGCGTCAGCTTATATGCGCGCCGTGTGTCCTGAGCCCGCGCGTAAGAGCCTGGTCTGGCCTGGCCCTTCCTTTTTTCCCACCTCTCTGCGTGCCCCTTGCTGGACAGCAGCTTTGAAATTCACATCGCCGCCTTCTTCTCCTTCTTCCTGCGCCCAAGTCGACATTGAGAGGTAGCGCGCAGGAGCAAAGGCCGAGGGATTCGCTAGGCTGCCCCGACCGAAGGATCCGGCGGATTCCACATCTTGAAAGATAAGGGTCCACACGTTCGCAACGGCCGTGTCGCAGGGGCCGTGGGAAACTCAGTCAAAAGTCAAGGGCCATTGGACCACGTTCCATCGGACAAAACACAGATCAAGAGGAGCAAGAAGAACAAAAGGGAAAATCAACCTCCAACAGACCACGCGACGGACCACTTCTCCAAAGGCCACCGATTCGCCGACCAACCAAACAAAACCATGACGTTCATCAAACGCCTGCAGTTTATCTCGCTCGTCGATACGCCCTTCGACCCGTCGCACCGGTTCGCGACATCGTGGTTGCTGCCGCCGGGCGCGCTGTTCGCCCTACGCGCGCTGCTGTCCGTCTACGCCTTCACCACCGCCTTCTTCAACCTCGGATGGCGTGGCACCCACCACCTCGGCGGCGTCGGCCAGTCCTTTTCGTTCTTCACTAACCTCACCTACTGGGGCCTGGCCTTTTACTTCGCCTTCGCCGCCCTGCATACCGGCACCTACTGGCTGACCGGCCGCCCGCTGCTGGCCCGATGGCCGCCGGCGCTGCAGGTGCTGCACGCCATTTACTACAGCACAATCACTAATTTTCCTTTCATCGTAACGAGTAAGTTGCCTTTCTTGTTCCTTGATATTATATTGGAACTCGTTCTGTTTTTCTTCTCCCATGAGCCGTCTTGGGTAGAAATGGAACTGCAAACAAAGGAAAACGAAACACTGACATGCAAAACAGTCGTCTACTGGGCCATCCTCGCGGGCAACTCCTTCACCACGCCCTTCACCTCCTACTACAACATCTCGGCACACGCCATGAACTCGGGCTTCGCATTCCTCGAGGTGCTGCTACCGCGCACTGCGCCCAGCCCGTGGTGGCACATGGCGCCGCTCACCTTCCTGCTCGCCCTCTACCTCGCACTCGCATATCTCACCCACAGCACGCAGCACTTCTACGTCTACTCCTTCCTCGACATCCAGGCCAACGGCTCCGGCTCCGTTACGGGCTACTGCTTTGGTATCCTCATCGGCATGGCCATCATCTTCGTCTTCGTGCATTTCCTGGTCAAGGGCCGCGTTTGGGTAACGGAGCACGCGTGGGGCATGGACGGCATGTTCAGCAGGAGGGAGACTGGCCGGATGGTGATGATGGGGAGCATGGGGGAGGTTCATATGGTGGGGTCCGAGCAGCATCCCGAGGTGGGGAGCGAGGGGTACGTCGAGATGGAGGCGGCGATGCAGACGCATGAGGCGGTGAAGATGCGGTTGAGGGAGGAGGCGGAGCAGCAGGCGCAGGCGCAGGTGGGGTTGTCGCATTGAAGGACTTTTCTTTCGTACTTTTTGAGGAGGAGAGATGACGGGAAGAGATATGAAGAGACGATATCTTTCTTTGTGTTTCGGAGAGTAAGAGACTGGGGACGGGCAAGTGTATGCTGGTATGGCTATTTTTTGTTAATGTTTTTATTCTTGTTGGCGGAAATTTTGGTGGGGACAGATGGCATGGCACACGCAATCTCCTTTCTTCTATCGAATGTTGTAACGACGTGTGCAAGCAGTATATCCAGGGAAGCGGTGGGCGTTTCTTGTATAATAGACACACCAGGTAATACTGTACTCCGCTTTTGAGGATCTCCGCTTAAGCAAACAGGGGAGGATTTGTAAGAACAGGTCTTTCTCCTTTTCATTTCGACCGCTTCGACGTTTCTTGCTTGCATAGTTAAAACCACAGCGGGTCGCAGGATGTTCGAGCTCATCTAAATCCTAAAGCTCCAGATCGTCAGCACCTAAAAACGGAGGAGAAATCGGCGAAATCGCCAGGAAAAACACGCAGCGGAAGACGAGAACAACCAGAGGATCCCGAAGACAGAAAGCTCGCGGAAGGAGCGATACGAGGCCGAGTGGCGTACGCAGAAAGCCAGCCAGGAATGGAGCAAGAGAAGAAAGCAAACAAAAGCCAGAGGGCAAGTAAGGCCAACAAACACACACCCCGAGTCCCGCGGAAACCAAGCGCGCGACCAGGGATCGATTCAGGCCGCCGAAGAGGACGGCTAATAGGAGAGAGAGATAGAGCAAAGAAGATGGCCATATTGGCCAAGGGGACGGTGGCGAGCGCAACATCAGCAGAGTCCCCCACTCCTCACCCAAGACCGGATGGGAAAGTCCAGTTGGGAACAACTGAAGGCAGTTCGCTGTGTCCCAATCCGCGCCACCGTTCTGGGCAAGATCGCGAAGTTCGGCCATGAACTTTCGTGGAATGACAAAAGTGACGTCGAAAACACCTGTAGTGATATCCCAAGCCTTTGTTGGAAAGCGATGTCGGCGATGCCGACCCTCAGACAGCGTACGACAGCGTAAGCTTCTCGTTCAGTGGTGTGGTATCGTGTCTCAGCCGGAGTCAGTTGGTAGCTAAAGTATGTATGTACATAACCACTGCTCGGTCATCCGGCTTCACGTCAAACCCATCTGTTCCTAGAGGGTAATTTGGGAGTTGGAAGAGCATACCGCCGAGGCCAGTGCCAGATGCATTAGTCGCAAGATAGTATTGCAAGCTCGGATCTTCTCTAGTAATGGCATTCTCGCAAATGGCCCGCTTGACTGCCTCGAACGCTTACTAATGGCGCCCTCTACCACCGGTTTCACCTTCCCTAAGTGGACCTTCGGTGCCCGACTTGGCTTACCCCTTAAGCCGCGATTCACAGGCGGGCAAAGTGTCGAAGCACGCTACGGCGTTCCACGAGGTTATGGGTTACGCGGTTTACGACGCGGAAATTACAGTCTTCGAAAGCTTTATGCCGCCCGCCTACGTCTTGCTGTCCTCCCGCATCGCGTACCAGGTCTTACTGTTCGCGCTTGGGAATCGGGGCCTGCCAATGCGCCAGCTCCACAAGTGGTGGCCAGGTAACTTTGATACCAAGGGTTTCCCACTAGAGACAGTCGAGCCCCAGGGCGCACCCGCTATCGTCAAGCCCCAGGACGGTAATCCCGCATACGCGACATATGGCATTCTACTGTCTATTCGAATCTCGTAAGGACCTTCTTCTTGGTCTTCTTTCCCTTAATCGCGGAGGTGTGGCACTTTCTGGATAAATTAAATAAGCAAAATGAAAACACGAATTGAACTACAAGGCTTGTTTTAATTGGTCAATTTCAGATTGGCTGGGCACGCTGCTTGTAGCAGTCCTCATCCGCGACGGGGACAGCCCAGTAGCCGTTTGCTGCATCAGGCTTGAACAAACATCGGATATCTCTTTGTCCAATGGCATTCAGTATTGGTTGTATACGCCGCATTGGGTAGCATTACTTGATCGTGGCGTTGTTAATGGGACAGAATGTGTGCACCACGGCGCCGATCATGACGACAGTCTGGATGTTGATGAACCTATATTTGTGGGCAGTTGAAGTAAATGTCCGGACACAGATATCAGTATTAAAACTGTACATATGCATCCAGACATAGGATTCCACTGCCCCCCGTAAGTTGGTGCAATTATGGCGGTGAGATGTACTGGCAGTCGTGTTGGTTCCTGGTGGCGACCGTGGGGTTCCGGTGTGGAGGCGGCTCCCGGAACACGTATATTTAAGATTCCCGCATAGGCGTTTGTAGAAAATCAAGCAACCCGACGTTCCTCAACACAGTTCCTGGTGCAAGGCCGGCTGCCCGACGCAGCTCCGGTCTGAGGGAAGTATCATGATTCCAAGATCCCAGGGTTCCGTACCCGGAACACTCTCGTGGCATCACCACTTCCTCACAATAGATGTCGGCGAGGCTCAATTCCTTTGCAACCCGCTATGCATATTCGGTGGCATTCATTTTGTTACTAGTGATCCGATGCGTTGTTGCTTGTATCCCATGCCCTTTCGATGTGAGTAAATTGAAAGGTAAGGAGCCGACGCTGAGGATTGGCCGGGGATTTATAGTAGGGACTCAATATTAACTACTTGAAGATTATTGTAAGTAACTACACGATCTAAATCTAAGTGCAGTCGATTATCGGAGAAAATACTGCATACTGAAAATGACATGTGGAGATCTAAAATGCCACCCCCCAAACTCCTTCCCTCTATACAGACTCATCAGTCATTAGATTTATTAAGCATTAGCTGCAGAGCCACTCGAGTGACCCCTTCACTTCTCCTCATCCTCCACCTTCTCCTCCCCCCTGAAGCCCTGCTCCGTCGCTAGCGCCTGATCGAGCGGCAAGCCCTCAACAAACATGCTCGCCACGCCGGCCACGGCAGCCAGCGCGCACATGACGATCCACACGCGGCGCAAGCCGAAGACGTAGGCGACCTTCAGCTGCGCCTTGGCGGGGCTGTCGTCGGCCATGTTCTTGATGACCTCGACGAGGCCGCTGGCGTCCCGGGACAGCGCGGCGGCGTTGGGCGCCAGCAGCGGGTACTCGAGCAGCTTCTTCTTGATCTGGTTCTGGAAGACGACGCCGCCGATGGCGACGCCCAGCGTCTGGCCCAGCGCGCGCAGGAAGGCGAACATGGTGACGGCGGCGGCCTGGTCCTGCGCGCTCGACGCGGCCTGCACGGCCATGCCCATGGACGGGAAGAGGATGCCCGTGCCGATGCCGGGGACGAGGTTGAGGAAGATCCATGCGGCGACGGGGGTGTCGACGTCGAGGTAGATGAGGAGACCCAGGCCGAAGGTGGTGAAGAACCAGCCGCTCCACAGCGCCCAGCGGTAGCGGCCCGTGTGGGCGATGGCGAAGCCGACGGCCATGGCGGCCGGGGCGACGGTGAAGGTCTGCGGGAAGAGGGCGACGCCGGCGAGGATGGGCGAGTAGCCCTTGACGGCTTCGTAGTAGAGCGGCGCGTAGTACAGCTCCGACCAGAGCACCAGGCCGTGCAGGACCGTCTGCGCGAAGGTCGAGGCGGCGGTGCGGTTCTTGAAGACGCGCGTCTGGATGAGCGGGTTCTTTGCGTAGCGGTCCTCGTAGATGATGAAGCAGACGAGGGCGACGGCGCAGACGATGAGCGGGACGAGCGTGCGCCAGGAGTCCCACGGGTATTGCACGCCGCCCCAGGTGATGGGGATGAGCAGGCCGGTGGTGGAGGCGACGAAGACGACGACGCCAATCCAGTCGATGCGGGCGAGCTTCTGCAGCAGGGAGGTGGCCTTGAAGTGAAGGTTGAGGAAGAAGGCGACGAGGGGCACACCGATGGCGATGAAGGGCAGGTTGATCCAGAAAATCCATCGCCAGGAAACGTTCTCGGCAAAGCCGCCTCCCAGGAGGGGCCCGAAAACCGTACCCAACGCCCACATGCTGCTGATGAAACTGAACCATTTGCCGCGCTCGCGCAGCGGAACCAGGTCAGTGACGATGATCTCGGTCAGCACGATGATGCCGCCGCCACCGATACCCTGAATACTACGGCCGACCAGGATGACGGTGAAGTTGTTCGCAACAGCAGCGACGATGGCGCCGGCGCCGAAAAGGGCCAGCGAGAGGAAAACGATGGGCTTGCGGCCAAAGACTTCGCTGAAGGAACCCAAAACGGGTTGGAAAACGGTGCAGGTCAAGAGGAAAGCTGTGCCGGCCCAGAAGGCTTCGATGGCGGAGCCGTGGAGAACCTTGGCCATGATCTGCGAGATATGGTCAGTGAGTTGGCTGGTATGAGTGGCGAGAGGAGGACTCACCGAGAGGGCGACAGAGATGCTGGTCGCGTCGAGCGCAGCCATCAAAGTGATGACGGAAAGTGAGCTGAAGGCTACATAGAAGCGCCAGTTGGGGTTGAATGCAGGCTGTTCAGCACCTGAGTTCTGATCTTTCGGCTCGACCTGATCATGATCCATTGGTGGTGCCAGGTCCTTGGATAGGGCCTCCGACTTCATCGAAGCGACCTCTGACTGCGGTTGCGACATGCTGATGAATGTGGACAGTGTGTCTGCGTAGTCAAGTTGGCACCTGGTGAATTATCAAAGTACCAAGGTACCGGGTCTCTTTTTAAGAGCTCTCAAAGCGGCGTTCGACTGGTTGTGGGCGCACGGTCGAGTGGCTGAAATGAAGTGGCTGAAAGGCTGACAGTTTACGCGGCCTGATCAGCTCGCCACGTTGAAGTTCAAATGGGATATGCACAAGATAAGGGGTCAGAATGAGGAAGACAACAGAGGTACTGGTCTTGTAGTGCCCGGTGATGGATGGGAAGGCGATGTTGTACAAGGCAAATGCATTGTCGCACGTTTTATACAAATAAAATCCAGAGCAGTGCGTGTACTGCTGGTACTTGGTTCGAGGTACAGTCGGGCTATCATCATGGCCGTGGCAGCAAGAAGCGGAGATCTCCTGACCCACATGTACGGAGTTACCGAAGGCTGGCGGGACGATGTTGAAGCCGCACCGTTGGCGTTCTTCATCGATGAGTAAAAGGGCTGGATTTCAGCCTCCTCGTGGTCGCCGACGATCCTTTTCGGGCCGCCCATAAGCTGTAGCCTGCGGATGGGGGGACCGAGCGGCAAGACGTTGGCCCGGGTCGTGAGAGGGCTGCGCGGATATCAGGGGAAGTGCCGGAAGGATTTGCAAGTGCCGGTCTAGAGTTCGCCCGACTCAAGCCCACGTCACGTGCTCGCTTCTACCCTTCGGTCCAACCCAGATCCCCGGCTTCTCCGCCCCCAGCATTTGTCAAGTTTGCTGACAGAACATTCCTACATGGGTAGTTGAATCCATTATCCGGACGCGTTTATGTGATTTAAAAATTCACATCTATGTCCGGATAATGGATTCAACTACCCACGTATGGTGCAATATCTCCGAGGCAGATGCGGGTCCGCTGGGCTCAATTGTTTGGAACCCACCGTGGCTGCAATGAGGAAATGATCACAGGGTGCAAACGGTCTAGGTTGGTTGGCTATCCACACGCTCTTCGTTAGTGCTGCAACGACTTCACGATCAGACATGGATAGCTGAGGAAGCCGTCGGGACATCGATATCGTCGCCGTTGCTGAATAGATGCGTCCAGATGTTTGCTTCCACTTCGCATGCAATGTTGCAGTACTGAAACCGACCTCGCACAAAGCTCGAGTCCGAGAGCAAACAACTGCCACATTTCTCTGCTATTCGTCAGATAACATCATTTGAGTTGTCAACATGAAGAGACTACGCAATTCAGCATGTGTTTGTGAATGGCATTTCCAGCCCATCACGCAAGCATTGCCAGACAATGTCACCCTTCACCATGGACAATTGCATATCTACAGCCTGCGTCACTCACCTTCCATTTCCCTTTGTTCGTCCTCTGCCAAGATCCTCATCCGGAATGCTCGCCCAGTCTGCACGTGCCCCGGTGCTGCCCTTTGTTGCAAGAGAGACGAAACGTCTGCTTTCCTACCGTCTTTTCAGGCGCAGCTCCTGAAACATCCAGGTCATTCTGCTACCCCTCTTGAAGCGCTCGCACCAGGCATGTCCCACGCCAAGGACCATGCTCCTCCTGCCGCGCCCGTGTTTAGAAACCAGATGCCCGCACTTGGCGGCATGGAGCAGAGCATACCGTCTTTCCGCGACTTCATGAAAACCGTGCCGCCGCCGAGCAGTGCTCCGCAAGGGAAACCGTTGCCACCGATACCATTACACTCGCAGCAGCGGCGGCCGTCGCTCGCACCGCTCGATCCGGCAACATCGCAGTCGTCAGTACTGACCGAAAACAACCTCCCATTGACGAGCCGTTCGGACAATTTCCTAAAAAGGAGGACGGTGGCACCATGGACGGCCGCCGAAGACGAAACGATGGACGGAGGAGCGCGAGCCCTCGAGCCGCCCAAAGACTTCTTCCTCCAGCCCGCAACCTACACGGCCAGCAACCCGGGCCTGTCCAAGCCAGAAGCCCAGAAACATCCGCTTCTGCAGCCGAGGAGGTTCGAGCTGATCATCCCCGACCCCTCGCGGGAGCCGAGCCCGGAAGTGAGGACGCCCGCCTTCGAGTACGAGCACCACGTCGAGTTCCCGCCGAGTCCAGCCTCGAGCAAACCGCCGCAGACCCCGCTTCCGCCCATCCCGGGTGCCAAATTCGGCCCTGTTGCCAAGCTTAGGGATCTGTCGGTGCCGAACAGGGGGACTCCCACGCCGCCTTCTCCGCGCGTGGTGATCCCGGCGACGACCGTCTGCGAAGCTTCTTTCGTTATTTCTCCTTTCAGCCTAACCAGCCCGGTCTCGCCTTGGACGGGGGATTCCTCGCCGTATCACCAGCAGCAGCAGCAGTCAATAGCAGCGTCCACCTCGCCGCGGAGACTCGTACCTCGCAGCGCCGCTCCAGGCGCGGACGACGAGTGGGAGGAGGACGTGGAGGAGACGGCGCGCATCCGTAAAGACAGACTTTCGCAGGACTACCACCAAGCCCTCGTTGAACAGTACCGCGAGCTTGTTTCCCCTTCATCAGAAATCTTCGGCGCCGTTGCCGATATGGAAGGAGAGCAGAAGGATGAAGTCCTCAGGACTCCGCCGTATTCGAAGCCGAGCAAAGGAAGAGACGAAGACGACGACGAGCTGGTACCGCTCCCGCTTAACCCGAGGAAAGACTTCTCGGACCGCTACGACGTCGTCGACAGGAGCAGTCCGTTTCCGGAAGACCACTACGAGCCACGCGGTCGCCGAAGATCCAGCCTCCTCCGCGAGAAGCTCCCGGCGCTCGCGGCCGGCACGCTTAACATGATCCTGCCGTCGCAACACCATCGCCGCGATTTCAGCGCCGCGAGCTCCCGCAGCGGCGAGATACCAATCTCCCCGCCGCCATACCATGAGGCTTTCGGGGGACGAGCCGTCCATGTCGCGCAGGCTCGGTCGCTGCGGACAGCGAAGGTCGGCCGACCGCGGAGTCGAGCCTTCCCTGCGGCTGCTGCGCGCCCGCAGTCGACTGTAAAGCACGGGAAGACGAAGAAGAAGCGAGTAAGAGAGAAGAAGGGGAGGAATGAGCTGACGGAACAACCGGTGCCTCCGCTCACGCTCACGCTCACCTCGTCCTTGTCGACCAACGACACCTCATCCACTCGCCCTTCCGTAGAGCGCGGTCGCCGGCTCAACACGAGCACGACTATCCCCGCCGCCACCACAGCAGCAGCACCAGCCCCAACCATGCCCGACGTCCTCCTTCACGTCCCTCCTCATCCTCACTCCACCTCCCGCAGTCCCTCGCCGGCAAGTTCTTCCTCCTACCCCAGCGCCCCACGCTCGTCTCCAAGCGCGGCGGCGCCGCTGCCATCGTCAACCATCGCCAACAAACCGCCCACCCCTTCCCCGCTCGCACACGGCCTCACCCACACCGAGCTCTTTCCCTCTTCCTCCTCTTCATCTCCGGCACCCCGCCCGACATACCCGCGCAAGATGTCCTCCGGTCCCCCTACCTCCGCCTCAGCACCATCGCCATCACCGCATCGCCGTCCTCGTAAAAAACCCTCTACTCCCCGCACGGCCTTGCTTCACGCGCTCGGACTGGGAAGGGGGGAAGGCAGCGGCGGTAGCAGCAGCCACAACAGCAACAACGGCAGCGGTACTAGGCTACCGTTCGTGCACGAGAAGCCGCCGCTCACCGACAACTCCTCCTCCACTGCGTCAAGGTCGTCGCCATCACCATCGTCGTCCGATCGAAGGAAGAACCGCAAGAGCGGTGATGGTGGTGGTGGTGGTAGCAGCATCCCACAAATCCGCAGCCTAGCAGCCGCGGCAACGAGGTCGGCTTCCCACTCCCCTTCCCCTCCGCCTCCTCCTTCGTCATCGTCGTCCTCGCTTGACAAGGCGCAGGAGGACGGCCGTAGTAGCCGTCGTGGCGGTGGCGCCTCCAGTTGGCGTCTCAGCACGTCGTCGCAGAAGCAGCACCAGCACCTGTCGCTGTACAAAAAGGCCGTCGAGGCGCACCGCAACCACCAGCGCGAGCGGCGGCACCAGGAGATGAAGAAGTCGATCCGTGTGCTGGTCCAGCATGATGAGGAGGAGGCGGATGGTCCGGCCGCGCGACGGCAGGGGGGCCAGGACGTCGTCCGGGAGTACGTGAGGGTTGCGGCGGGGGCGGTGGCCGGGCCGGGGGTCAAGGCGGTTTATCGTAGTGATGGCGTTGGGGGAGGGGGCGGGAGTAGTGGGAGTGGCGCGAAGGAGGGTGGTGATGGGTGGCTGTGAGTGAGCACATGAAGTTGTTCTTGTCGGAGATGTGTATTATGATGAAACTGTCATGATTTTTGTTTGTTAATTTTCTTGCTACGATGGTATCGTGTGGGTCGGAGTCTCGACCGTAGACGATTGGGCATCTTTATATTTACGGCAGCAGCGCATACTGTAGATGTTGTCGAAGCAATCTCGAGAAATAATCCTGCTTGGGCTGAAGTGGCACGGCGGATGACAAAAGAACGTGGCCCTCTCGACCTTATTCCGCGGAAGATGTTATATCCAACGTACATAGGTAGCTGAATCTAACGTCCAGAGGCATTTGTTCACATTCAAGCCTCGCATCTACGTCCAGACGTTAGATTCAACTACCCACAGAGGATATAATATCTCCAGCGATATAAGGTCGAGAGGGGCAAAAAATCTTTTGTCACCCACAGTGGTGGTATGGCCGCACAAACAGCATCCCAGTCCACGTGATTGGCTACCTGGCTCTTGATCCTACTGTGGGAAAGAGGTTTAGCGGAGTATGCGCGCATCAAGGCTGCAGTGGTCAGTGGGAAGGAAGCAAACTCATGATGCGGATTGTCTCGTCAAAGCCGTGGCAGGCCAGCCATGGAGAACAGCAGAGCTTGCTTGCATGTGAGACAGAAGGCCGACAACGGTCAGTTCTATTCACGAGCGTCTCACCGGACCAGGCCGTCGGCAACATGCGCTCACGGGTGTGAAAGCTTCAAACATCGAAATCGACGAAAATTGTGTCGATGAGTGGGGGATGGAAGTAGTGTCGCGCAGGAAAGATGGGGTCGATGATTTCACGTGACCGAAACCGGCGCTGGGCGAATCGAGAGCGAGCGGGCGGTCGGGGGATCTCGGCGAATGGCAGCACAGGTAAAGCTTCCAACATCATCGCATCCCACGCGCGGCCGCGCTTGATACACCCCATCAACAATCCACCATGTTCGCCGTCCGCAGAAGTGCTGCGAGGGCCGCCCAGGCCTCGCGCGCCACCATCGCCCGCCAATCGCGCCGCCCCGCTTCGCACGACGCTCACCACCACGCCGACGCCCACCAAGGTCCGAAGGAGGAGCACTTCAGCGTACGCCCGCCCGCCCATACCTACCACCCAGCTCCGCACCCACACCCGCACCATCCCCGCCATCGCTCCCCATACCCCGCTTTCGCGCGTGCGCACACATACACATGCACATCCCCCTCCAATGGCTCTCCCTCCCCATCTCCCAAACCCCGCCGCAAGACCACCCACCGAACCGGACGCACGTACAACGGGGAGAAGAACATGTAAAATGACACGCAAACCAAACCAAATTTAGACCGGCTTCTACGTCGCCGTCAGCGCCATCCCCGCCGGCTTCCTGCTGTACCAGTGGACGGGCACGCCCTCGAACCCCGTCGACGGCCGCAAGCCGTACTTCACGCGCATGGTCGACATGTACGCCGACTACCGCGCCGTCTGGGCCGACCGCAACAAGCTGCACACCGACGCCATCGAGCAGGCCGCCTTCGACCGCCACCTCTTCCTCAACGTCACCCCGCGCCGCCACGTCGATCTGACCTTCCCCGAGTACGTCTGTCCTCTCTTTTTCATTCCCCTCCCTTCTTTCTGCCTGGGCTCTCTTTCGTCCCGCGGAACGTGAGTGTGTGTGTATGGGGGAATATATGTGTGCAGTTGGGAGGAGAAAGGGGGTGGTTCGGCATCTTATTTGCGTGAATTGGGGAAGAATGGGTGATGGGCTGGGACGGAAAAAACGATTGTGCTGACAGGACATGAACCAGGGCATTCAACACCGGCTCGCCGTACAACGTCCCCGCCGGCTCGCAGGCCGACCTCACCAAGGTCATCCAACACTATGAGAAGGCCAACTACGAGGAGAATGCCAAGAAGCTCGAGGCCCTCCAGAATGGCACTCTCAAGGCCGAGCAGGCCCCCACCAAGCTGGGTGGCGGCAGAGCCCCCGCCGCCGTACCGCCGTCGCCCGCTTAGAGAGAGAAAGAAGAGTTTTGTAGAAATACCATCAAGTGCTGTTCGAGAGCTGTCTGGCCCTCTGCTTCCGTTCCAACATGTGTGCCGATTTCTCACAACTGCGCCAGTATTCGTCACATTATTCAAGAAAATGAAGCACGTCAAATCACCATGTTTATTGTAGCTACCAGTTACTAGTTTTCCCCTCGTGGGTGTGAGCATGCCAGCTTCCCATCGAGTGTGCACATGACTGCCATAATGAAAGGAAAGGTGATGCAGCTCGTCTCTGCGAAACTTGTGTGCTGGAGGACGCCTCACTCAACAGGGCAACCAAGGGCGATAGCTGGTGGCGTTAGTGGGTAATCAATCCTATGCTTGATAAGGTTCGACAACAGGACATACCTTGCGCGTAGAGCCGGTATGTGTCGGCATTTTCGACTGCCTGGACCGAGTCCAAGTTGGCTGCAGCAGGGAATTGGGCGGCATAGTCGCGGGTCGGTGGGTGGTAGATGCTGCTCAGGTGCGAAAGTTCGTGTATTATGAGTCCGGTCAAGTCCACGTGGCGACAGGTTTGCGTGAGCGCAGGCAAGTCACGCGCATCGTCGCAAAGGCAGATGATACCGAAGTCGTCCAAAGCGTACGCAGCAGACCACGAAGCTGGACTGTTGTAGCAGAAACCGAACACGTCCTCACAGTGGAACTTTATCTGTCCGTATTCGATTGCGTCGCACTGGTCGGCAATTGCCTCGAAGCGGGCGACAACCCTGTCCTTTTGGACTTGGTCGTTGGTGTGGAAGAACTGCTCGAACCTGACGGTGGAAAAAGGTCAGCTCCTGCTTTTAGGCCATTGGTCCTCCCTCTGACTCACAGCTCACTTGCGACTGCGGACCTAGCATCATCAGCAGCATCGTCCGCCTGGTTGGCGCAGCCACCATCGCCGACGATAGCATCCTCAACTTTGGTACGAAGATCTCCCTCGCAGCTGTCCCTGACGTCGACGCCAGTGACCAATGAGCTATACTTGGCGCGAGGTGTCAAGACTGTGTCGTTCACAAGCCGTCCGATCTGGATCTCGATGGAGTTACTGCGGAATGCCACGGAGTCGCCCTTAAGGAAGGTCGAGGTGCCTTCAGCGTAGGGAATCGATCCAATGGCAACCGCTGTGAAGTTTCCGCCAGGAGTCAGATCGTACTCTTCGGCAGCGTCAAAGCGAACAGTGAACGAGTTGCCGGTCGGGAGGTGGGTGAAGAAGTCAGGAGTGTAGTTTCCGAATCCAGGAGGCGGGAACCTGACGCCCTCAAAGGGGAGCATAGTACCTTTCTGGTGTCATTAGCATGCTCTTTGACCGGTAGATCATCTCTTCCGCGGAGTTGAGTCGACAACTCACCGTGAGAGGACATGAAGACCTTCTGAATCGGGACGTCGCCCAGAAGCGTCGCCTTGTTGAATAGGTTGAGGTCACACTGGCCAGTGTTGGTGATGACCGCCTGCATGAGGGTACGGCCGACCGAACTCAGCTTGACATCGATTGCGCCGCACGCAGCCAAGGTTGCCAGTGCCAACAGGCAGAGTTGGAGAACGAGCTTCATGATGGCGTGGTCAGGTGGGGAGTGAGTGTGTGCAATGAACCGAAGCGAATGTTTGAAAAGTTGGTGGTAAGGTAAAGAGGGAGGAGGGAAAGGTTTGGGAGAGGTTCGATGCTGGAGGGGTTTAAGTAGGCCTGTGCCCGGGGTGACTGAAAAGGGAAGCGACCATGAGGCGCAGAAGGAAGGCACGCTTGAGGCTCCCATCTCCGCCGCTCGCCCGTTGAAACCACGCCTGACGTCACCGCCCTTACAGTGCTGCGTCTGTCGGACCTCGAAATCCACAGGCCGGTAGCTTCTTCATTCCAAGGGGATGCAGAAGACGAAGAGAAAAGGCTACTCATAACACAACAATGTAGGTCCTACCATTCATCCACAACTCAACGCAGCTGAACGAAAGGAGCGAAGAAGAAACAACCGCAATTCCCCGCTCCCATCGTCCCGACAGCCTCTTCCACCACCGTCCGCCACCACTCCCCTCTTCACCTCCGCGTCCCACCTCCTGAGCTTCCGCCGCTACCGCTACCGTGCCTCGCCGCCACCATCTCCCTCACCCTCTCCGCGGCGCTCTCCTGTAGTCTCGCCGCCAGCCCATCGACCCTCGTCCCGCGGCACTCCGGACAGGCGTGCGCGGTATGCCGGCGCTCCATGACGCGAAAGCGCGGGCACTGTTCGAACGCGCGGGCATTCGCGTCGGCGTTGACGCGGCCGCACGGCTCGATGCGGCGACGGGCGGCGGTGCCGCCGCGCATGTGCCCGCATCTGTAGAGGTTGAAGATTTCGGTGCACATAGCTTATTTTCTGTTTTCCTTGTTTGCGGGGTAGAGTGGCTGTATTGTATCTCGTTGTTGATGTGAGGGTGGTGGTAGACGGAGTATAAGAGGCGTGTGGTTCTTTGCGCTTGTTCGACGGGACTGGCGAGGCTTTCTGTTCTTGATCTGCGGCGGGCTGGTTGTCTGGTGGTGTTGCGGTATCGCGAGGTTTGATGTATTGATGAGTGGGTGGACACTTGAAGAGCTTCGTCGCCCTGGGGGACGTAGCGGTGAGGCTCGTATTCTTAAGGCTGAAGAGGCCAACCAAGGCTACGGAGGGAAGACGGCTGGCTGGGGACGGGCGCGGGGTTTAAGGCGTTGGGTTGTGTGCTACAGTTTCCGTGTGCGACTCAAACGAGACCACACGGCGCGGAGCGAATCATTCACTTCGGTCGATCACAGCACGGATGCGAACATGGTGTGATCAGACGGTAATGCGATAACGGAAGAAGCAATATCTATGAGGATTTGATGAATGAGAGATCGGTACGAGTGGCAGGCAAGGATATGGCAGCCCGACGTCATTTGATGCAATTCAGCACGAGAAGCGCTTTTCACTGTACAGCTACCCAAACCGACACGCTAAGTACACGCGCATTCGCTGCCTCATAATCCAAGCGTGGCTCCCTTGGCCGATCAAACGCCACCCGCCTCTCGCCGACTCATGCGCCGCCGTGGGAAGCAAGGTCAAATAAGATTGCGGGTGCCCACGTTGGTGCCCGAAGCAGTGCTGACTCGATGCTCCTTTCTTCTACTTATCGGAACAACTTCCGCAGCATCCTTACACGCCTACCAATGCACCCTGCTTGCATGGGTAGGTAAAGACTTCGTGTGGACGTTCTTATACTGTATTAAACCCTACAAATGCGTCTAGATATCTTTTTCAACTGCCCATCAAAGAGGTTATTGTATTCTTTCCAACACGTCCGGACATCTTCTTCAACTGCCTACCATAGGACAGTATTTTAAGTTATGAGCATTGTTTTCTGGATAAAGCTTTATTAATTCTATAACTATCCAACCCAGAATACTAACCACTCGGCCAAGCCACGTTTCAAGCGCTAAATGCACATTAGTATATATATACTTCATTAAAGGGCAACTGATCCTCGAACCTCTTCCGGCAGTCAGCCTTCATCAAGTCTTCAACCGCTATGGGGCGGCCACCAAATCCGTAGTGCTCGTCGTGGTCACCAGACTCCGGGCTGTCCTCCTCGGAGACCAGGAGAGAGCGGTCAGTCGCCTTAGAGGCCTGCAGCAAGTCGTCAAAGGTGAACTTCAATTGCATCATCGTTTCGGTGGTATGCTGAAACTTTGAGTTGAAAGCTTCCAAATAGGCAATTCGGCCCTGGCAAGTTGCTATCTGCATGCTCAACTCGGCAACTCGTCCCTCCAGAGCCTCGTTTTTGGCGGTGAGGGGCTGCAGGCGCTTTTCCAACTCGGCCTGGACGATGACCGAGATGGTGGCGCTCAGATCATCGGGGTGACTGGCCGTGGACACCCTGATCGACATGGTAGCAGGCGCTTCCCGTGTAGGACCCGGTGGAGATATCTCGTCGACTGGTGAGTTCCAGGGAGGGTATTCGCAAGATGTTTCCTGAAGCTCGGTGGATGGGGAGCCGCTTTAAATGGACGTGCGGAGTGTACCGTCTCACCACTGGTTACGTCTGAGCCCGTGGTTAGTGCCTATTTAAGGGTCTTCTCCTCGACCCATGGTTTTTAAAACTCATCGTCTCTACCGTCTACGACGGACGGGTCTTGGGCGTCAATTTCGGCATGGCTCGAGAGAGATTGAGTTGTTGAAGTTCGAGAGTGCCGCACATAGCAGATACCCAGAAAAGAATGCCTAATTAGGCTTAGTCTACCTCAGTCATGTATTCAGTCTCCTACGGTTGAATAGCCCCTTAGAGGAGTCAATCCATCAGATTTAAACATGAATGTCCTCATTCTCGGCAAGAAAGTTTGGCCGACGGCCTTGGACGCACTGTCCCAAATTCCGCGGGTTCAGTGACGACGAGTCCCACTCAGCAAGGACAAAAAAATTCAGCTCTCGATCTTTGACGGCCTTTACCAACATCGGTTGGTCTCTCTCCTCGTGTCCCTTCTTGAAGTAGAAACCTTTCCTCCAGCCTTGAGCACCAGAGTTGTGTCCGGTGAGGCTGTGGATTTGCGACGCCGGCATTATTCGTGGCATCAGGGTCTCTTCGCATTCCTGAGTTTCCTGGATGTCTTCAGATTCCTGAATTTCCCGACCGTCGTCGTCGCCGTTGCTTGGCTGCACTAAGGTCTCCGCGCGCTCCAGGCCATCTTCATCGAATGGGATGCAAGGCTTGTCTTCCACAAGCGGAGGTGTTTCGATGGGTGTGGAAGAGTCAGGCGGGGCAACCGCAGCAGAGTCCTGTTCTTCGTCTGCTATCTCCAGATCCACCTCTGCTGCAGTGGATGAGTGATTGTCGCTCCTCTTGCCCTTCTTCGTCTTCTTCTTCTTCTTCTTTTTCTTCTTCTTCTGGGGCATCTTTGTATTTATCGGGGTTTCTGATGGTTGTTCCAGAGCCTGTTCGCCCTCAGGCTGCTTTTCCTTTTCCTGATCATCACCGTAGAACACCATGAAGGGAGGTTCACGAGGGCTCTTATACGATTGAACCCATTTGGTCCAGACGGGATCTTGCGAAGCTGTTGCGTTGTGTGAGACGGGTTCGTCGACTACGATGGTTCCGTCGTTCGAGGCGTCTCCTTCGTTCAAGTCCTGCAACTGGCGAGAGTTCGAGCAATCGTCGCAGTTGCAGGAATCCCAGTGGTAGAGTCCAGCTAGTACCCCTTTGGTTTCATCGATGGGACTACGGGTGGCATTGTAACCCTTTCCGTTAAGCTCGATTTCCCAAGGTTTCACGACTAGAGGCTAGTGTTTAGTCGAGGGCTGCCGGTTTAGAACGAGCGCGAGAGATTTGCGTGCTTACAAAGAACACGTTCATCACAGTCTTCCGGATCCGCTATGATATTGTTTATGTAGCTTCTGTAGTACTTGACGTCCAGTATATTCCCGGCTAGGTGAGCAGCAGCTGTAGAGTGAGTCAGCGGGAGAGGCAAAGTAAAGATGGTGGGGAGAAGGGTACCGAGCTCAGGCATCAATTGCTCAACCTCATGACCAACGCCTAATTCTTCCGCAAGCCTCCGCTCCGGCTCCATGTAGCTTTTGAGAATTTCGACGGCATTGTCGGGGTTGTTCCACATACCGGCGAATGTGTTTACGAAATCACGAGCCCCATTATGGTTCTCAACAAGCTTATCTATGTAGAGAGTCAGCTTGGGTAGCAGGATAAATAAAAGTGTGGTGAAGATACCGTCTTGAACGACCATTATTACCATTTCCTTGTGGATGACTTTTAAGGACATTCCGACTCCCGCCAAAGCGGGCTCGCCTGTGGAAGTGAATGTATCTGTGAAGCATTAGTGGGGCGAGTGGGAGGATGCCTTAGGATCAACATACCGATTTCAGTACGAAGGAGATCGATCTTCGCCCTATTTGCTCCCTCTTCCAGGGCACACTGGGAAAACATGCCGTCAGGGCGCCAGAGATTTGCTACCAACAAGTCAGCATGAGCAATAGGTAGC
Organism: Diplodia mutila; assembly: GCA_022560015.1. Lineage (NCBI taxonomy): Eukaryota > Fungi > Ascomycota > Dothideomycetes > Botryosphaeriales > Botryosphaeriaceae > Diplodia > Diplodia mutila. The sequence continues at coordinate 329,869 of JAFISB010000019.1, forward strand.
TAAGCTTTCAAGTTCCATACCTTTCTGGAATATCTTCGTTTTGAGCTCCTCGCCAGGTGCTCCCGCCAGACCACGATTGAAAGCGTTGGATACTACAACGTTTCCGACGTTGATGCCTTTGATCGCCAAGGTCAGTGCACCGATGTGCGTATCCCATTGTGCGGCATTCGCGCCAGTCGTCTCTCGAGTCTTCGGAGGGTCGGGTACAAGGGCAAAAGTATTCAGAAGGTCGACCGCGAAAGCCGTGTTCGTCTCTGTGGCGTTGGCTTTCACAGACGGCTTGCCGTAGGTAATCGTCTTCCTGGTTCGGAGAGACGTATCGTCAACATCAAGAACCATGCGAAGCTCGCCGCTTGGCGGGATGACTGCCAGCAGCTTTCCATCTCGCTCGTCTGTGACAGTCACATACCGCTCGGTGTTCGTTCCCTCTCTAACTGAAGGCTTGGGGAACGGCGCCCTTGCTCGTCGTGTCAGCGCGGAACATGCTACGAAGAAGAATCAACAAGATGCTTACGGTGGACGGTATTGCTCGTCATCCTTGGCCGACTCGTCGCAGATGCGGGCAAACTCGTCCATGGAGAGCTCGTCGGCCGCCTTGCCCTTTTTGCCCTTCTTCGGCTCAGACGCCTTGGCTTTCGCTTTTGCTTTGGCTTTTGCTTTGGCTCCCTTGGGTGCCATTGCGGACGTGGGTGGGTGAGGATGCTAAAGATGTTGGTTCGACGTGCGCGCGGTGCGCGTAGAATAGTGTGTAAATGATGAAGCTAAGAAGAGAGGCCTAGTGGTGGACGTCGCAAGCCGGTGTGACAGTAATGATGTGGTGGATGGTGGAGCGTAGAGTCGGCGGAGTTGGATGGAGCGGATGACCGACGATGCGACTGCCTTTCACCTGCAGGGAAGGAAGGAACCCTCGCGCTCTCACCTGCGGATGAAGGGTCCAGTCGCGCAGCGCAGATATCCACTTCATGTGGGTAGTTGAATCCAATGTCCGGACGCGATTGTTTGCATTAAAAACTCACATCTACGTCCGGACATTGCATCCAACTACCCATGTGGAGGGAACAAATCTTCTATCGCCTGCGTGCTCCCGCCCGTAACCCATTTTGGTTCGTCGTCCGTCGTCCTGTCATATTAGACACAGATCCCCACCAAGGATGCTATATGAGTAGTGAGATCCAATATCCGGACGCATTCAAGACTTACATCTAAGTCTGGATATTGGATTCAACTACCCATGTGAGAATGGTGTAATATCTCTTGCCAACCTGGCTGTTGTACTTCGACCGCGCAACTGCCCATCGATATCCAACACCCATAAAATGACAACAACACAAAATACAGAGAACATCGTCGACAAACGTCCGAGTCCGGTTTCCTCTTTCGGCGCGCAACAGGCCTCCCGGCAAGCGGCCCAGGTGTCGTCATCGTCAAGTCCTGGACAGGAGCTCAGAAGACGAGGTTCTAGTAGAGATCCACAGCTCGAAAGCGTTTCCGACTCTTCCCAACGGCCATCTCCTGGTTTTTGCCTTTGACCCAGGTCCAGTTCTCCGCCTCCGCCGCAGCCAAGCTCCCCGCCGAAAGCCCCTTCCTTTGCCCCATACGACTCTAGGTAGCCTTTCCCATCCTCTTCTGCTCCACAACGATCCCACCCCACCGCTTCATCCCACAGCTCCTCCGCGCCGAGCACACCCCCGACGAACCCCTCCGCCCTCCCGCAGTCGAACATCAGAAACGGCGACTCCCACGCGGGCGAGAACGCTACTAGCCACTCCTGCCAGTCGACTTGGCAGCCGAGCGCGGCCTCGTGCTGCAGGGTGCCCCAATCCGTCCACTCGGTACGTTGGTGGAAAAGTAGCAGGAAGATGTCGTCGTCACTCTCTTCCTCCTCCTCTTCTTCGTAATCTTCTTCCTCTTCCTCCTCTCCCTCGTCCTCTCCGTAGTAGTTGTGATCACTGAAGGGAAATTCTGGATGCATTGCAAGAGGGTCCATGTGGGGAATCTTCGGTTTTTATCTTCTTCTTTGCCTGTTTCTTTATTTCTTTCTTTCTTCCTCCTTCTCTTCTAATGCTTTCTGCGAGTAAAGTTTGTCCGTTCAAGTAGCGGGTCGACGCTGGCCGGAGAAATCACTGAATTACTGACGTGGTGATCCGGTTTCCCACAAAGAAGGCCGAGCAAAAGAAAAGTACAGAGCAGGGCCCGAGGGGAGACGGACGAGCGAAGCGCGCGAAGACGTTGCTGTGAAGCGGCGGAGAAAAGTGAGTCTGTATGTAGACCGAAAAAGCAGAGGCACCATCCAGGCGGGATGTCCAAGCCTTTTTGAACTCTTGTTTTCGACTTTTGTCTCACGAGGTTGGGCGGCGAAACGAGGTATGGAATGCAGTCTTTCGGAGCGCCCAGCACAAAGGCTCGGTTAGCGCGCATTTCTGCGTCTGAGACAACGAAGACTTACGCATTCTCCAGAAGTAGGAGCAACTCGTCTTGCCTTACAGGATTACCTACATCATAAAGTCAGTGCAACCAGTATTGGTGTTTTCCGCTGGATGATTGAATCTTGACATAAGCCATTGTACTCCCCAAGGCTGTTATTATTGAAATGTTGAAAGAAACAAAAGCCACGCCATAGAAACGCCCAATGAAACATGTTTTCAATGATAAGGAAAGTGATCATTGCATCTATCCAGGACCGTACGCTCTATCAAGGCTCATCTCGTCCAGTAAGATGAAGCAAGATCTGGCCAATGCACACCCGTTCAAAACGCCGAACAAACCCGGGGAAAATTATTCGTAGAATGAACTCTATCAATGGGTGAAAGGATTCCGGAGTCATGCAGGTCGTGAACTCAAACTACTTTTCAAGCAGAACCGTTGGAGACGCCGTTGCCTTTGTTAAGCTTGCCGCCAACAACGGCCTTCTCCAACGCCTGCAGAACATCCCTCTTCAAGTCCTCTCCGTCCTCAATACCGCAGCTGACTCTGACAAGGTCGTCAAAGACGCCGGCAGCCTCACGCTGCTCCTTGGGAATGCCTGCGTGCGTCATGCTGCCGGGGACCTCGACCAACGATTCGACGCCTCCCAGAGACTCGGCGAGGGTGAAGATCTTGGTGGCCTGGCAGAAGCGCTCGGCAGCCTCCTTGCCGCCCTGAATGCGGAAAGAAAGCATACCGCCACCCATGCCGTTGCGGTGCTGCTTGATGGTGATGTGGTGCTGAGGATGCGAAGGGAGGCCGGGGTAGTTGACGGCGATGACATGCGGCGAGGCCTCAAGCGCGTGAGCGATCTGAGTTGCATTTGTTGTGGCCTCCCTGGCGCGCAGGTGCAGCGTCTTGAGACCACGGTGGGCGAGCCAGCAGTCGAAGGGGCTGGGGACGCCGCCGATGGCATTCTGCAGGAAGGACAGACGCTCGAAAAGCGCGTCCGAGTTGAAAGCGCAGGCGCCCATCAGCACGTCAGAATGGCCATTGATGTACTTGGTCACACTGTGCACAACAATGTCGGCACCGTGGTCCAGAGGGTTCTGGACGTAGGGAGAGAGGAAGGTGTTGTCCACAACAACCATGATGCCGTGCTTGTGCGCGATGCTAGCAACAGCGCGGATATCCACTAGGCTCAGCGTAGGGTTACTGGGCGACTCAATCCAGATCAGCTTGGTCTCGTCGGGACGGATCAGGTCCTCGATATCCAGCTCAATTGACGGAGAGAATGTGACATGAACGCCATGTGCGGCGGCCACCTTGGTGAAATAGCGGTGAGTTCCGCCATAGACGTCGGAGACGGAGACGACGTGCGAGCCTGCGGCGAGCGACTGCAGAATGATGGCGGTGGTGGTTGAGCCGGAGGAGAAGGCAAGGGCGTAGCGGGCGTGCTCAAGGGCGGCAATAGCTTTCTCGAAGTTATCCCTGGAGCGGTCGCTGTCAGCGCGAGTTGTCCAAGAGAGGCAAGCGAGGGAGAACTATACCTGTTCGGGTTCGAGCTTCTGGTGTATTCATACTCGCCAACGGGCTTGCCGACTGAGGTCTGGGCGAAGGTGGTGGAGAGGGAAATCTAAGAATCGTGAGCGGGGCGCCACACCACCGCGCGGGGCTCGGATTCGGAACAGCTTACAGGAGCAATGACTGCACCGGTGACGGGATCGTGAGGAGAGCCTGCGTGGACGGCCAAAGTGCCGAACTGGTGCACGGGAGAGGGCGCGCGGGGCGGCGTATCGATAGGGTGGTCGGTGTGCGTCATGATGGTGGTTTGGTCCAACAGTTTCAGGTGGAGAGTGGTGAGGTCAGGCCGGTGCGGGCAGTTCTCAACGGGACAGTAGGAATGAGGACTTCGCAGGAACGGTCAAGGCAGGAGCCGCGGCGGTCTTTTAAGGGTGAGCGGTTTGGTTATGTCAGAGTCAGACAATGGAATGGACTGAGATGGTGCACGGCTGCGTGGTGGAGATGGCGCAATCGCCCTAAAAGAAGCAGCTCAGGGTAACAACGGCTTTCTAAGCCAAGGCCGCAGTTAATAATTCACAGGAAGCGCGTCGAAGGGCGCGGCGTCGCATCTGTCAGCAGCGGCGAGCTTTAGCTCTGGCATCGCCTCGGAAGGCGCGGCGCGCTTCCCCAGATTCCATGTTGGACGCGACCGCTGCACATCGCTGCATTGCATCATCGCCCATGCACGCGTTCCTGCGCAAGCACTCCCTCCCTCCTCCTGAACCCCTCAGCCGTCGATAAGCGCCGCCACGAGTCACCGCACCCTCAACCTCTCACCGAACTTCTCACATGCCCCGCCTCTCGTGAGACGCGGGAAAAACTTTGACGCCGACCTTGCCGCGAAAATTCTCTCGAATTAGGTAACCGCTTGTCCTCCCGTGTCGACTGTCCTCGTACTACTCGCTATCTCCAACACCTTCCTATTATCCACAAGCCAACCGGCCACTACCGAGAAAGAAAAAAATGGAATTCCTGTCCTTCACCCGTACAGCTGCCCCGCGTCGTCGCTCATTGCCAGCTTTCCGCCCGCTCTGGACGTCAGCCCAATATGGCTGACGGGGCGACCAGTCGCCGGCCCCGCCGCATAGTACATCCAGCTGGACCCCTTCTCGTCGATGGCCTTGTCCAACTCCTCGTTCGAATAACCCGCGAGGTCGGGCCCCAGGTCATCGCGGATCGCCTCGGCCAGGTCCAGCACCGCCCGCCACATGCCGAGCCGGCGGCCACGACGCCACAGCTTGCTGTTGCGGTGCGTGTCGAACCACACCAGGTACATGCCCGCCGTCCAAACCAGCATGAGCGGGATCCAGATGAGCAGGATCCCCGGCGCCAGCCCCCACTCGTACGTGTTGTCGTAGGTGGGCACGCACTCGAACGGCCCGCCCGTCTGCTGCTGCTTCGCCGTGCCGAAGTGTGGCACTGGGTTGGGTCCGCCCGGCGTGAAGAGGTCGCTGGCTTTGTATGTGCTGTCGAAGAGGTGGAACGTGCCATCCGCGTCCGGGATGTTCTTGTAGAACCACGGGTCCGAGACGTGGAATGTCTGGCCGCTCGTGACGTACGTTGCGTTGCTCCAAGGCACGAGAATGTTGCTGGACAGCTTGACGAGTGCCTGCTTCTTCGAGATGTATCCGGCCATGAGGTCCAGAATTCCCGGCGACACGAGGATGAACACGATTGAGAAGATCAGCCACAGCAGCGTGCCCTTCAACCTGACCCCACGTAGCTTCCCAAAGTTCTTGAGTATGTACCACAGCGAGGCCGTCGATCCATGCTGGAAGGCCAGAGACGAATAGACGTTGTAGGGTATTGGGGTCTTTTCAGCGTTGCGCAAGAGGGCGCCCATAAAGACCCAGTAGGAGCTCAGCACGAGAATGGCTTGGATGCTCTTGCCGATAATAAAGTTCCAAAGCACCTCGACCGCCTTCGCTTCTACCCAGCTGAGTGTGCCGGTGGAGAAGGTGACGGAGGAGAACTTGCTAATGTCCGCTGGTATCTCTCTCGCAGGGCGACAGATGGCTTTGTTGGCTGAGTAATGTCAGTATCTGCGCTTAAGCAAGGTCGCTGTGCACTTACGGTCTATTTCATTCTCAAGGTCGACACGGTTGCTGAAATGCTTCAAAGCCACCAGGAAGCCGACCGTAGGAGCAAGGCATGCGAACAAGGCTCCAGTGAGGATGAAGACGTGCTTCGAGAACGACAGGCACCAATGCCTGCGGCGCTTGATGAGAGGCTTCGGTGAGAGATGGCCGTCCTCAGTTGGACTGACCACGACATAAGGCGTACCTTCCGAAGCCCACGCCATTAGGGGGAACTCAAAAGAGGAGCTTGGGAAACAAAGTGCGAGGAGGACGGTCGGCTCAGTCAAGCAACGGAGAGACACCACAACATCGTGGGGTCGTTTCCATCTTATGCTCCAATACCCTGGTCACCACGAGGTCTTTCCAACGGCCAGCCCTCAAACTCTGCCAGCGCCGCTTGCCATTTCGGCCTGGAGAACAAGCCACCATAAGCACTTAGAGGCCCAACTCTCGCTCGATACAGATAAGCTCGTAGTAGTCTTGGGGGCCGAAGTGGCGCAGTTCGTTTCTATGGCGTGCAGTATCAGGATCGGGTTCCCGCATGGGAGATTATTCTCGGCCTAGGCACGAAAACTGAGGGCGGCCGTGTGCTTTTGGCCCCCGGCACGCAGACAGTTCACCTCTAGGAAGATGCACGCCGTCGGTCCCTCCGATCCACTTCATTCCACTTGGAACTGTTGCTTCTGAGCCGCGGTGATGGCTACGCTGACAAGGAAGGAAAGCTCGTTAATTGAATACCACCACGTTCTCTCCTGTCAGATCAAAGTACCACGTAGGTACTCACCACTTCCGTTCATATCCAGCGACTAGGTGCAGTCCGCTCGACCGCCACACTGCTCGTATAAAGCTTAGTCGTAGCCACGCTGTTGGCCTCAAAACATGTTTTCTTGACATTCCACCAATCATGTCGCAGTAACACAATGCTTGAATGACCGAGGTTGATGACGAGGTCGGAAAGGCCTATTTTTAGGGAGTCGATAATACCAAATGGAAAGCAGGGCGTGGCTGATATGCATATGTCGGTCTAAACTACGGCTCGGAATCGATATTACTTGTGCAAAGGTCTGATTTCATGGCCAGGTTTGCTTAGGTACTCGTGCACGTTGACAGGGAAGTCGGCTTGGTTGCAGTCTACAGCTGCATCGGGTGAGGCTGAATCTGTTTGCCCGGGCCGAGAATTGAGAGCCAGACATTTTGAAATGGGAAGAGTCACATGCCAGCCAACCATGAACGGCAAGGCCGCGACCATGTCAAAATACAGGACTCCGATATGGCGGCCCCAACATATGACACGAGAGGGATAAGACAATGCAGAAAATTGAAGACAGTTCCGAGGCACATAAAGTTATTTTTGAAGAACTCTTTTTTGGTGGTGGCTGGCAGCACCAGGTTATCACATCGTAGCCAGATCCGATCGAGGGGACTTTTATTGGCTCATGTATCCTTCATGAATTCCGTAGTCTCCATATGCCCCAGACCATGCAACCCGAACCCCAAACAAGCATTTACTTGAGGGGAATGAAACGCGAGGAGTGGGTGGCACCAATACCGGGCCTACCGTGCTTGACGGGACGGCTGTGGTAGATGTTAGAGCTGTTCCTTCAATCAGACAGAAAACCGGGGTGCAACATACTAAGAGATAGAGAACTCAGCCAGGTAGTGGCCAACCATCTCAGGCTTGATCTCAACCTGGTTGAACTCCTTGCCGGAGTAGATGCCGATGACGCTGCCGATCATCTCGGGGACGACGATCATGTCACGGAGGTGAGTCTTGACAAGGTCGGGCTTCTCGTTGGGGCGGGCCTCCTGCTTCGCCTTGCGGAGCTTCTTGATCAAGCCCATGGGCTTGCGCTTGAGACCACGGTTGAACCTGCGGCGGGCACGGGCGTGGACGACATCGCGAAGCTGCTCCGAGGAGAGGTCGAGGAGCCTGTAATCGGTGTGAGCATGACAGATTCCAACCTCGACCACTGTCGGATTGAACGTACTGGTCAAGGTCGATACCGCGGTACGAAAACTTGCGGAACGCTCTCTTTCTCTTGAGCTCTGCACATCACCGTATTGTCAGCCAAAGTCCCCGTTCCAGCGTGGGTAAGACCCAATCGGGTTTCGATGGACTGAGCAGGTGCATGTGCCAGTGCAGCGATCGCGATGGGTGGCGGGCGGTTGAGCGAGTGCGAAGGGTTTTCAGGTCGTACCGGCAGCCTCCTCGGCGTTCTGTCCAGAGGTCAGCAGGTCGCTCAAAAGCGCATCAGTAGCAAGAGAGTGTGCTCACGTATTCCTGGTCAGCCATTTTTGCGGTTGTCGAAGTGCGGGTAGAGGACTTCGAAGGGGCGCAAAAGTGTGGTGTCGCGGTTGAAGTCGAGTTGACGGCGGCCAAGTTCGCCCAAATTGTGGTGGGAGCGCCTAAGCGAGCGCCAAGACCCGCCCCGAACAGCTCCCCGAACATTTCACGCTGCTATCGATAGGGCACGCGCTCACATGGCTCTCGCAGGAGCACATGCCTTCGTAGTATCATTTGTTGCTCACAGGATATGCTTTAATTCATTCAGCCTGGAAATGTTGTAGCAGAAATTCACACGCAAATTTCGAGCAGCAATTGGAGTTGCACGGCTTTCTCATATTTTTGGGATATCACACAGCATTTCTGCTGAACATGCTCCTCGTCCGATAGACGCCCTTTTTTAGCCTGCGCTGATTCCTCCAAATTTGCAAGCCATACACGTGAGCCTTTCCTTGCTGGATCCCGAGCCGTTAAAACCCATCCCGCGCAGAAATGACCAAATCTTGACCGTGATGCGCTTAGTCGAAAAGACCGAAGCCCATGTCCTCGTCGGACTCCTCCTTCTCCTCCTCCTTCTCCTCGGCCTTCTCCTCGGCGGGGGCGGCACCACCGGCGGCGGCACCACCAGCGGGGGCAGCAGCGCCGGCAGAGGGGACGGAGGCGAGCTTCTCGGAACCAGTGGCGATCAGCTAAGAGAGGGTCAGTAATTGTTCTGGAAAGAAAATAACCTCGCTGGTAGGCGGGAAGCCATACCTCCTGGATGTCCTTGCCCTCAAGCTCAGAGATGAGCTTGTCGAGGCGCTCGGAGTCGGCCTCAACACCGACGGACTCAAGGACGGCCTTGACGTCGGCAGCGGAGGGGGTGGCGTTGCCACCGAGACCGAGGAGGAGGTAGGCCGCGAGGTGCTTCATTTTTGTGGTTGCTGCAAAGACGTCAGTGATCTCCGAACTGAACGAGCGAAAAGCGCAGCACGCGGGCGATGGAGCTGCAGCGCAGAGGGAGGCGCACTTGTGGAGGAGCTTTTGGAAGAACAAGCGAATCAATCGGTTTAGCCGCGTTGGCGGAGACTGAAACGTCGAGTCCTTGAAGGTTGTCGTTGGGTGTGGAAGAAGAAGCAGAGTGCGGCCGCGCTGAGAGTGCCAGAATAGCGATGCCCGGTGTGCGAGACGCTAGTCCGAAAGCGACCGCTAGCGCAGCCGTGGTCCCAGGCAAACGCGCCGCCGCCGGGTAGTGGCTGCGTGCGCTGGGGCTCAGGCAGGTGCGCTTGGATATTCCGGTGCCGATGCCCGCGCTTTAAAGAGCGTCATGTCCTGCTCTTTGCCGTCCGCACTCTTCTCACCGTCTTCCTCCTCCCTCCCTCCATTTCCCACCGCCGGCCGTTTCCCACTCTCGCCGCCATCGGCCTCCCCGCGCGCTCGCTTGTCCCCGACCTTCTCATGCCCGCAGCATGAGCGCCGGCCATACTAGCGACTATCGGTGATCTGCTGAACAGACGGCTGGACCCTTTCCCACAATGAGCGTAAGCCAGTCCGCTGCCGTGTGTCGCCACCGCTGCTTACCCAGTCCGCAGTTCCTCAACAGTGTTCTTTCATCCATCGGCGGCGGCGCAGGTCAGTCGCAGTCGCAGTCTGGACGAGCCGCCCCCTCGCAAGCCCCCGCCACAAAACCGACGCAAACACCACGTGTCGGTGGCCCAAGCAACGGCGTGTCATCAACAACGACACCCAAGCGTAAGGCAGAAGGCGAGCCAGCGTCCGTACCTGCGAAGGCCGCGCGTAGGGATCTGGATCCATCCCGTTCGAATCCTGTATCCCGTACTGGCACCGCTTCTCCGGTCGTGAAACCCGCCACTCCCGCACCGTCGAGCTCGATGCCCTATCGCGGCACCGCTCAACCATCCGGCTCCACTATCGCTCGCAAGCCTTCCACGTATGCGTCGGTCGCCAAGGCGGGCCCCTCTGCCACCACCATCGCAAAACCCGCCCCGAAGCCCGTCACGAAACCTTCGCCCGCAGTTGCGGCAGTGCCAGCTGCATCCGGCCCGGCACCGAAGAAGGGATCATACCAAGAGATCTTGGCCAGAGCAAAGGCGGCACAACAGGAAAAGCCGCCGGTTGGTGCGATCAAGCACAAGCCGCTTGAGAAGTTAACCAAGAAGGAGAAACTTGCACTGCATGAGAAGAACAAGCAGGCAGCCGCCGCCGCGAAGGACCCGAAGCTTGCACTGAAGCAAGGACTGAAGCAGGGACTGAAGGGACCTGCTAAGGGCGCTGATCCAAAGGCTGGCGAACCTGCGAAGGAGAAGAAAAAGGCACCGGACCTAGGCTACCAAGGCACCATGCGTGGTGCCATACGTCCAGCTGCAAAGGAACCATCCTACCAGGGCACCATGCACAAAGGTGCTGCTGCAGTACGCAGACCCGGATTAGACAGGGGTGACAGGAGTAGAAGTGGCTCGCTCGGTCCACGACCCGGGGAGAAGCGCTACCGATACTACGAGGACGAGGAAGAGGAAGAGGAAAACTACGACTCAGAAGGTTCTTCAGACATGGAAGCAGGCATGTTTGATGTGGATCAGGAAGAACAGATGAGTTTGCGTGTCGCCAGGAAGGAAGACGAGGAAGCATTGCGTGAGGAAGAAGCGCTCAAGCGCAAGAAGCTCGAGCGCAAGCAGATGTTGGAGAGGATGAACTCCCAGGCCAAGAAGAAAAGGGCTTACTAGGCTGCGATGACAGCATCTTCTCAAGATTTCTACTTCAACTCTAGCCGGCAGGTGGGCATTGGGTCCACCTCGGCATTTTCTTCCGGTTTTGAGCATTGCATGGGGCATTGGGTAGACTATTGCTGGTTATAGCGTGGCGTTTGTCATCACTTGTCGCGGCACGATTCATGAAAGGCTTCCGGGCTTCAGAGGAGCCCCCCACATTCTCCATTATTCTTGGTAGTTGTAGAAGATAGCTTCAGCCACTGTCTTGCGGTAATTGATACAAGAATAATTGCGCGTCATGCGCTTCTACCATACACTTCTTCGACATGCTCCTTCGCTCGTGAGTGTTAGATGTGCTCCACAATTCTTAAGGCGTTTGCTTCTCTTTTTGGTAATATACTCTTACTATCCAGCCAATTAGCATGTTTCTAATCGTTTACTCCAGAACGGATCATGACCTGTTGCTGAGCTGCATGCACGAGCCCCCAAAGGCGAGACACCACTCCCGGAGTCGTTCGCTCACTCCATCGTGTGCCTATCCACGGTCATCAGCATCCCACTTCAGCATGTACGCACTGAGTTCAGACAACTGCGATCAAGGCGGCCCTTGTAACGCCTCCCAGGGACGAGTAAGGTGCATGATGGCAACCCACAAGCAACTCGTGGTAAAATTGTTCACCATGACCTGAAGTCAGACATGCGTGTGGCTTGCTGTTGGTTGACGCGATATGCAGGACGCCAGCATCTAACCTCGCTTGACGTTGCCTTCGCCCCTTGCTCGGTAGGGCTGAAGCGGTGGAGGAGCCAGGGCAATGCCTCCGAGGAAGGCCCCCCGCAAAGCATGCATGCCTCGGCAAGATGGGGGCGATCCAAGCTCCCGCCAACTCCGCTCCATCCTCACTACCAGAGCTTCCGCGGCTATTGCATCCCACAGCTTCTCCCCCCAAATATGAAAGCTGAAGCGCAAACCTGGGGGCTGAACAACGAATACATCTTCACAGTGTTTCTTTTATTGAAATAAACTTGCACCGCGGCACATAATGGCGGGCGAGGTTCGCCAGCCCATCGACGTCAGCTCGCTGTCGAGCTACATTGACGCGAACGTGCCCGAGATCAAGACGCCGATTGACGTCAAGCAGGTACTGCACTTCTCCCGCCCCAGCCCTTGACAATATCACCTTCGCGCGGCCCCCCTTGAAACATCCCCTTGTAAACCAGAAGAAGCAAAACAAACGATGCTGACCGCCGCGGCGCGCACAGTTCGGCTACGGCCAGTCCAACCCGACCTACCTGCTCACGTCGGCGCCGACGGGCGCGCGCTTCGTGCTGCGCAAGAAGCCACCGGGCCAACTGCTGTCCAAGACGGCGCACAAGGTCGACCGCGAGTACCGCATCATCGCCGCGCTGTCGCGCCACACCGACGTGCCCGTGCCGCGCGCGTACTGCCTGTGCGAGGATGACGCCGTCATCGGCACCGCCTTCTACATCATGGAGTTCCTCGACGGACGCATCTTCGAGGACCCCAGCCTGCCCGGCGTGAGCGTCGAGGACAGGACCAAGATGTACGTTTTTTTTTTTATTAATATTGCCCGGATTTCGTCATAAACGTGGCAGAATGGGGAGGAGATGGGAGCGCGGTTATCCATAGACAAGGTTTTTGGAGAGGAAGATGCAGGGGAGGGGGGGAGAGAGCACCCGTGTGCAAACGCACGCTCTTCAAAGCCGGACACAGCTCCTTCATCATGCCGGGAGCTCCCCATCTCCCCGATTGACAACGTCCCTATTAGCTGACCACTCCTACTCCTACTCTCGCAGGTGGCACGAAGCCATCCGCACGCTCGCCAAGTTCCACCGTGTCTCGCCCGCCGCCATCTCCATGTCCAACTACGGCAAGCCCTCGGGCTTCTTCAACCGGCAAATCGCGACCTTCGCCACCATCTCGCAGGCACAGGCGCAAACCGCCGACGTCGAGACGGGCGCGCCCGTCGGCAAGATCCCGCACTACGACGACATGGTCGCCTTCTTCCGCGACGCGGCCACCCAGCCGCGCGACCGCAGCGGCTTCGTGCACGGCGACTACAAGATCGACAACGTCGTCTTCCACAAGACGGAGCCGCGCGTCGTCGGCATCCTCGACTGGGAGATGTCCACCATCGGCCACCCGCTGTCCGACCTGTCCAACCTGCTCAACCCCTTCGTCACCGCCGCCAGCGGCGTCAGCATCGGCGCCGGCGGCAAAGGTACGCAGTCGTTCCAGCCCGGCGCGACGCCCGGCCTGCCCGCCCACGACGAGCTCGTGCGCCTGTACGCGGAGACGGCGGGCTGGGATCCGGCGCCGGATATTGTGTGGGGAGAGGCGTTTAACTTGTATCGCGGCGCTGTGATTTTGCAAGGCATCGCGGCCAGGTATGCGAGGCGCCAGGCGAGTTCGCTGAAGGCGAAGGACTATGGCGAGGGGATGAAGCCGATGGGTGAGTTGGCTTGGAATCTGGTACAGGAAATCAAGCAAGGTAAGGCGAAATCAAAGTTATAGAAAGTTTGCTGTTTATAGAGGGAAAGCCTCCTGAAAATTCAATGCACAATGAAAAGGAAGGGTAAAGAGTCGGCGACTCAATCGTATTCAAGGTTTCGCTTGCTTTTTGGTGGCCAGCTGCTAGACTTTGAGCAGCATTCGCTATCCATTTGCCCCGTGTTATCCGATTAACGCCTCCGAAGAAAAGAAGAGAACCACTTGATGGACTTGTCAACGGAGTTGGTTCCTCATTAAGAAAGCTTTCTGGATGGAGCATACCGTGGATGCCGTCCTCTCCTGCCGATTTTTGTACACTAGCTAAGGCCGTCCCCGACTCCAGTAGCTCCGTGCATCCTTGATTGACCAAATGGTATCCGTTGAAAGAGAAAGGAAGTGATATCGACCATGCCCCGTGTTCGCACCAGTCTACCTGTGGTGGTGTTGACGCTCATCGCCGCCGATGCGCTCAAGGGCCTATGAATTAATCAGTCAGCATTCGTTTCGCCAGACATTTTGCCAGATTCGCGGCTGCGCAGGTTTGGGGCGCAACGCAGGGAAGATCTCGAGCGGGGCAGGAAAGCCGTACCTCGAGCATAACGACCGAGTTGCCGCGGATGACCTGCAAGATCTTGATCAGCATTCTGCTCTGCAAGCAAGGTTGAATGTAGGTGGTTTACGTACACACATGCCAATGCGGACCTTCTCGCCACCAGCCTTCTCCTCGATGGCCTCGTCAAGGACAATGTTCAGAAAGACCTAGGCATGGGCGTCAGCCTGGAATCGGACGCAAGGCGGGGCTGTGAGCGTCAAAAGCTCGGTCGGATGGGGTAACGTACATCGTAGCCACGGAGGACACCGATGACCTTGCGAGAGCCGTTGAGCTGGACGAAGAGACGCTTGTCGAGGTACTGCAGAAGAACCTGTCAATGGATGTAACCAATCTTCCCGGGGGACGGAGCTATCGTGACGATGGTAGAAACAGTACCTTCTTGAGTTCGGGCTGAGCCTGCGGCATTGTGACGGATTTCGCGCGAGGGTGTAGTGGAGCGTGTGGTGCGTGTGGTATCAAGAGCTGTGAAGATCGCGGTCGCGCTGTTGTTGGAGGGCAGGTGGTGTTGGAAATGCGCCGGCACTGAGCTCAAGTTCGCGCGCCGACGCGCGCCAAGAAACAATTCTGCCGACCCTGGGTCCGCTCGCTCACCGCCCGCCGCCGCGACGCTGCCTTTCTGGAGCTGCAGGCTGCCGCTTTTTCAACACCGCTACAGCATTTGCGCACTGCACCGATCCTCGCGTACAAGCAAATTGTCAAGACGAATCCAACTCAAATTGGCGACCACTGGCATAAAATCGAGAAAGACTGAAATTAGAAAGAACCATGAGGAAATCTTTTGGCGGGCGGCGCGTCCCGCGCAAGGTCGGCCACGACGAGGACGAGGACGCTGGCGCCACCAGCTCCGGCACTGATGCAGGCGCCCAAACACCAGGTCAGTATATTCACCTCCTTGCTTTCTACCACGCCATAAGCCTCCTATTCTGACGCGCGTGCTCTGGACAGATAGCTAATCAAACCCTGGCAGAACCCGTAGTAAAGCGAGCGCCCGCCGCGAAGACCAAGAAACGATCTTCCCTCCGCCTCTCATTTGGCCCTGGAGAAAGTGCCACCGAGGGTGACGATGACAGCGGTGCGGTCTTCACGCCCAAAAAGTCGAACCTCAGCAGAATAGCGGCGGAGAAGAACGCCGAGCGCAAAGGTCTCCGCGTCTCATTGTCCTCGGACCAACTGCCTGCGCAGAGAGAGGTCACAGATGAACGACCGAGCTACAGCAAGGAAGCGCTAGCGGAACTACGCGACTCGCAGCCGTCTACGCCGAAGCCCAGCGCGGGCGACGAGGACGAATCGGAGGAGAAGGAGGTGGACATTGCGGCCAAATTCGGGCCACTGGCGAGCCTGAAGTCATCGTCTGCCATCCCCACTGATGCGGAAATCAAAGAGAAAAAAGAGCGCAGACGACGGCTAGCTCAGGAGCCGGGATATATGTCCTTGGATGGCGACAAGGACAGGACTGTGTACGATGATGAAAACGCCTACGACAGCGATGACCTTGACCGGCCGCGTGACGTTACTATCCGGACCACCATCAAGGAAAAATACCCCGAGGGCCGTTTGGTGCGGGAAGACGAGGATGTGGCAGAAGGCTTTGACGACTTTGTGGAAGACGGCCGCATATCACTCGGCCGTAAGGCAGAGCGCGAGGCCGCACGCAAACGACGTGAAGAGATGGCTAGCATGATCGCAGATGCTGAGGGTGGCGGCTCTGGTGATGATGGGTCTGACGATTCGGAAGATGAGCGCAATGCCGCATATGTGGCCGCGCAAACCAAAGCCGGAACATACGGATCACGCGACAAGAATGCAGACGACCCGCAGCGCCCCCGGACACCGCCGAAGATTTCATCATTACCGGAGCTAGGAGGGGTGCTGGCGCGACTGCGTGCGTCTTTGAAGGAGCAGGAGGAAGTCAAAGCGGCAAGGATTAGGAGGATGGAGGAACTGGCAAGAGAAAAGGCGGATATTTCCTCTCAGGAATCCTGGATACAAAGTCAGCTGAAGATTGCGGGGGAGAAATACGAGAAGTTGAGGATTGAAGCTGGTGGCGCTGGTGGAGCGGCAACGCCAGTGAACGGAGTTGATAGCGCGGCGGCAAGTGAGAGGGGGTTGGATAGTCTTGGAGGTACACCAGCACCTGTCGGGAGTGACGAGGATGTCGCGTGAGGCAGCTGAAAATGCAATGCTCAGGAGAAGCAACAACCAAACTGTTCCGAGCTCAAGCATCAAGAAATTACGCACTGGGTTTCGTCATGTTCGCTCCGGCGTCTGGACAAAAGTCCCCGTAGCCTTCTACATGTTGCCCTTTTTCGCCAAACCTCGTCCGCATCCTGCGGATCCTCGACGGAACACGCACGATCGAAACTACAACTGGAGTTCTTTGGTTAGTTTTTGATAGATTGAGACTTCCCTCGATCTCCCATGCGCGTTGATCAGCAGAGTTTGGACATAATGCTCTTCTACAATTAGAATGAGATGCTCGTCACGAGTATAGCTCAAAAATTCCAGCGTCTGCAAGACATAACCTACTAAACAGTACCGCAAGAGACAAAACCCCCTAGTCTGCGGCTTTTTCCGATTTCCTCATTCGCATCAGGAGAAGTTAGACTTCACATATGCGCGATCTTAAGGGGCTCGTCGATAGACGCCAATGTTTTATAACCACAATCGGTAGAAGCTGCCCTGCTGACCGCGTGTTTTCTAAACTTCTATCCAGCCAACCAAAATATCACTCGTTTCTTCAACATGAGCGGCATAAGTAACCGATGTGATAACACCTGAACAGATCTAGCCTTAGCTCTCACGACCCAATCGTGTTCTGTCGTTGACCCGCTTTTGTTCATTGTCTCAACAAGCTATAAGCAATCTCTCGGCGACTGATGCCACTGCGGAAGGCCCCCTCGATGCGTTTTCGAACAACGCCGGCAAATGCCCACCCTTGATCCCCCGCCATCGCCCCCAATACGCCAGAGGAATCAAAGACAGATCCCTGCAAGACAGCAAACGCTTGAGAAGAAGGTCCCCCCCCCCCCCCCCCCCCCCCCCCCCCCCCCCCCCCCCGGCGCCCCCCCCCCCCCCCCCCCCCCCCCCCGGGGGCGCGGTGCCT